>CM046666.1:63562265-64162265 GCA_025594165.1 Tamias sibiricus
CTCCTCACTCTCTCTGTCCCCTTCTTCTATTTTTTTTCCAATTTTCTTATTTAGTTATGTATATATTTATATCACTGGTGTATTATAATACATTTTTCTTTCATATGCAGAAGCCAGAAAGAAAAGGGAAATTTTATAAAAAGGGGGATATCATGAAACCTGAAGGCAGATCAGTAGAGGGGGAGTAGGAGATCTAGGAGAAAGGAAGAAAGGAGGGAAAGATGAGGAACTAGGGAATACAATCAACGAAATTACCATACATTCATTTTATTTTCTAAAATGTGTTTAGTGCAAAAATACAATTGGTTGTTGTACATTGATTATTTGCCCTGAATGTGCACTGAATTTACACATTGTATCAAATAATGTTATTGTACATTAATTAGAAATTTCAAAGTAGACATTTCGTTTGCAATTAATGGCACTTTATATTTTCCTTCCATTTTTGTACTTTTAGTTAATTATATTGGCAAATAACATTTTATAAAACATCCAATGAGAGTGAACCTGCATGCATTTTTCTCTAATATTAGGCACAGAACATTCTATCTTTCTCTATTAAGGATGGCATTAGCTTCAGGTAATTGTAGATACCTTTATCCAATTAAGAAAATTATTTTCCTATCCCCATTTACTAAGAATTTTTTTTACCATGAACAGGTGTTGAATTTTACTAAGTACCTTTTCTGTCTCTATTAGGATTTATGATTTATGATGTTCTATACATACAATATTGTTAAAATTTTAAGATAAATTTGCAGTAATTGCATGAATCTACAGCAGGCTTGAGGTATATTTTTAATGTAATGCTTAATTTGGAATGCTAATATATTTTCCAAAATTTTTCTTGTATGTACTTTAGTTGAAATGCCTTCTTCTGGTTGACAAGAGTAGGGTTAAAATGGCAACTTGAATATATGTTAATAATCATTTACTCTTTTATATTTTTTATACACCCATGTGATTTTTTTTTTATTTTTTTTATTTATTTTTTATTTTTTTTGTGGTACCAGGGATTGAACTCAGGGGCACTCGACCACTGGGTCACATCCCCAGACCTTTTTTTTTTGTATTTTTATTTAGAGACAGGGTCTCACTGAGTTGCTAAGTGCCTCGCCATTGCTGAGGCTGGCTTTGAACTCCGTGATCCTCCTGCCTCAGCCTCCCAAAGTGCTGGGATTACAGGCGCTCCTGGCTTGATTTTTTTAAATATTAAAGATTTGAGAAAACGTACCATCAAATAATTTGGTCCATGAGTTGAAGTATTTGTTTTCTTTCTTTTTTTTTTCCTTGCTTGTTTTTAAAGTTTTTAATTGAAGGTAAAATTATTTTAACGTTTTTATTAACAGAATCATTATCTATTTCTCAAAGAATTTGACTAATTTACATAGTTTTCTTTGATGTTGTCAAAAAGGTATAGATAGCTCTATTTACTCAAAATATTTCATGGGTATTTGTTAAATCCATTTTATTTATACTATGCATTAACTGTAGGCCATATTTTCCTCTAAAGTTGATGGTGATTTTGTAACTGAAAGTTAAATGTGGTCATGTAAAATCAGTTTCACATGATCATAGTGAACATGGAACCAAAACTGTGAAAAACCTGTGGAAGGTGAATTTTGAAAGAGTGATATTGGTAACAAAATGATAAAATAGAAAAAAATGTTATTTATAATACTTCAATTATATGTTACCCTCAAATGTCGGCAGGATTATGGTGATATCCCCTCTTTTCTTTCGATATCAGTGATTTGTATTTTCTCCATATTTTCTGTTTGATTTTCTTTAAAGTCCTGCCAGGAGTTCATGAACTTTATTAATCTTTTCAAAGACACAACTTTTGACCTTGTTTCATTGTTTTCTTATTAAATGACTTTCTCCTTTTCTGATCCCCCCCCCGTTTTATAGAATTTATATTTTCATTAACAAATAATAATTGCACACATTTTTTAGGGTAGAGTGTGGTAGTTTAGTAGAGGTGTACATTGTGCAATGGTCACATAATGAGCATTTCTATTTCCTTCAATATTTATCATATCTTTGACTTTGGAGTCTATGAATTCCTCTTCTTTTTCAGGTCTTCATAAATTATGTAACAGATGGATGGAAAGTATAGTGACTCTCCTGTGCTATAGAACATTAGTACTTATTCCTCCTATCCAACTGTATTTTGGTACATGCTTTCCAACCTCTCAATCCACCATCCCACCTTCCCTTTCTTGGCTGTAGTAATCATTATTCTGCTCTGCTCTTTTGTAAGATCAACTTTTTAAGATTTTACATGAGTAAGAACATGCTGTGTTTGTTTTTCTGAGTCTGACTTATTTGACTCAATGTCCTCCAGGCTCATTTATGTTATTCCCAATGGTAGAATTTCATGTGTTTTATTGATGAAATATTTTTCATTTCTACATCATTTCAGCCAATTGTGGATTATCTAGTTGATTTCATATCTTGGATGTTGTGAACAGTGCTACAAATGAAGTGTCCTTTGCTATGCTGACTTCATTACATTAGAATATATAATATGAAACAGAGAGGTGGTGTCATATGTCTATTTTGAATTTAGGGAGAGGTCTTCATAATGACTATAATAATTTACATTCCCACCAACCCTACATAAGAGGACCTCCTTCTGCCAGGCACAGTGGTGCAAGCTTGTAATCCCAGCAGTTCAGGAAACTAAGGCAAAAGGATCTCAAGTTTAAAGCCAGCCTCAGCAATTTAGCCAGGACCTAAGCAACTTAGAGAGGCTCTTTTAAAACAAAAGATAAAAAGGGCTGGGGTTGTGGTTCAATGGTTAAGTGCCCCTGGGTCCCCAGTACTACAAAAAAAAAAAAAAAAAAAAAAAAAAAAAAAAGAGTTCCCTTTCTTGGCTCCCTCATCAGTTCCTTCTTTTCTTCCATCTTCCCTTCCTCCACCTACCTCCTTCCTTCCTTCCTTCCTTCCTTTCTTCCTTCCTCCCTCCCTCCCTCCCTCCCTTCCTCCTTCCTTCCTTACTTCCTCCCTCCCTCCCTTCCTTCCTTCCTTCCTTCCTTCCTTCCTTCCCTCCTTCCTTCCTTTCTCTTTTCTTGATAATGGCTATGCTTATACCTTACTAGGTAAAGATGCTACCTCATAGTGGTTTTGATTTTTCATTTCCATGACAATGAGTGACTTTGAGCTTTTTTTTCATACATGTTTTGGCCACTTATTTTTGAGATATTTATTCAGATACTTTTCCCCTTTTGAATCATATTATTTGTTTTATGCTGTTAAGGGTTTTGATTAACTTTTAAAGTTACTTTTTTGGTTATTAATCTATTATGGATGAATATTTTGCAAATAATTTCTCTCATTTCTAGGTTGCATCTGCACTTTATTTATGTTTTCCGTTGCTGTGCAGTAACAAATTTATTTTTCTAACTTTGCTTTTGTATCCATTGATTTGGGGTCCATGTACCAAAAAATTCTATACTGATTTCTTGAAGTGTTTCTCGTGTGTTTGGTTACAATAGTTTCATATTTTCAGGTCTTATATTTAGGTTATTCATCATCTTTGAGGCAGTTCTTTCAAATGATGAGAGAGAGGGTTCTAGCTTCATCTGTTTTACATAGCCATTTGTGAAGATTTTTTTTTTGACAAGTTCAGTACTGCTTTATAAAATTGCTACTGCTTTTTTATGTTGATTTTGTATCCTGTGACAGTACTGAATTTATTTTCCTTTTGATATCAGTGATTTGTATTTTCTCCATATTTTCTGTTTGATTTTTTTAAAAAGTCCTGCTAGGAGTTCATCAACTTTATTAATCTTTTCAAAGACACAACTTTTGACCTTGTGCCATTGTTTTCTTATTTCTTTTTCTGATCTCCCCTTATTTTATAGAATTTATTTTTCATTAACAAATAAAATCCCAGCAGTTCAGGAAACTAAGGCAAAAGGATCTCAAGTTTAAAGCCAGCCTCAGCAATTTAGCCAGGACCTAAGCAACTTAGAGAGGCTCTTTTAAAACAAAAGATAAAAAGGGCTGGGGTTGTGGTTCAATGGTTAAGTGCCCCTGGGTCCCCAGTACTACAAAAAAAAAAAAAAAAAAAAAAAAAAAAGAGTTCCCTTTCTTGGCTCCCTCATCAGTTCCTTCTTTTCTTCCATCTTCCCTTCCTCCACCTACCTCCTTCCTTCCTTCCTTCCTTCCTTTCTTCCTTCCTCCCTCCCTCCCTCCCTCCCTTCCTCCTTCCTTCCTTACTTCCTCCCTCCCTCCCTTCCTTCCTTCCTTCCTTCCTTCCTTCCCTCCTTCCTTCCTTTCTCTTTTCTTGATAATGGCTATGCTTATACCTTACTAGGTAAAGATGCTACCTCATAGTGGTTTTGATTTTTCATTTCCATGACAATGAGTGACTTTGAGCTTTTTTTTTCATACATGTTTTGGCCACTTATTTTTGAGATATTTATTCAGATACTTTTCCCCTTTTGAATCATATTATTTGTTTTATGCTGTTAAGGGTTTTGATTAACTTTTAAAGTTACTTTTTTGGTTATTAATCTATTATGGATGAATATTTTGCAAATAATTTCTCTCATTTCTAGGTTGCATCTGCACTTTATTTATGTTTTCCGTTGCTGTGCAGTAACAAATTTATTTTTCTAACTTTGCTTTTGTATCCATTGATTTGGGGTCCATGTACCAAAAAATTCTATACTGATTTCTTGAAGTGTTTCTCGTGTGTTTGGTTACAATAGTTTCATATTTTCAGGTCTTATATTTAGGTTATTCATCATCTTTGAGGCAGTTCTTTCAAATGATGAGAGAGAGGGTTCTAGCTTCATCTGTTTTACATAGCCATTTGTGAAGATTTTTTTTTTGACAAGTTCAGTACTGCTTTATAAAATTGCTACTGCTTTTTTATGTTGATTTTGTATCCTGTGACAGTACTGAATTTATTTTCCTTTTGATATCAGTGATTTGTATTTTCTCCATATTTTCTGTTTGATTTTTTTAAAAAGTCCTGCTAGGAGTTCATCAACTTTATTAATCTTTTCAAAGACACAACTTTTGACCTTGTGCCATTGTTTTCTTATTTCTTTTTCTGATCTCCCCTTATTTTATAGAATTTATTTTTCATTAACAAATAACCAGCTCTCTGCCCTGTTCCATTGACCTATATATTGGTTTATATGTCAGCAGCACACTGTTATTGCTACAATAGTTCTGTATTATATTTTCTGTTCAAGTATTTTAATGCCTTCTCCAGCTTTATTATTTTTGTTCAAGATTGTTTAGGCAATTAAGGATTTTTAAGTTTTCCCTATGAATTTTAAGACTCTTTCCCTATTTCTTTAAAAGAAATGTCTTTGGCATTTTGATGGGTATTGCTTTGAATCTGTTATCCCTGATTAAATAGATTTTTAAGAAATTCTCAACAAAGTAAGTAACCATCCATCAAAAAGATCATATACCATAATCAAGTAGGATTAAACCCAGAGATTCAATGATGGTTCTACATACACAAATCAATAAATGTTATGTTTCACTTTAATAGAATGAAGAATAAAAAATAAATCGTCTTCTCAGTACATTCATAAAAATATTTAATACAATTCAACATCTTTTCATGATAAAAACTCTCAACAATTTGCATATAGAATGAATGTACCTTAACTTAATTAATTCTGCATATAACAAATACACAGCCAAAATCTAGCTGAATGAGGAAAGTTGAAAGAATGCCCTCTCAGATCTGAAGGAAGAAAAGTTTCCACTCTCATCACTCATTTTAAAAATAGTAGTGGAATTTTTAGCCAACAAAATTAGACAAGAGAAAAAATTAAAACTGATCTCAGTATAAAAGAAGACATTTTTATTACCCTTGTTTGCAGGTGACATGGCATTCATCTTATATATAAAAACTAAAGACCTTTACCAACAATTTTTAGATGGGATAAATAAATTCAATATTGTCACAGGATACAATATGAACATAAAAAATCAGTAGCATTTTTATAAAGCAGTACTGAACTTGTCAAAAAAAACCATTCAGAAATGGTTAGAAAAAGTTACCAAATAAGATTATAGGAATATATTTAAGCAAGGAAATGAATGATCTAGTCAATAAAAATTTAAAAAAAAACACTGCTAAGATAAATTGAAGAATACACTTATGCAGAAAAGCCACCCAGGTCTATGGATTGAAACAATTAATATTGATTTTCTATCTTAATAATTTTCTTGGCCTATCCCTCTGGACATATTTATCTCTCCTTTTTCAAAACTGTCAAGCTAAAATATTGCATCTTAGATTTTAAAAATGTTTCTAAAATGACAATTTAAATAAAATAGGATATACTTTCTGTAATTTCAGTAATTTGAAATGTATGATGACATGTTTTATGCTCCATCATACAGTTTATCTTGCTAATTTTATAATATATACATAAACATAATATATTATACATTTGTATTTTTCTAAATTCAGTGAGAGTTAAAAGTGTTTTCTCATATGTTATTTGCTTACTGATTTGTCTATTTCTATTAATAACAAAAAGCAAAATGGTAAAATCAACTTTTACTGTGACTTGCTTTATTTTTTCTTTTGTTCTAAAAAAATTACCTTCATATAATTTAAAACTCTGTTGTCATATAAAAACACACTTAGAATTACTGTTGGTACTTGTTGAATTGACTCTTTTATCATTATGAAATATTCATCTGACAGTTTTCCCATTTGTGTATATGTGTTTGTATGTGTGTTTTGTATGCACATGTAAATGGGTTGACATCATCTGTAAAAATGTACTTACTTGTGTGAGACTCTTCTCGATTGATTAAAACTAAGAAGTATGTGCACTGTAATACTGTTGATCCTCACTGGCCAACAATCAGAAACAAGGAGCTGTTACTGGTGGTTTGGCTTGAAAAACATATTTAGTGAGGCAAAATTTAGATGAACAGTTCCATGAAGTTAAAAACAGTTGCTGATACTTATCACCATAGCTACAAACTAAGCAGTTTTTTCTTTGGTGTTATATTTATTATTTTATAATTATTTTACCCTCTTTGTGTTCACTTAAGGAAAGCTACAAAAAATATTGTCAAAAGTTGTCCAGATTTTCTCCAGGGCTCTTGATTCTTCTTTAGCAAGAGGTTTCACGTGCAAGGCTTCAAGTTTTTATATATTCATCAGAATCAGAACTATTCCACTTGATTCAGTCTTTTAATTTTTTTTTATTGTTAAAATAAGACTCTAAAGAAACTAATATTCAGCCTGGTGTAGTGGTGCATGCCTATAATCCCAGCAGCTCAGGAGGTTGAGGCAGGAGGATTGAGAGTTCAAAGCCAACCTCAGCAAAAAGCATGTGCTAAACAATTCATTCAGACTCTGTCTCTAAATAAAATACAAAATAGGTCTGGGATGTATTGGTGGTCAAGTGCCCCTGAATTTAATCCCTGGTAACCCCCACCTCCCCCCCCCAAAAAAAAAAGAAACTAAAATTCTGATTGGTAGACTCTGAACAACTGTGAGACAATCACTAGATATATAATAAGAAAGAACTGGACAATAAACTTGATCCACAACCAAGATTTCCTAGGTCTGAATATATCTGAATAAGTTATTAGTATGTAATAAAAACAGTGTTTTTTTTCCCATCACACAAGTTAATTACCATTAACTTTATATCTTCCTGTTATCAAAAAGGAGATATCCAAGGTTTTTGCAGCCTCATCTAGGGAAAGGGTTACCATGTTTTCACTTGAACACAGGAAAGTTTTATTTTGTTAGATGGAAATATGACCTTGACGTTTTCTTTATTTGGAGATTAGGTATGGTTTAAACAAATGAGTATATCTGTCAAATTAGTTTTGTGGCAGTTATTTTTAAGTGTCTACTTGGCTGTGCTGTTGTGCCTACATATTCTTGAAAACCAGTCCGAATGCTGGTGTGAAGGTATGTTGCTAAATATGCTTAGCATTTACATCAGTGAATTCTGAGTAAAGAAATCTTACTCCATAAGGTGCATCAGTTTCATCTAATCAGTTTGTTTCTATAAGAGAAAAAGATTGATATTCCTTAATGAAGAATGAATTCCACCCACCTCTAGCCTATCTTGGACCTGAGACAGCAAAATCTTCAATGGGTGTCTCAGTCTGGTGGTCTGGACACAGACACAGACACAGACACACACACACACACACACACACACACACACACACACACACAATTTTTTTCTCCCCAAACAGCATTTATAAAAATGGAATATATATTATTTATCTGTCAGAAATAGATTAGAAGGATGACTTTTTTTAGAAACAGTGTACCAGTTGAGTTGTGAAATCCTAACAGTTGTATTTTATTTTACTTATGCACAGTATAATTTATTGCTAAGTAATGATATGTGTTACAGAAACTACAAAACAAAAAAAAAAGTTAATGTTGAAGAGATAAAACTTGCAAAAGTAAATAAGATACTAAAAAAAGATAGATGACAGAAAAAAAAGAAAGGTTAAGCAAGAAAAAGAATAAAGTAGCAAAAGAAATAATAGTAAATCAAGAACAAAATATATTTCAATACAATGTACCTATTCACAGTCTCTCCCCTTCCCTTTGGATTTGTGATGCTTTGATTCAATGCCTGAGCATTGTTTCCCAACTCTTATCATCACTGTTCTTCCTCAAAACACCTGGCCTGGAAATAGATCATAAAGAGTACCAATTATTGCAATGCTGTTGTGAAACTTCATCTCATAGCAAAGTCACACTATTGAAATTTGCAATATTTAAAATATTGTTGGATGGATTATTTTTCCATGCCAACCACTTACACACACACACAGAAGCAGACACACAAACATACAGACAAGTGAACAAATATGTGCACACACATCACTTCTATTACATGGACCTCTAGCCCTTTAAGTGATAACTTAAAGCACCTTAAGCCATTTAAGCCTACACAATACAATCAGCTGAACTGCTTGTGTCTTCTGCCAACAGCATCACTACTCATAAGAAAGATTTTTTATGGTGTTATAAAAAATGATGCCATCAGTTCCTCAACCCTCTTCTTTCTTCCTTGTATTCCAAGATGCCTCCTTGAGAAACTGATAGTGTCAGGGGTATCATAGAAAAAATATTTGCTGAAAAAAGATAGTAAAGATAATGATGCTCAATCAAATGTATGTGACAGACATGATTCTATTTTGTGTATCATGATCCATAAAAATATTTTTTCTAAAACCAATGGTGATAGCTTGAGGAAGGAGCATAGATAGAGGACTAAAAAGTAATGTTGCTTGTGTGTTTATAATAGCTTTGACAGAATGCTCACTACTTCATATTTGTCATTTCACTTGTAAAAGTCCCAAACTGTCATTATCTGAGATTTACAATAAAGAAGTTGAAAATAAAATAAGAGTAATAACTTATTCAACATCAGACAAAAAAACTGTTATATATGTCATTTTACGTTCATTAATGTAGATATTAATCTTTCAACTATCCATACAGACATTATACTTAAATTCTCAAAGATCTCTTTAATCTACTTTCTTCTGTGTTTCTATACATGTAAAGAAACTGATGGAAGCTTATCTTACTGTAATATATGAGGGAAATTTTATGAGCCAAACTGAGTTAAAGATTTTATACAGAGTCAAATAATCAATGAAAAAAAGAAGCATTTCTTACAAAAAGAGACAATCAGAAATCCTGGGTAAAACCTAATTTCTACCCTGAAAGATTATTTGAACAGCTTCAGAGCTTTGATGATGCTTATAACACTAGGTCTTAGAAGAAACCAGATAGACTTGTTCTCTCTGTCACTGAAAATACGATCACATCCAAACCCAAATTCATATTCTCTCTGTTTTATAATCTCAGTATAAAGAGACCACTTGGGCTGGTGGTGTGGCTAGTGGTTGAGTGCTTTTCCCACATGAACAAAACCCTGAGTTTTTAACTAGTGTCGCACACAAATAAAATGAAAATGAAGTGATCACCTTCATAAGAATTACAGCAGTCAATTTTTATGGAAGATGCTGATAGCTTGGTGTGAACCATGTTTCCATCTCTACACCAATTACCTTAGCCAGGAAGAAAGGTAAATGGATTGGCCTGCCCTAGCTTATATTTACTACTGTGCAAAGGCACTATGTTCATAAAAAAAAAAAAAAAAAAAAAAAAAAAAAACAAATACAGAGCTTACTATGATGAGTTCTCAATAAGAAAACAAAGTAGTACTATGCGAAGAGAGGAGGACAGATACTAGATAGAAAAAAATCAACAAATATCCACTATAATAGGTTTGGAGAATATCATTCTCTGGGCTGTATAGGAGGAGCCTTATTTGCAAAATTTGGCTATTTCAGGGTTCATTTTACCTCATCTTTTGTTCTCTCCTCAACATCTTTTTCCATATCTGACTGGGGTTTCCCTTTCCATGTCTGTGGTGTGTAGATGTTGGTGATGACAGTGGAAGTACCGACATAAATGTGGATTGTGAGGGGTTAGCAGAGGGAGTGGTAGCAGTGGCCCTGCTTCTAAGAGTTTATTACTGTATAGTGTAATACAACTTATGAAGCAAGTCTCCTCACCAAGTCTAGTCAAAAGGCATTTCAGACACAGCATTCATAGTTGTTTGGAAACAACAAAATATATCATAGTGATTTATTTTGTTTTTAATTAAAATCAAACTTTTAAATGTAGTTCTTCATTTAGACACCAAGTGTCATACTATGCCAATTCCCATTACCTTTTCAAGTCTTTCTTCCCCCTACCTCCAAGTAGGATATGTGAAAAGGTCAAAGATATATGATCAGCCTTGCTCAGGATCAATTTAATTCATTTCTCAATCAAGTAAAGTAAGAAGCTAGCTTTTTAATCCTATCTCCATTTCTATTTCTTCCACTGTAAGAGCCAAATAGATTTACATCAAGTAAAAAATATGTTCAACTAAAGCTTTTAAAATGCTTTAGTTATTAATAATAATATTTACATTGAAAAAATCAGACAAAATAATTAATATCTCATATTAAAACAATTTTAATTTCATATTGCACACTGGAAACAGGTAATAAACTATTTGCTTAAAGATTCACAGAATGCTAATCAAATTCAATGTCAATAAACAATATTTTCTACTTTTATTAATATCTTCAGAATAAATCTAGTTCAACTAAATTGTTACAACCTACAAGTTTTTATTCTATGAGAAATAAGAGTTCTAGAATATTATAAAATCTATTTTTCTTTTCCAATCAATATGCTGATCATTTTAAATTCAGACATAGGAGAAATATATTCTATTTTATGTATACATTAAATTAGCATATATATTTGATAACAGCAAACAAGTGAACTTATTTTTTGAGATATAACTAGAATAGATTATCATCCGAACAATACTTCCCCCCCCAAAAGCAAAAGCACTCAGGGTCTTAACAATAAACCCACAGGTGTCTCTCAGGTAGATTCCCCCTACTTGTAGAAACAAGGAAAAGAGAGCTCTCTTTACTGTCCCAGAGGTAGTTTTAGAAAGAGTTGCTTCCAAAGTAGCTCAGGATTTTCCCAGACAGGGATTTTGATTTTAAGACATGACAGAAATTTCCTATTAACTTAAAATCCCAAAGGCTACCATTCAAGGAAAACAATTTATTTCCCAACTTGGGCATAAATCTAGCTCAAGAATAGGACAAGATGAGTATCCTAAGGCATTCTAAGGCTTTCATGATGCCTGTGCTTTCACTAAGGGATACAGAGATACAGAGTACAGAGCTACTAACTCAAGTTACCTGAAAATCAAGAATTAAAAAGCACAGTCCTACATTAATGAGAATTTGGAATTTTACAATAAATCACCTCTGATAAAAAGAAATAAGATAATTTGCCAACCAATTAAATAATTACACATTATACTAGAAATTTTTATATTGAACACTGAATTATTTGGATACATTGTTGGAAAATAAATGACCTGCTTAGGTAAGCACCAGTTGTTTTGGAGTAATGTCACTTGAAGACACCTAAATAACTTTGTGCTTGGAAATATGTCACCAATGTTTTACCTTTATAAGGAATTTGTTTACAAAAGAAGTTTTTCACCTCGTACCCATACACACTTTATTTTGAAAGACAAGAAAGTTCATCTTATGATAATGAAGTTGATCTTTTAGTTATTGCTACCACACGTCATCCCATGTTCCTTTTTAACTTAAGAGTTTCCATAGTATACAAGTGAATCCTTGACAAGATCACCTCCCTTTATCAATACATTCTGCACAAGTCTTTTTCATTTCTATTCAGATACTTCAAATTCAATTGCTCTGCCAAAAATCAAGATCTCTATCAAATTCTCAGCATAACTCTTTAAGTATCTTCACACTTTCAGGTAGTTAAAGAGCTGAGGAGCAGGAGTGCAGAAAGGGGTTGAGAACCTGTTTGGCAGAATCCTAAAATGCAAATAGAACATTTTTGAGTTTAGGTTGTAGTTTTAATTTGGCTATTAAAACTGCTTATCTATTGCCCATAGTACTGTTATATCCCACTTGTTAATAAAAAGGTGTAAAGCTTAGGATTATATTTTTTTAGGAAATGCAGGGATAATCTGAATCTGAAATGGTACCATCAATTCTGATTCAGTTGTAATTTTATCTTTAAGAGATGGGGAAATAGAGTAGATGGATCAATAGATAGATAGGTTGATCAATACATAGATAAAAATATTAGCATAGAAATGTCTGTCAACCAAACTATACTATGAACCTGTATTTCAGAACTTCCATGCAGAACTCTCATGCCTGGGCCACATGGCTTATGTGGTGCAAAACCTTAACAAGGCTGAGGGTAGTCTTAACTCCCAGAGACAGACAAGAAATATTTGCTATTTCTCCTAAATCTACTACCAAATCCAAAAGCTCATTATATCAATGGCATGAAAAGCCAAGAACACCACCCCCATGGAAAAGAAGAAGAAAAGCAATGTGCAAATGTCAGTGTTCCATATAAGTTTTATAGTTGAACTATTTGTGGCCTATTGTTTGGCTTGAATTTATTATTTTCTCTATAATATTTTACAAACATCACCTTATCTAGAAAGTCATATTATTACATAAGTTACAATAAGTAATGAGAAATTAAATTCCAGGGTTACAAGAGCAGTTCTACTTTATGCTCAAATGTCTTCCCTTTGCCTTCAGTGTTTTACTCCTATCTACTTGAATAGTGTGAAATGTGATATCCTTATAGAATAGGGTCCCAAGCAGAAGAAAATGTGATGGGTACTGTTATGGTGTGGATGTGAGGTGTCCCCAAAAAACTCATGTATGAGACAATGCAAGAAGATTCAGAGGAGGAATGATTGGGTTGTAAGGGTCTCAACCAATCAGTAATTAATCCCCTGACAGGGATTAACTGAGTGGTAACTGAAGTGGTAGGATGTGGCTGGAGGAGTTGGGAATTGGGACCTGGCTTTGCATATATATTTGTATGTGGTGAGTGGAGTCTTTTTCTGCTTCCTGATCACCACGTAAGCTGCTTCCCTCTGCCATACTCTTCTGCCATGATGTTCGGCCTCACCTGGAGCCCCAAGTAAAGGAGCAAGCCTTCTATGAACTAAGACCTCTTAAACTGTGAGTCCTGAAATAAACTTTTCCTCCTTTAAAATTGTTCTGATCAGATCCTTTAGTCACAACAGTGAAAGAGCTGACTAAAATGGGTACAAATAAGAACCATAACTTTCTGTTGTTTTTTTTTTTTTTATTAGGGTGAAAAAATTTCTCATTCTTGACTTGCCTAGAAGATATCTTTAAACATTTAATTGTCAGTAGTGTATCATAAACTTGTTGTAGAATGGCTTAGAAGAAAAGGACTTCCTTAATAGTTAGTCCTTTCCTCCCCTGCTCTTCAAACCCACCAATTACAGATTGGTGGAGGAAAAAAATAGGAAAAAAGTGAACTATTAGGTAGATGTCTATCAATGGATTAATATCATGAGGATGTAGGAAAAAGGAGCTACTTAGAAGCAAGAGAAGCCAAATGTATGGGAATTGGGTTGATTATTAACTACAAACTGGACAGTGTAGTAATATTGGTCTACTTAGTATTTTTAAAATAGTCTAATTGTTCTTAATTCTATACCAGAAGAAAATAGAAAAAAAGAATCTTTGAAATTTTTGTATTTGCCAAATGATACCATACAAACATGCAGCAAAAATACATTCTAAACCACTTCTGCTATAGTAAATAAAGGACCAGAGGAAGATACTATGCAATAAAAGACTTTTATTAAATGAAAAACAGTTTTCTCTCCAAAAGTCAAAATCTTTTTCATTGTTGGAGTACAGAAAAAGGAATACTTCACATAAGAAACTATGGCACATATATCCATAGAATTCAGAAATAATTTAGATTCATTAAATAACTACTTATACAAAAAGAAAATTCAATTAACACAATATTCTTTATTTTTAAATTTTTCATAATACAGTAAATGTCATATGTGCCCCTACTTATAATTTTTCTTTGGGATAATGTGAAGGTATTTAGAGCTGGGTAGAAGTAAAATGGCCAAGCAGGCTCTGGATACATTTCAATAGAAGACACACTGTTTACACACATATGCAGGGAATACCATCTTGGCTCTTAAAATATTTTCTTCAAAATTCAGTTTAGTTGCAAGTCATAATGAAGAGAACCAGTAAGGCATAAGTCATATCAAAATTGCCCCTAATCTCAGAGGACCAGGCACCCCTTCTGAATTCTACAGTCTAAAGAACCCTTGTTAAATTAACACACCAATCAATGTCCTGTGAGTCTGGCCAAGTGAGAGATTGTAATTGCTCCATAATATTATACACAATTTAAAACGACAATAAGTTCTTATGAAGACAATAAAACAAACAATTCTCCAGACCGAAAACAGAGGTGAAAAAAAAAAAAAACAGAAGGAACCTATTATTTGTTGATCAGTATAGATTTTTGTCATGATTCATAAGTCACTCTTGTAAACAAGAAAAAATATTTTCCAGTAGCATTTTGAGCATTTCAGATCCCATTCTACATCATCACATTTGGTTGACGTACCAATCCTAAGATAAAAGATGCCATATATCACTCTCATTGTTCTGTGGAGTAAATAAAAGAAATGAGAGACCCAGCCACCAGTTTGCCTGGCCTCCAGGGCCCAGAGTGGCAGCTCCCTGTTGCTGCATGCAGGGCCCAACTTGAGGATAAGTCCCCTCCACTCTTCTTCCACTGTGACATTCTGCAACTGGCCAAAGGTGCAGACTTGACTCCACTAACAGGTTTACTGACTGGACATGATCTGGGTCAATTGGCTTAATCTGGAAGGGAAAAAAGAAGGGCTTCCAAGGGTCCATTTGGTTTGAGACTTATTCCTGGTTTCAACGTTTTTGTTTGTTTGTTTGTTTTGTTGTTTCTTGGGGGTTTTTTGTTTGTTAAATTTTGCTTTTTTTTTTTTTTTTGTTTTGATTGACAGTGTGTTTGTTTGCTTCTGCTCCTCTTTTCTTTCTTTCTTTTCTTCCTTCTCACTTTAGTATTTTTTGTTCTTCCTTCATCTTCCCTATTTACACCCTGCCATTGCATACTCAACAGAGGCAAAAACAAGTTATACCCAGAAATTGGGATTTTTAGAACAGGTACAATTGAAATATATATCAAAGTGGTGTTATATATAGTTTATTCTCTATTTTCTAGACTCACTCTCTCTCTCCTCTCTCTTACACTAATTTGTACTCCTTGGTCATTTTTTTTTCTTCTTTTTTTCTTTTCCATCTTTCTTTATTTCTTCTCTCAACCGCTGCATAAGTTAGGCTTATATATAAGTCGGTCTTTCCACCTAATCATTCACTCCACACTCTTTCCTCTCTCGTCTGCTGATACTAAAGCACTTCCACAGAACTCTCTTTTCATACTTTCTAAGAAAGAACAAGTCAATACACTCACTTCCTTCTTACTAAACATATCACCTCTGTGTCCATTACTTGAAACTATAAAACCCCATCAGAAGCGTACAGAGTAAATTGGAAACAATATCTGGGTTAACTAAATCTGTACATTGTGATCAAACTGGGATTCTCTGAACGAAAGTGTTTGGTTTTAAAGTGTAAAGGAAAAATAAGGGGATCTGATAGCATTGTACTACAGGAGCAACGCAAGGTTTTAAGGTAAAATCAAAATAGTCAAGGTCCAACAGTGCAGGAAGAATAGATGCACAAGCAATATGAAGAAACAAGGGAAGAAAGTGACACAAACAAATCAATATACCTCCTCAGTAGATTCCATGGCATGCACAGTTGGTGAAATGCCGGAGTTAGAATTTAGAAATTACATATTCCAAATGTTTGCGGAACTTAAGAATGAACTCAAAAATAAAATGAGGGAGCAAGTACAGATGGTGAAAGATTATTTTGACAAAGAACTCCATAAACAAATACAGGAAGTAAAAGATTACTTCAATAGGGAGATAGAGGCTCTAAAGAGAAACCAAACAGAAATTCCGGAAATGAAAAAAGCAATAAACCAAAATAAAAGCTCAATCGAAAGTATCACCAACAGAGTAGATCACTTGGAAGAAAGAACCTCAGACAATGAAGACAAAATATATACCATATAGAAAAATCTAGATTACACAGCAAAAATGGTAAGAAACCAAGAACAGAACATTCAAGAATTATGGGACAACATAAAAAGACCAAACATAAAAGAGTGATTGGGGTAGAGGAGGAGGCAGAGATTCAAGCCAAAGGAATGAGTAATTTATTTAATAAAATAATTACAGAAAATTTTCCAAACTTGAGGAATGAATGTGAAAACCAAGTTCAAGAGGCTTACCGAACACCAAACATACAAAATCACAACAGATCCACACCAAGACACATTATGATGAAAATGCCTAATATAATGAGCAAGGAGAGAATATTAAAAGCTTCAAGAAAAAGGAAGCAGATTACATATATGGGGAAACCAATCAGACTATGTTCAGATTTTTCTACCCAGACATAAAAGCAAGAAGATCCTGGAATAGCATATTTCAAGCTCTGAAAGAAAAGGGATGTCAACCAAGAATCTTATATCCAGCAAAATTGAGCTTTAGATTCACAGATGAAATAAAAACCTTCCACGACAAGCAAAAGTTAAAGGATTTCACATCTCAAAGGCCAGCACTTCTGAACATCCTGGGCAAAATTTTTCATGAAGAAGAAGAGAAAAATAACAATGAAAATCAACAAAGGGAGATATAAAACTAAGGGAAATACCAACCAGAAGAGAAACCAAATCAAGCTAAAGATCATAATACAAATAAAAATGGATAGGGATAAAAATCACATCTCAATAATAACCCTGAATGTTAATGGTCTAAACTCACCATTGAAAAGACACAGATTATCTGAATGGATTAAAAGAAATGACCCAACAATTTGCTCTCTCCAAGAAACACACCTCGTAGAAAAAGACATCAATAGACTGAAGGTGAAAGGCTGGGAAAAGTCTTATTACTCACATGGACTGTAGAAGCAAGCAGGGGTTTCCATTCTCATTTCAAATAAGGTAGACTTCAAGCCAGAGCTAATTAAAAAAGACAAAGATGGATATTTCTTACTACTTAAGGGAACCATTCATCAACAGGATATAACAATTATAAATCTATATGCCCCAAATAATGGAGCACCTACATTCATCAAACAAACACTTCTCAAGTTCAAGAGTAAAACTGACCACAACACAGTTATTCTAGGGGACTTCCACACACCTCTCTCACCAATGGATAGATCATCCAAACAAAAGCTAATCAAAGAAAGCTTAGGCCTCCTTAAAACAATTAATAATTTAAACCTAACAGACATATGTAGAATATTTCATCCCTCAGTAAAAAAATACACTTTTTTCTCAGTAGCACATGGATCCTTCTCCAAAATAGACCATATATTATGTCATAAAGCAACTCTCAGCAAATACAAACAAAAAAAAAAAAAAATAGAGATACTACCCTGCATTCTATCAGACCATAAAGGGTTGAAATTGGAAATCAACGATGAAACAAGGAATAAGAAAAACTACTCCAACAACTGTAAGCTAAACAACATGCTACTGAATGAACAAGGGGTTGAAGAAGACATCAAAGAGGAGATCAAAAAATTCCTAGAGGTAAATGAGAAAACAGATACATCATATAGAAATCTCTGGGACACTCTGAAGGCAGTAGTAAGAGGAAAATTTGTTGCACTGAGTTCATTCCTTAAAAGGGAAAAAAACCAACAAATAAATGACTTAACATCACACCTCAAAGCACTAGAAAGAGAAGAACAGATCAACACCAAGATCAGTAGAAGAGAGGAAATAATTAAAATCAGAGCAGAAATCAATGAAATTGAGACTAAGGAAACAATTCAAAGAATTGACAAAACTAAAAGTTGGTTCTTTGAAAAAATAAACAAAATTGACAGACCCTTAGCAATGCTAACGAAAAGAAGAAGAGAAAAAACTCAAATTGGTAACATTCGTGATGAAAAAGGGAATATCACAACAATCACCTGGGATATACATAAGATAATTAAAAATTACTTTGAAAACTTGTACTCCAATAAAATAGAAAATACTGAATACTGAATACATTGACAGATTTCTAGAGTCATATGATTTGCCTAAACTGGATCTGGAGGCTATACACAATTTAAACAAATCGATTACAAGTGAAGAAATAGAAGATGTCATCAAAAAGCTACCAACAAGGAAAAGTCCAGGACCTGATGGGTTTACAGCCGAGTTCTACAAGACTTTCAAAGAAGAACTAATACCAATGCTCTTCAAACTATTTCAAGAAATAGAAAAAGAGGGAGCTCTTCCAGACTCTTTCTATGAGGCCAACATTACATTAATTCCAAAGCCAGGCAAAGACGCATCCAAAAAAGAAAACTTCAGGCCAATACCTTTAATGAACATAGATGCAAAAATCCTCAACAAAATTCTGGCAAATTGGGTACAAAAACATATCAAAAAGATAGTGCACCACAATCAAGTGGGGTTTATTCCAGGGATGCAAGGCTGGTTCATCATTAGGAAATCAATAAACATAATACATCACATCAATAGACTTAAAGATAAAAATCATATGATTATCTCAATAGATGCAGAAAAATCATTTGACAAAATACAACACCCCTTTATGTTCAAAACACTGGAAAAACTAGGAATATCAGGAACAAATCTCAACATTATAAAAGCTATTTATGCAAGGCCCGGAACTAACATTATCTTAAATGGAGAAAAATTGAAAGCATTCCCTCTAAAAACTGGAACAAGACAGGGATGCCCCCTCTCACCACTGCTATTTAATATAGTACTGAAAACTCTGGCCAGAGCAATTAGACAGACGAAAGAAATTTGCTGATGACATGATAATATACTTAGAAGACCCAAAAAACTCTACCAGAAAACTTTTACAACTAGTAAATAAATTTGGCAAAGTAGCAGGATACAAAATCAATACCCATAAGTCAAAGGCCTTTTTGTACATCAGTGACAAAGCCTCTGAAAGGGAAAAGATGAAAACTACCCCATTTACAATAGCATCAAAAAAAAAAAAAAAAAAAAAAAAAGACCTGGGAATCAACTTAACAAAAGAGGTGAAAGACCTCTATCAGGAAAATTATAGAACACTAAAGAAAGAAATCATAGAAGAACTCAGAAGATGGAAAGACCTACCTTGCTCTTGGATAGGTAGAGTCAATATTGTCAAAATGTCCATACTACCAAAGGCACTATACAGATTTAATGCAATTCCAATCAAAATTCCAATGTGATGTTTCAAAGAAATAGAAAAAGCAGTCATGAAATTCATCTGGAAAAATAAGAGACCCAGAATAGCCAAAGCAATCCTGAGCAAGAAAAGTGAAGCAGGGGGCATCACCATACTGGACTTTAAAGTATACTATAGAGCAATAGTAACAAAAACAGCATGGTATTGGCACCAAAACAGACTGGTGGACCAATGGTACAGAATTGAGGACACAGAGACTAATACATATAATTTCAGCTATCTTATATTAGACAAAGGTGCCAAAAATGTGCAGTGGATAAAGGATAGCCTCTTCAACAAATGGTGTTTGGAAAACTGAAAATCTATATGCAACAAAATGAAATTAAACCCTTATCTCTCACCATGCACAAAACTCAATTCAAAGTGGATCAAGGACCTAGGAATTAGACCAGAGACAATACGCCTAATAGAAGAAAAGGTAAGCTCCAATTTCCAACATGTCGGATTAGGCCCCAAGTTCCTTAATAAGAATCCTGTAGCACGAGAACTATTACCAAGAATTAATGAATGGGATAGATTTAAACTAAAAAGCTTCTTCTCAGCAAAAGAAACAAGCAGTGAGGTGAATAGAGAGCCAACTAATTGGGAACAAATATTTAATACATGCACATCATATAGAGTACTAATTTCTAGAATATATAAAGAACTCAAAAAACTTAACACCAAAAAAGCAAATAACCCAATCAATTAATGGGCTAAGGAACTGAAAAGACACCTCTCAGAAGAAGATACACATTTAATCAACAAATATATGAAAAAAATGCTCAACATCACTGGCAATTAGAGAAATGCAAATCAAAATTACTCTTAGATTTCATTTCACTCCAGTCAGAATGGCAGCTATCAAGAACACAAACAACAATAAATGTTGGAGAGGATGTGGGGAAAAAGATACACTCATACATTACTGGTGGGACTGCAAAATGGTGCAACCGCTATGGAAAGCAGTATGGAGATTTCTTGGGAAAATGGGAATGGAACCACACTATGACCCAGCTGTCCTGGGGTCTATTCCCAAAGGACTTAAAAACAGCATATTACAGTTACACAGCCACTTCAATGTTTATAGCAGCACAATTCACAATAGCTAGGTTGTGGAACCAACCTAGATGTCCCTCAGTAGATGAGTGGATAAAGAAAATGTGGTATATATACAAAATGGAATTTTACTCAGCAATAAGAGAGAATAAAATAATGGCATTTGCAGGTAAATGGATGAAGTTGGAGAATATAGTGCTAAGTGAAGTTAACCAATCCCCAAAATCCAAATACCGAATGTTTTCCCTGATACAAGGAGGCTAGTTCACAGTGTTGTTGGATGGGGGTACATAAGATTAGAGGAACACTAGAATGGTCAAAGGAAAGGGAGGGCAAGGGAGGGAGCAAGGGGGGAGTGAGGGGGGGAAAGTGAAAAAAAAATTGGTGGTTGAATGAGATGGATATCATTATCCGAAATGCATGATTGAAGATCTGAATGTACTTATATACTTTGTATACAAGCAGTTGTATATAAAAAGATGCTATACTTGTGCATTATGAATAAGTAAATAAATAATTTTTAAAATAGAATAAAAAAGGCAGCTTACAAAGTGATACGAAAAAAATAAAAGAAATGAAAGTTGAAGTTATTGTGTAACATTATACAGCAAACCAAAGGCATCCAGAAGAAGGTCCTTCAAGTTCAAATTCAAGTTCTTTTCCTCAGACCAGAGAACATAAACCAGACACTTTCAGATATATCAGCCTGTGGGTCTTTTTACATTTCAAAGTAAATGCTTAAATTGTGTTCCAAGATGTACAACTTTGGAGATTTGACCTAAAAAATCTCAATTTAAATCTACCCGAAGCAATTATATTACCTGGGAATGTTCACTTTTTCATACATCAAGAGCTCGGTAAGCAGTATAGTGATTGCTGATTTAAGTAGTTGCATGATTTTCAATTCGCCATATACCTGGTTTATCGGTCTATCCACTCTCTTTCAGATACTTAACCAGATCCTCTGGACATGCATACTGTTGAATTCTGTGTTACACTATGACCCTTCAGAAAACTAACCTCATGCCTTAGAACTGTCTATTACAGCTTTAGTTTTCTTCTTTCTTGAAGTAGACTAGGTTAATCACCTTCAAAAGCCATGGTCACTTGACTGTACAGTTGCTCCTCCTTCCAAATTTACATAAGTCATTTAAAATGAATATGCCTCTAAATAGGAACAATAGAGGATTTTGTTCCACTGATTCGAAACCCATGGTTTGCTGGGTTCGGGACTGTACAAGGAGGCCTATGTGTAAAATAAGAATCCAAGGAATAGAAATGGAGGGTCTTATAGATACTGGAGCTGATTCTTCAATCATTAATTTACGTCAATGGCCCAAACACTGGCCTCTGCAAAAAGCTTCAACCAGTTTAAGAGGCTTGGGATATAATAACCTCCCAGAAAAAAAGTGCGGTAATTTTAAAATGGGAGGATGATGAAGGACATAAAGGCACGTTTCAGCCTTATGTTTTACCTAATCTACCGGTTACTTTATGGGGAAGAGATATTTTACAACAAATGGGAGTACACCTTGCAACCAAACCTGCAGGTGTTAAATGTAAAAATCTACAGAGTAATCTTAACCCTATAAGAAATCATCAAAAAGTACAGGGTAAGCTTAACCCTAAAAGAAATCATTATCATATAGGAAAAAGACATTTTTCTTCGGGGCTACTGAGAAAATAATTTTGAAAATACCATGGCTTTCTGATAAGCCAGTGTGGGTCCCTCAGTGGCCCCTATCTAAAGAGAAATTACAAGCGGCCCACCTACTAGTTCAGGAACAATTAGAAGCAGGACATATAGAACCTTCCACCTCTCCCTGGAATTCCCCCATATTTGTGATCAAGAAAAAATCAGGAAAATGGCGATTATTACATGATCTTAGACAAATTAATAAAACCATGCAAGTCATGGGCCCTACTCAACCTGGACTTCCGAATCCTATAGCTATTCCAAAAAATTTCCATGTTATTAGTCTTGATATAAAGGATTGCTTCTTTTCTATTCCCCTACATCCTCTGGATGCCCCCAGGTTTGCCTTTTCAGTTCCTTCTATTAACAATAATGGCCCTGATCAGAGATATCAATGGAAGGTTTTGCCACAGGGAATGGCTAATAGCCCCACCATATGCCAAATATATGTGGACAAGGCCATCCAATCCATTAAAAATAAATATCCAAATCTCATGTGTCTACATTACATGGATGATATTTTACTGGCCCACCCTAATCAAAAAATCTTATTTAATATATTCAGTGATGTGGTAGAAAATTTAAAAAAAATACGGATTATATATAGCAGAAGAAAAAGTTCAAACCAGATCTCCCATATTATATTTAGGATTTAAAATCATGGATACTTTTGTTAGACCCCAAAAAATTTTAATAAATAAAGAACATTTGACCACCCTCAATGATTTCCAAAAACTACTGGGAGACATTAATTGGCTTCGCCCTACACTAAACCTCACTACTGGCCAATTAAAACCTTTATTTGATATCCTTCGAGGGGACCCTGATCCATCCTCACCGCGAACATTGACTCCTGATGCTAGGAAAGCTTTAAAGGTAGTAGAAAAAGCCATCGAAGGAGCTCATTGTGACAGATTTGATTTAACTCAACCGCTGATATTGATTATTATTTCTTCACAATATACACCCACAGGAGTATTTTGGCAACAAGGGCCTTTATTATGGATACATTTGCCTGTCTCTCCTAAAAGCATAATTGAGTCTTATACCTCCATGGTGGCTAAACTTATTCTTCAAGGACTTAAAACTTCTACTAAAATATTTGGCATTCACCCTGCTACTATTATTACTCCCTATTCATCGTCACAGATTGAATATTTATGCTTCAACGATAATGACTGGGCTATAGCTAGATGCTCTACCTCTGCAAATTTTGATAATCACCTTCCTAAGTCTCCTATATTATCTTTTTGTATTAATCATCCTATTATATTTCCACAGGTAATAAAAAATCAACCTATTCCTAAGGCATTTAATGTATTTACAGATGGGTCCTCAAATGGTACTGCTGCAGTAGTCACTACAAAGGAAAGTATGACTTACATAACTGCACACAAATCAGCTCAACTTGTGGAATTGGAAGCTGTGGTAAGAGCTCTGGAACATTTTAGAGACCAGCCCATAAACATTTTTTCAGATAGCCACTATATTGTACAAGCCGTCCCAAAATTAGAGTTAGCAGGACCAATAGCACCTCATACTCCAGCCTTTAAATTGTTTTATCAAATACAAAAACTTTTGTGGGCAAGAAAAGAACCTCTATTCATAGGCCATATTAGAGCACATACTAATTTGCCTGGCCCCCTCCATGAAAGTAATCAAAAGGCTGATGAACTTACAAAAACTATATTTATACTTTCAGCGCTACAACAAGCTACTTTATTTCATTCCCAGTTTCACGTCAACAGCACCACCTTGCAACGTAGGTTTAAAATCACAAAGGAGCAAGCCAGAACAATTGTAAAAGATTGTAAATCTTGTATGACACATTTGCCCAATCCTCATTTTGGTGTTAACCCTAGAGGATTAATGCCCAATCATTTGTGGCAGATGGATGTTACTCATGAGCCAAGTTTTGGAAAATTGCGATTTATTCATGTACCATAGATACATGCTCAGGCATGATTTTTGCTTCCTTACATTCTGGAGAAAAAGTTAAAGATGTCACATCTCATTGTTTACAAGCTTTTGCTGCATTGGGCATCCCCAAAATGCTTAAAACAGATAATGGCCCCGCATATACGTCCTCATCTTTCAAAGAGTTTTGCGCAAAATTCAACATATCCCATAAAACAGGCATCCCATACAATCCTCAGGGTCAGGGCATTATTGAAAGAGCAAACCGCACACTAAAAGTTATGTTGTTAAAACAGAAAGAAGGAAACTGGAAAAATCCTAAGGACAGATTGGCAGTTGCCCTGTTTACCTTAAATTTTTTAACTTTAGACTCTGATGGTTATTCTGCTGGAGACAGACATTGGAACCCACATCAACAACATAAAACCTTTGGTTTACTGGAAGGATGTTCTTTCAGGTACATGGAAGGGTCCAGATCCAGTGTTAATTTGGGGGAGAGGATCTGTTTGTGTTTTTCCAAAGCATGAATCCTCTCCAATATGGATACCATCTAGATTAATAAAGCAAGTACCAAATCAAAAGGATCAAGATGAAGTTGTTGAGGAATCAAGATTAATAAAAAAGGTACAAAATCAAGAGGACCATGATGAAGATATGGAATGATTCCCTTAAAAGAGTCCTTCAAAATACATCACAACTTAAGTGTCATTCCTCCCAGCTGGGACGAAGAGATCTCTCTTTAGTGTGCACACAATTGTATTTTTTTTTATATATATATGTGTTTATGTCTGTGTATTTGTCTAAATTTCATGTTAATGTGACGTCACAAATATATGTTTGTATGTGCGTCTGTCCAGTGTGACATCAAAAATAACAAAGCGCTTGTGAATATATATATATATATATATGTATATATATATATATATATATATATATATATATATATATATATATGGATCCAAATAACTCTAATTCATTTAAGTTTAAGAGTATTCAAATTGGGTAAATAATTTAATAAGTGAAGGTACCTTCAATTTTGTTTTATAGGTGTCCCAGGGATTTCTCTTTAGCGAAAAATATGACTAGGGCTGTATAACCTGATATCTTGGTGTTTTGACATAAGGTTGCTTATTTGTTATTAACTTCATTTGTTTAATAAATGATTAATTTCAATTATTTCAACAGGTAAAGGACTGCTGTATATGCAGAAACATGAGAGTTCCAGCTAACAAATTATTTCTCCAAAGTGCTTTTAGTTTTTCTTTAATCTATCTTTAATACAGTAAATACCCTCAGTCTTTCTTTGTTTTGTTCTAAACATGATGTTTTGCCAGCTTATGTTTGTGGGAGCTCAGGCTGCAATGTGTGTGAGCAGAAATCAACTTTAATTTTCTAATCTAATAATTCTATTTTTTAGTTTGACAACTCGCCTCTTGACTCAGTGCTGGAATAGCACTGCCTTTCCTTTAATAATTGATGCTTGAGTCTCTAGGTAGCGGGCCCTGAAGATTTGCCGGTGGCATTGTCTAGACATAAAAAAGACGGCTGCTGCTACAGATGCAGGGATCGCGGTCGCTGCAAGCATCCCTGCTGCTCAAATGTCAAACAACCTCACCAGCGGTGTGGCCTCTGCTCTGCATGCATGGGGCCTCCTAGATCTACGTGTTATAACAAGTGGACATTTTGATCTTTCATTGTTTGGGACTTCATGGGACAGTACCTTGGGCGGGTATTTGTTTAGAGAACTCAGTGTGTTACTTGATAGAACTTAAGGCAGCTGATTTGTTTAAAGAATTTGATATGCGCCGGGCGCGGTGGCGCACGCCTGTAATCCCAGCACTTTGGGAGGCTGAGGCAGGAGGATTGCGAGTTCAAAGCCAGCCTCAGCAATGGCGAGGCACTCAGCAACTCATTGAGACCCTGTCTCTAAATAAAATACAAAAAAAAGGGCTGGGGATGTGACCCAGTGGTCGAGTGCCCCTGAGTTCAATCCCTGGTACCACAAAAAAAAAAAAAAAAAAAAAAAAAGAATTTGATATGCTATGCAATTTGGCTCGTCACCAAAAGGCTTGTCACCTTAAAGCCGCAGCATCTCCCCACAATTGGACGGCTGTTAGTCAACTTACACAGTCGATCCTAAAGGGCTCCATTGGATGGCTGGTTAGCCAATGACGGGTAAGATCCCCAGAGGGGGACAACCTAAGACAGGCACAGTCGCACGGGATAGTCTCATGTGGCCGACATATCAACCTAAGACAGGAGTCAAGGGCACAGCCTTGATTATCCGATGACGGGTAAGAATGTTGGTTGCACATAGACGTCCTAGAGCATCCCCTCTTTTAAAACAAAAGGGGGAAATGCAGGAGCCCTGTTTGCGGAGATAGTAAGATTGCGGTTGACTATTGGGCCATAGACATTTTTGGGCATTTCCGCTTTCCGTAGTCTCACGGGATCTCGCGGGACTTGGTCGAGGCTCTCGAGAGATTTGAACGGTGACTCAGGAGATCGAGCGAGCGCCATTGCTGCTCGGGCGCATGGGAAGAGACCAGAGGGAGAAAAGACAGGGTTATCGCTATTGTGTAGATATATTGTAGTTTCTTGTAAGATTAAAGAATATTTTCGTCTCCATCCTGTCTCCGGACTCCTTCCCGCGGCGCTGCCATTCCAGGCTGCAATCCTTTTCCGGCGACAACAACTGTACATTCATTATAATCATTCCTCAAGATCTCCTTTTTTCTATAGAGTTTTATCTATAGAGTCTATGTGACCATTCCAGTCTATAATGCCCAAATCTTTTCTGAAATCCAAATAGTTGCTTAGAATTTACTCATGTTTACTCATACTTTATAAATATGCAAATGCACTTTACTCAGAATATTTCACTAACACTTGACTTTTCAAATGACTAAAATGAAAAGTCTTGAAATAGACTCATGCTTAATAACATTTTATTTGGAGATTATAACGTGCATGACTCAAAAATATCTTCCTGAACCCTCAGGAAAGTTCCCATCCTGGACTCTATTTTCTTATTTTATTCTGTGGTCGACTGCAGTGTTCATGATAGACACTGGATAGGGTGAGCCAGTATGAAAAGTGAGCAGATTCTCTTCTGATTTTAAAAATAACCTACTTCCCTCCTGAATGACAGATTTGCTAGGATATTTTTTCACTGAGAAGTCAAACCTTGAATATGGCTTTAGTTAGAAAATCTAAACTATTATTAAGACAATGAAGTAATCAGCCAAGTGGGAGAAAGCCCACTTTCCTTGCACAAGATCGGTGTGTAGATGGAATTACATAGAAGTTTGAAGAGAGGTAGCAAAGAGATTATAAATTAGATATCCAAGAAAAGAAAACAGAATGCCTTATCTTTTTTCTCCTTTTGGTCTTTCTCTTTCTCCCTGCCTTTCCTATCTCTCATGTTATACTCCTGGTTAATCTTGATTAAGCAAATTTTCTAGGTAAGTAAATTTTTTTCCTTATCAAATTCCATGTCTGTGTCTGGTGAGTTAGTAAGTAAGTAGGTCACTTCCACGAGTTCTGTTTCTGATTAAATTAAATGCCCAGAGGCTCACTTTCAGCCTCAGAAGATGATACAGCCCAGATCTCTTGGAGAGAACATTACTGTACCTGTAAGATTTTAAAGACCAAATATGCCTCCCTTCGCCTACAGCATCCTATCCCTCCAGAGCCCTAAGGCACTCGCTTCTTTGCCTTTTCAGGATGCCTGTGTCTTGACCCATCTGTACATCCTCCAGTTTATCAATCCCCTCCCCTGGGGCTTTCTTCCTTTCCTATTCAGCATGAATCCAATGGTCAGTGGTCTTGACGCATTCCTACAAACAATATTATATTTTTATCCTCTGAATACACTGCCCTTCAAACTCCCACCTTTCTCTCAATCCATCTGTAGATTTCACCTTCTATGGCTAATGAATACATTAAGAGAAAGCTGCAGTGGATGAATAAAACCCTTGTTTTCTAGTTACAGCTTAGTTGCCCAAGCCACTCTGCATATCTCTTCATTGTGTTTTTCTTGCTTTTCCATCATTCCTTCTCTTATTTCCCTGAGCACCTCAAGCAAATCTGTGTTATTGCCTGAAGCTCACTCTCTATACCTGCAGGATTTAGTTCCCTGAGCAATAGAGAGCATCATTTTTTTCATTTCCACAGAAATACATAGAAGAGATCTGCCTATGTACTCCAGCTCACATCAGAATCCTTTTATTTGCTCACTGATTTTATTTATTTAAACATTAACATGAGTATGTGTGTCTTTATGTAAAATGTCTATTTCCTGATCTATTAGAATATTAGATAAATATATGTAAATAATTTATTTACAACAAAACTTAAAAATAGTTTTAGTTTGAACTCCAGAATCATCTTGATTTGGACTCAATTCTACAGAAGCAAGGAATACTAAAATTTTGTGTGGATTTTTTATTTTATGTAAAATATGTATTCTCCCTTATTTTCTTCCAAGAGCTTTGGTATGACTATAAAATAGTTCCTTTCTTGTTATTGTTGCATGATATTCTCTGGTATGGGTATATATGTTACATTTTGTGGAAAGTCTCTTCACAGCTTTAAATCAGATTTTAGATAATTTATCACAAAGTACAACAGTCATTCTTCTAGTAAAAGCTCACAGATCTCCAACCCTGTTCCATCCCTAAGGAAAAACTTCTGCTATGAATCAACAGCAAAAATGATGTTCTATATAAAATACAGCAGACAGTTTTCTGCTCTGCCTGTTTTAATCAGGAAAGGCAATTAGTAAAAACAACACGGTAAGACATGTTTGTTGTATTTTCCCATTTCTCCTGCCTCTGTATATCTCACTTGTAATGACATTGAGAAGCCTTTCACTCCTCCAGAGTAAAGCCAGGGACCAGGTTCACAGAGTTGAGCAAACTACTTAAGCTTATCTTTAACAAGCTATTTGGGTGAAAGGTGAGAATCATTCTTGGAAACTCACATTGTTTTCCAGATTAGCTTATTATCAAGGATTTAAGAAATTTAAGGCCAATCACTTTATTTTCAAATAAGACTATATCAGATTAAATTGCTTGCAACAAACACATCCCTTGAATAGTTAAAGTGATGAGAATCCTGTTAGATGTTAACTGTAAATAAATTGACAATTTGATAGGATTTAACAATCATGTGTGAGGCCATATATTGATACAACCAAAACTACAAAAACTGGAAATACTTCAGGTTCATCAAAACAAATGTCTTACTCTTAACCTATAAGAAATGGCTTTGTCTTAAGCACACAAAATATATATAATTATCATTCAAAATTAGATTTTCAAAATCTCTGAGTCACCAAAAATATGTCTAAACATTGCTCCTCCTTTCTACCCTCCAAGCTTGAATATTAAAACTAAAGGAAATTTCCTGGACTCTAAAAGATAACGTAGGAATATTCACTTTTGAACAATGAATTACCCCCTCAAAAAAAAATAAATAAAGTCATCTATTGTTTCAATAAAATAAAGTGAAAACTAGCCATCAGCTCTTTGGAAGTTGTTTGTCTTAATATTGGGATTTTTTTTTTAAGAATAATTACACATTTCTTTTTCTATAATTTTAAGTGAATACTTATTCTTTCATCTTGTATATTATAAAGTTTTAAAGAACAAGTATGCATATTTTAAGTAGCATTTAAATGGTTTCTTGGATTTTTTTTAAATAGGTTTATTTCCTTCTAGGTTTGCTTTATTATTGTCAGACTGCATTTGATCTACCCTAGTTCAGTCATTTTTTTTTTTTTACATTTCTTCTTAGTTCATCACTGACATTAACATATCTGTTGATTAAAATTTGTATTTTCCACTCTTAAATTAAGTAACATGGACTTTAAGTCAAATTTGATCGCTCCTTATGTAGTGCCAGCAGCTGCAAAGATGGTTGTACAAGGCAAAAAATGTGAAGTATTTAGATCTTTCCTGAATGATTTTTGCAGTATGATGAACTGATGTTGTGTAACTTCTAAAATATCAAGCTGTGAATGTTACCAGATCTCAGCAGTACAGTATCTGATACAGTTTCACTTGATACAGTTTCACTTGTTAAATGGCAATGTTCTCCTATCTTTCCAAGGACACATTACATTCCAGCATACACAGGGTATTCAAACTGGAATTAAGTTTCACAAAATTTTCAGAATATTATGATTTTTAAACACCACTAAGAAAATTAATAACATTAACATCAAATACTTGAATAATATATTTAACCAGTTTAGCAATTTAATAGTTGCCATTTGGTAAGAAGACATGTTGATATTAAATATTGAGCACAAATATTCAAAATGTGTTCAAATTTAGAAACATCTTGCCTGTTTTTCTCACTTTTAATTTATGAAGTATTTTTTTTTTCAAACAAGTGAAATAAAATATGCTTCTGAATATTCAGGTGGCCTTTTAATAATCAAATCCATTAATTTTACCTCCGAACAATAACCTCTTCATCTGCTTTAGCATTTATACCACCTTTTTTTATTCAATGATAAGTCTCTGCATATCTTGTTTTTAATAAATCATACTTTTATCATCATCACCTTTTCCTAATTTAAATAGCTAAGAAATGATGCTGACATATATAATGGGATGCTAAGTAAAACTCAATTTGGTTAAGAATACAAACCTAAGAACAACAGGTTATAAGTTTCCCCAATTTCAAATAGACATCCTTTGCTGTGGAAATGGAAACTCAATATATTCCCACCCTAGTTGCTAAAGAGAGGAAACCAAGAGACCAATTTGTAGGGGGTATTTTAGACAGAATTATCAAAAGGGAGTTGACTATGCTTTGCTTCCTCCACCTACCATACCCACTACTGTTTTAAGTCAGCTGACTTGATGAGACCTACTTATTCATTGCATTTATCTTTTGGTCTTTAAACATCAAGGCTAGTGTTTATACCCTTTAACTGAAAAACCTAACCACAAAGAGACAGTTGCATCTATCTCGGATGTCAGAACTAAGATCAACACCCACTTCTAGACTTTGGCTGAGTAATGCATATATATACACATGATAGGAGGCTGGGTTGGAGAATCATCTGTAGGAAACTGATAACAGCTCTGAAATAATAGATGGGGTGACTCATAAGGAGATTTTTGGCACAGGATGTCCCACTGGAAAAAGAATATGAAGAGGGACTCCTCAACCATGAGCCGTCATCCATTGAGGAGGGAACAGTGTAATATTGAAAATAATTGATCTAGAGTGTTTCAACCAAGTATTCTGTGTTTTCCTTGGCAACATGTGAAAGTCTTCCAGGAAAAAGTTTCAGAAACTGGAGTAAGATATCACCAGCTATATAAAACATTGCCATATTTCTTTAATATTCTTTCCACTTCCCACACTGTCATCTGCCAAGTGTTGGTCAGGCTTGCCTGATCTTGTGTGAGGAAGTAAAAAGTATTAAATTCAATGAAAGGAAAAGGTGTTGAAATTTTATAAGACGAATTGTTTCTTAATTCCTACAAGTGAACAAAAAAGTTCTGGGAGTTGCATGAAATAGTGCACAAATGGAGGACAGGGAAGTTTGACAGCATCTTTTAAAGTCATTGATAAAAAGATAAAACCACTTTCTGCATTACTGCCTGTCAAGTCTAATCCATTCAATAGTTTGATCATGAATAGAAAAAAACTAGTAGAAAATTTCTGATGAAGCCTACTTTAAATAATAAGCAGCCCTACCCCAAAGTACCCATCCATGATAGAACATGCTACAATTCAAATCCCACAAGCTACATGGCTTTGAGAAGAATTTTTAAAAAAGCAAGTTAAGAGTATACCTACTCAGATGTGAGTAGAAGCATAAACTGTATAGCTGATGATTTCAGAGGAAATATGTAATATAAATTTGTTAATACTGTGGCATTATCTCTCAAAAGGCCCTTGGAGGCATTCTGAAGTAGGAGTAAAAATATCTGATCATTCTCACTGCTTTTCACTCCTTCATCTACATAAACAAGGGCCTGAGCAACAAGTTATCAAGAGGCTTGCCGATGTCCTGATGTAGGCTGACCCACATCTAGGTGTAGGCTCATCCATGTCTAAGTGCAGAATTTCAGTGCCAAGATAGAGTCATGTGAAGGAGACAAAAGAGAAAATTCTATCATCCCATAATCATATTGGGTTTATATTAGTCTCAGTTGTAAAACCCTACATCTGTATAACAAGGGCAATTGCAATAGCTGTGCCTTGTAGTGGTCTGATTCTGAATATGATTAATAAGATTTCTTTTGGAATTTGAACTATCTCTCACTGTATGTAATTTTAGTTATATTTACTAAACAGAAAGTGATTTTTCATGTGCTTTTAATTTGATTTTAATTTTTGAAAGTATTTGAGGTTATATATTTAAGGAAGATGATAGAGAATATTTGAATTGTGGTTCACCTGTTCCTTTGGCTGGTGTCACCCATTTCCCTGCTTTTCTCTATATTCATTGATCACTCTTTGCATATTTCATTTTCAAGGTCAGAGTGGAGTAATTCCAGCTCAGTCCCTGGACCTGTCTTTTCACTTCTGTCCACATATCCTCTCTCTCACAAGCAGGCCTTTGATTAATAAAAGAAGCTTATTTCAGCTCAGATAATTAGTGAGTGTATCTTTGCTTCAGATGCTTCCTCTGAATTCCAAACACATAAATCTAACCACTAATTTCAAAGGAATTTCAAATTCAATTTAATATATTCTGCTACATCATGTGATTGTTCAGCAAGAATTCACTGATCCAATTTTGTCATATAGAAAGTGATATAAGTTTTAATATGAATGTTATGTTAATTCCTATGTGATATTTCCCAGCATGACATGTACTGAAGTCATCCATGGCAAGCTTTTTCAAGTGAAAAGGAAAGCTTTAATAATCCATGGAGATCTTTGAGAAAAGCTAAAAATCCTACAAAACAGCACATAATGGCTGGCTTGATAGTGTTGAAAATCACTAAACTTTTCAAAGCATCAAATTGTCAGTAAAGCTGTGAGTATAGATTAAGATGATTCAAGGGCATTTCTCACAATATTAAAAAGTTTTATATGTAAGCCAGGCATGGTGGCACATACTTATAATCCCAGAGACTTTGAAAGCTGAGGCAGGAAGATTGCAAGTTCGAGAGCAGTCTCATTTATTTAGGAAGGCTCTAAGAAATATAGTGAGAACCTGTATCAAAATAAAACTAAAAAGGATGGGAATATAGGTCAGTGACAGAGTACTTGCCTAGCATAAGCAAGACCCTGCTTATGCTTATCCCCTGTTCTGAGGGGGGAAAAGTTAGATTTTTTTTTACACTTTAGAGATTGATTGAACCTTAGTTTGTGATATGTTCAGGAAAAATGGTCACAAATATGTCTCAGATCTTAGAACCAGTTTTACTGCACAGAAAGCAAAGACTAAACACACTCATATTTAATTTCATCTACTAGGAAGTGAGCAGCTTAGGTACTTGACTGCTAAGTCTGTACAGTTTTAAAAATCATCCAAGGTCAACAGCTTGTGAGAAATAGCAAATGAAGTAGAGTGGATTTTACTAGTCATCCTTCCAGTACTTTGCAACAAAACCAGGGAAGTTGTGGACAAAACAAACAGGAGATCATTTTATTAAATCAATGAGTACAAAATTAATTGCTGAAATACTTCAAAAAAAGAGTGACATAAAAATACCTCTGACTTTATTTGGGAGAAGAATTGGAATATTAAAGATAAGTAATATCAAGAGTAGCCCCAGAGGAAAATGCTAAAGTAAGATGTAATAGTAAAGACTGTGCTGTGGTTAGTACAAAATAAAATTGTGTAGATAAATATGTGACCATATTTTGAAGGTTTTTAGAGATAGTCAAAGATGTTTGTATCTGATAGCAAAAAAATACAAAGAAACTTAAACACACCGAAATTGTGGCATTTATCAAATGATGCTTTTATATTACAGGTTTGCTTAGTCTCATAAAGCCCAAAACTTATTTAGTCTTGCCCAATTTTTCTTAAGCTTAAGATAACCAATTTCCCTTTAGAATTAACAATTTTAGCCAAAAAATGATGTGCATTTCTGCTGATTCCTCATAATGTACTAGGTGTTTTCATTCCATAAATTCATGGAATTTTCCCCTTCTGTGTCCTCCAGTCTTTGTTATATAAGTGAATCTATCACTGTGATTGACATTGGAAGGAAGAAAAAAATTCTTAATAAGTAGATAATGAATTTTTTTGAAAAATCACAAAAGTGATGGGTAAATTGCCTCCCAATTCAAAAGTATCTGTTCTTTTGCTTTTAGTAAAATTCAGGTAACCTAGGTTGGGTTTGTTTTATAACACGTAAGACCACAGAAAAGTTCATGTCATTAAAGTCTCTAAATTGTCTACAAAAATATTTTAGAAATAGCACATATTTACTGCCACAGGTGGATTTATAGTATGGTAGTATGATTTACATAAATCAAAATAGAAATCACAATCCTACTTTGGCTTGCAAATATTTTTTCCCACTACATTATGCATGTGTTATTTCTTTTCTTCTGCATCTCATCTCACAAAAAAAAAAAAAAAAAAAAAAAAAAACAAGACCTGGTAAGCTAAGTCTGTTTTCTTTCCTGTTAAAACCTTTTTCATCACTATAGCACATCATATAATATATTCCAAATTATGAGGTTAGGGTATGATTTTAATACTCTGGCACAGACATCTTTAGGGGGAAATAGTATTGAGCCCCTTCCAATTTAGAGGCAGTGAAATAAGATGGTCTGTTTTGCCCCTAGAGATGAATAGTCATTCAAAAAGTGTATGGTGAGAGAGTAAAAGCTTTAGAGTAAAGGAGAATATGGTAGCATAGGAGTCATTAGGTAACACAATTAGACTGTTGCTTCTTTTTTGGAAATTCTCTCATTTTGTTGATATACTCATTTTAAGCACCATAAGCATACACAAGAAAATGTATTTTTTTTTTCAGAAGCAGGAAGTAAAGTACTCTTTAGGAACAGAAAATGTATACACATAATGGACTATTTAATTAACAAATCTTAGTTACTAATTTTAAAGCCCAGGTTGAGACAAGTAAGTACTACAATTCTTAGATACTCTCTCCCTCAATCTTTCCTAAGTACTACTTTGCTTCCTATACTGCTGGGCACAAAGTTCTTTTACGGAAAAGTATTAATATATTTACAGTCCTAGGTTCAAAGAGAAAAAATTCACTGTGTGATCTCTTTTACTAAACATTCAAACATTTCCATTGATTTCTGGTAGGAAACCCCAGGCATGTGTTTTTTAAAATGTACTTTTCTAAGTCTTATATTAAAACCCACAAGTAATTTGTCATTTTGTATCACCCTCCAAATGCCTGCATATCACTCAGACAGCTGCATAAATTTTAAAATTCAAATTATCTTTTTTACCTTCAATTTTACATTTACATATTGCTTATGTATTGTACAAACATTTTCTTAAATAGTTGTATTTCTTTTATATTGACCAGCATTTTTGTAAACTATCAAATATACCTCTAGCCACAGTCTTTTATTCCATTATACTTTCAAGTTTGCATTTGTTTCCTTGAAATCCATGAATAAAACACCAAACAACTATTCCATTTTTGGTATTTTAGCTAATAAAATGTTGGCAAGTATTGGAAATAAGTGAGAAATATGTAAAATGCAGTGTTAGGGTTACCCAAATTTGTTAGACTTTTCTCAAGGATAGGAAGCATGCCTAGTTTTACTGTAGTAATGAAAACATAAGTTTATTTTATTTTTAATTTTTACTTATTTGAACTGATACATACAAACCTAAAATGTTTACATATTAATGGGATATATTGAACATCACAATGTTCAATACATGTATACATTAAGTAATGTTTAAATTAGGTTAAACATATTTATCTGCTTAAACATTTATCATTTCTTTATGGTAAAATCTTTCAAAATCCTTTCTTATTTCTTGAAATTATTTCTTTAAATTAAGTTCAGCAACTTAATAAATAGATCTAGTTGTGGCACCAGCTTCCCTTCTTCAGACTATTTATGAGTTTCAGTTATTTTTATTAGTTTTCTAGAGCCCATCAAATTGTTCAAAATAATTAGTAAAATAACAGGACAATATTTTGAGGAGCAAACAAAGCATGAAAGGCAAGCAAACCATGAAAGTACAAAAAAAAAAGAAAATGGGAAGAAGAAGAAGAAAGTGTTTAATTACCAAGATCCTTTAGAGCAGGACAGATGGAAAACCACCATTGTCCTAGTTTCCCCACTTCTATTTTTTCCTAAACAGAATCTATGATATTCCTGCTTTCCAAAGAAAGAAATAGTGCCTTAATTAGCTTATTTTAGTTATCATCTTCAAAATGGCAACAGCTTTTCCTACCCTTTCTTTTAACCATATTTTTATTTCTCATCACTATTTAATTAGGGAAAAGACCTTTTTGAGCATTGAATTGACAAGTAGGAGAGACTGCTTTTTTTTTTTTTTTTTTTTTTTTTTTTTTTTTTTTTTCTTGGTGCCAGGGATTGAACCCAGGAGCATTTATTTAACCACTGAGCCACATCTGCACCCCTTTTATACATTGTATTTAGAGACAGGGTCTCACTGAGTTGCTTAGTGCCTTGACAAATTTCTGAGGCTGTTTGAATACACAATCCTCCTGCCTCAGCCTCCCTGGTCACTGGGATTACAGATGTGTGCCACAATGCCCTGTGAACTTACATTTAATGATAACTCTTGAGAAATATTTAAATATTTCACAAACAAAATCAGAGGTAGGTATTAAACAAACTTGTCTCTCATTCTTGTTTTCCAGAAATATAGATTTTTCTGTCCCAAACAAACCAACCTGGACAAGTTCTATATTAAGTTACGTATTTCTTAACCTTCTTGCCTGAGTACTGGATCCCTTCCAATTCATGGGAGTAACTTATTTATAGGAATCTTATCAACACATAAATTTAACTACCATGAAAATGGTATGTCTGCATTCTTTAATATTGCTTTTAAGATCATGTCATGTTAACTTGCTATTTTGTTGATAATTCTTTTTTTTTAAGTCTTCCAACAGTTCATTAGAAAGAATGTAGACATTTAAAAAACTCCCCACTGTCATGAACATAAATTTATTTTTTTCAGCCAGATATAAGCTGAATTAAAAAAAAAGAAATAAAAAATCCAATAGTGTATTAACATTTTTTTTCACTCATTTGCCATACTGACAGTGCAAATACAAATATGGTCTAAATGTACAGACTCTCAAGCAACAATGTACAGCTTTCTTCGTCCTCCATGCTAAGAGATGTAAAAGCTTAAGGGCCAAACAATACCAAACGTATAGGCTTCAAAATCCATCTAAGTTAAGGGCATTCACTAGTTTTAGCTAAGATACATCTGGAACACTGACAAGTAATCACTTACATACAATAATATGCAGTAAATTTTTTGAAAAATAAACTTTTATTGTAACAATCCTGTAGGGTACACCAGAGGAAAGGCAGGTTATCAGTTTAAGGTGTCAGCCAATTTGTTTCAGCCACTCTTGAGTCCATATCCTAATACCTAAAATTTAATGATCTTTCCCTAAACTGAGAGCTTCCAATCATGTCAATAATTATGTTATGAAGTAAAGGAGACAGGTGAAATGTTTTTACTTATCACAACTGCTGTTATCAATTGCCTAGGACCTCAACAGCTTCATGGAAGTCTGGGTAATGTTCATGCATAAGGATAGTGCCTTAGCTGACTTAAATTTGCCCCATACAATGGTACATTATCAACCCTTAGTGAAGCCTTTAAAAAAAAAGGCAGGGGGGGGGGGGACAGGTTGAAAAATGGGTTAAAGGAGGCAAATACACATCTGCCTTTAGAGATATAACTCAGGAATTTTCTCAATTATGAAATCTTGTGGAGAAGTAATTTTCTTTCTCAAAATCCAGGCGATGACAATATTCCTTACTCCAGATCTGGCATTTTTTCATCATCACTGTCTTGTGAATCATCATCTGCTCCATCTACTTCTGGTAAATCTACATTCTCATCACCACCTATGTTGTTCATCATCTCAGAGAAATGATCAAAATTAGACATGTCTTCATCTGAAAGTCTCTTTAAGGAATATTTTGTTGATAATTCTTTACAGCAATGTCTTAACTATGTTCTTAAATTTGTAGAACAATTCTGTACAAATTTTGTATTTTAAATATTATTATTTATGAACACTCAAGTTTCAAACTTGTTTATGAACTTCCATAATACTAATGAAATCATCATTTTAAAGTCACAAATTTTATAGATGTAATCTAATATAAAGTTCTTCCTTTATTTTACAATATTTTTAATAACTAAAAATTTTGTTTTGAAAATTCAGACTTTGTTTTGTTTCAAATTATTATCTGTGGGAAACATAGTTCTGGAAACTATCTTTTTATTTTTTTCATGCACTATAAATCATGTCATAAAATGTATTCTATTCAATTGTGATTTATGTTAAATATTCTTTCCTTTATAAAATATTTATTTAAAAACTATTTACAGTATGATGCTTGACATTATATTTTAAGAAATAAGGAAATGGGACTTTAAAATTTACCCTAAAAACTACAAAGAATTATTTGAAATTGGTTCTTATTCAAAGAAATATTTATAGGACTTCTGGAAAATTAAAACTTGTCATTCATAGTATAGTAGCAAGAAGTTTGACTTAGATCATCAATATTATTGACTCTTTTCACAGTTTTAGATTTCTGCTCCAGACAGAACCTAAGTTAATTTTATTACTTTGAAAATACAATATAAAATATTTGATCTTTGATATAAAGGGATTTTATATAAAATATAATCAATAACATCAATGAGTACAATACTGAAGAATGCATAAACACAAAAAGATTTTCTACATCATGCATATAGTTTAGGTAGTGACCATCACTATATATAAAATATATATAAAATTACCTGAGTAAATAAGCAAAATTAAATATAAGTTTTGGAAAACTTTTCAAATAATGAAGACAAATTTTTAGAAGAAAATGCATGAATTTAATCTTAGTTTTCTCATATGAATTTTGTTTCCATATTATATAATATAGATAATAATCTTGCTTTTTTTATACAACATATTTGTACTGGCCTATATAATCTATCTGGTGATGGTTGTTGTTTTTAGTACAGAGTTTCATTGTTGTTTTTAACTCAGGTTCATGTGTATACACATTTTAAAGTCATAAATTTTGTGCATTTAATCCAATGCACTATATTTTCCCCTATGATCCTCCCTAAAATTGAGTCCACAGCTCCTAAAACAGCTTTTAAAAATAGGTTTGAATTCCATCAGATAAAGAATGTAGGTCTACTAGATTTTTGTTTTGTTTGTTTTGTCTTATTTTTCTGGTAACCTTAAAACAAGCAGACAGGTACAATTTAAAAATAACCAATAAACCAAAGTATAAAATATACTCATGTCAGGATGATAAAAGTACACTACAACTATGCTGGCCTACATGCAACCCTTTCATAATCTTAGCCACAATTACAATTACATACTGGTAAGTACTCCCACAGTATCTAAGGACCCAAAACTAATCAGATTCTCTTTTGGAAATTTTAATAAAGAGATATGGAGAATGTAGGATTCTGATAAAAGAAAGCTGGGCAGAAAGCTAATAGCTATGATTATGCATCAATAGTTAGGAGTACAATTAAGTCTGAAAAGATGTAAGGAAATTAATATTTTATTTAACTATGGCAAAAGAGGCATAAGGACAGAGGAAGAAATGATTCCTCACACCTTCCAACATCCAATCTTGATATTCCTGTGTGACCCCAGTAGTCTTGATGTCTGTGAGCTGACATCCCTAATGCTACTCAATACATTTCAGTGGCTAAGAAGCATTATGTTCTTTGAAGGTGGAAAAATTATGAAAACACTGTGTTCACCAAAGGTCTTCTCTAAATTACTCTCTCTGCCACCTATGTAACAGCATTGTGAAACATCTGAGTGCATATAAAGAATATATCCAGTTCATAAGTGGATAAAGATTTTATGAAAAGAGTTTAGGAAAACTGATGGCAATAGTAAATATGCCAACTACTGATGTTACTGCCTTTCTATGTATTGCATCTTAATTTCACTCTGCTCCTACTTACTTTTCTTGCCTACATTTCATGATAGTAGTTCTTTATAGCCCTACAAATACCCTGTGCAATAGGCTAAGGAATGCTAATAATTGCAAAGGTCACACAAATTGTGCTACATTTTCAAGATTCCCAAGTTGTGGCTAAGTTTCTTATTGCAGTCTTCCAGGGAATCTGAATTGCCAAACAAATAATAGAGATAATGGTGCAATTAGCATTCTGGAAGAAGAAAAGCACCTCAAGTAAGTGACTATACAAGGTTGAAGACAAAGAAAAATGTTTATAGAAATGCCTGTAGCAGTCAGCTACTATACTTATTTTTTTCTCTTTCAAACAAAATCTTTATGCATGAATTAATTTTAGTGCTAGAATATGTGGAGACTCATAAAAGTGGTGGATGAGATAGAAACAAGCTGACACAGACTCAATCCCTAAATTGGTTCACTCTCTATTCCTTCTTCATATTTCCATATTTTCATCTATAAGTGGGGATAAAGATATTGCTTTGACATTTATTCCCACTTCAGAATATGAACAATTCCAAATACAGTATAAATATTAATACCCACATAAAAATAATCTTGCTCTTTCTCTCAAATACATGCATTATTATAGTATTATTCTGTATTATTTATTTATGGTATACATATAAATCTTCTAAGTAAAATTCCACATCTTAACATTACATATATATACATATATATATATAATATATATATATATTTATACATATTTATAAGTAAAAATCCTAACCCTTCGCCTCAAGGATGTCTAGATGAGGATATTTATATATACAAATATAAATAAAATTTGGCAATGTATGCCAAATTGAGTCCAAGAAAAGTATGTTATTATGGAGTTTCAGGGTTTTCAAAGAATTAGTAAAAATTTATGAAACTGAAATGAATAGGATATTGTTGACCAATATATTATAATAGCCTAAGAATATCTGAGAAAGAAGCATAAAACTATTAAGAGAGACTCTTTTTATTGTATGAATTGAAGTTTGTGACTATTATTGTTTCCAAGGAAAAAAGTATTAAGTGCATCAACATATAATGTAATGTATTACCAGAGTGAAATTAAAAATCCAAGTAATTCATCTTAACTTTAAATAACATATTTGATTAATGAATGAAATCAACAATAAAATAGAAAAATAAGAAATTCTCTGTTGAAAATATGGCTTTTTGAGTTGTATCTCCTGAGTTTTATCTTTAATTATGTCAATGCAGCCAATACAGCAACTGTCACACAATTGCACTATCAATTCTACATTTAACTTTATGTTCATTTTGATGGGTTGCTTGGAATGATTAATATAATTTTAACTCATGTAATGACACAGTAGTATTTTGATATTAACTATTTGTCTTCAAAAGAGAATATATACAAACTTTAGAAACTCAAATTAACTTCCTCGAATTAAGCAAGAGTCAAACATTTTTTTCCTTAAAAGTACCAATTTATTCTTTTATTTTTCTTTATAAATTCTATTTTTTTTTTAGATATACATGACAGTCGAGTGTATTTTGACATACTACACATACATGGAGTATAGCTTCCTGTTCTTGCGGTTGCGCATGGTGTGGAGTTACACTGAGAGTGTATTCATATATGAACATACGAAAGTTATGCCCAATTCATTCTGTGGTCTTTTCCTTTCCCTCCCCCTCCCTTCTCTTAATTCCCCTTTGTCTAGTCCAATGAACTTCTTCTCCCTTCCTTTTATTGTGTGTTAGCATCCATATATCAGAGAGAACATTCAGCCTTTGGTTTTTTGGAATTGGCTTATTTCACTTAGCATTATAGTCTCCAGTTCCATCCATTTACTGACAAATGACATAATTCCATTCTTCTTTATGGTGAGTAATAGGCCATTGTGTATTTATACCACATTTTTTTTCATTCATTCATCATTTGAAGGGCACCTACGTTGTTTCTATAGCTTAGCTTTTGTGAATTAAACTACTATGAACATTGATGTGGGCTGAAAAGTCAAATTTTGCTGAAACAAGAAAATGCTGTCAATAAAATAGAGCACACTGTAAAAACATAATCATTGAAGAACAGTTCATAAATTCATACTGTATGTTGCCATCCATGATATGCACTCAATTCATCCACTAAGTAGATGTGCATTCACTTATCTCAATAAATCTGCATATTCAAATTACTAACTCATTATTTGATGCTTAAATCTTTAATATTGACAATTAATATAACGAACAAACCAAGATATAACAATTTTAATACATACACATTTATTGACTAGTGTACGCTTTATATTTTGTACAAAATTCAAACTAAAAAATAGACTATTCATATATGTTAGCTAAAATTTAGCAAAAAGTGCATTGGAAAAGCACACATTTAGAAGAGGAAAGAAAATCATAGAATATAAGTAAAGGAGAATAAAATTATGTTCAAATCACAACAAAGATATTCATGAAAACTTAGAAAAATTATTTAACAAAATATAACCAAAGTAATATAATGAACTACGTTTGTTATAAGATCCAAAAAGTAAAATTTTAAATCTACTAGTTTCTCTACAATGTTTTAGTTCTACAATTTTGTGTCTTAATTTAAAACCCTTTTAGGCTAACATTTGTTTAGCTCACTTCATGAAGCATTTGAGCAGACATATTCATAGAATTATCACATAAACAGAGATGGATAGATGGATGCATAAAGATATAGATAGATGATATAGATATAGATGATAGACAGATTACATAAATACAGATACATTTCCAAACTAGTTTGAAAAGTTTCCAAATTATACCTTCACTAGAGTTATTGTAATCTAATGGAAAATGTGTGTGGCTTAGTAACAGATATACTTGATTTTGGTTCATGGCTACAATTGTTCAATTGTTCACACAATTTTCTTTGATCTGGTAGGTTTACACTTTGGGAAATACTATGTAACAGCAAAATGGACCTAAAATACTGAAATTGTGTTATTAATATAAGGGTTAGAATCACCATATACCAATTTTGTGCCAAATTTGGTATAATCCAAATCAACAGCTGATATCATTGTAATTTGCATCATTATATAACTATCCATAAAAGGTATGTGTATACTATCTACTTACTTTATTAATTGAAGAAGCACACCAGCAATCACATACATATAGATACAAGTTGTTTTTTAGAAAGTAAAATTAATCATTTAAATGATGTGTTAATTCGATCTGCTTTTTCACATATTAATGTTCATACAAACTGTAGTTAGTTTTTTGAAATTAATCTATTTGGCATATCTATTTCCAAATGTTTTATGGTTTTGGGGGGAAGTTGTAACATTTAATCTTGTCCTTCATAATAAATTGATTATAAATCAATTGATTGATGAAGTAGTTGATGGTATCATATTAATTTAAAATTATTTTCGCTGTTTTATAAAAATTGGACTTATTTTTTATGAGATTTTTTTAATAAACAATATGATTGTGCAGACATAAAAGAAACATGTTTAATGTGAGGTACTTCATTTAATATTGACAGCAAGGTCAAGATTTGCAAGAACATATGTGTAAATTAAACCTAATAGGACAGATATTACCAGAACATACATTACACATGTCTGTATAAGTAAACATATACTCTTCGTAGCTGCAGCCTTCATTTCATGATGAATTTGTGATATTCCCTATAGCGTTCATTTCAAATATGAAGACAATCAGAGGATTTTAAATAATTCTCCTGTGTCATCTGGTACCATTTTAAATGGTAAAGTATTTCACAGAAATCATTATAAGAATAATAACTGTCTTATGTCCATGTGTCAGGGCATATTTGAGTTAGAAATAAATAGAGTTGTATAAATTGAAAACAAATAAGAATAAAAACAAATGTCTCCATTCAATATGAGGACATGGAACTAAAAATCAGTTGTCAGTCTTTGTGTATTTTTGAAACTTCGGAATATCTAATTGGTTTCATGTTATACAAAAATAAAAACATAACCTCTATTCATTTAGGGATTTTACATATGCTTTCCAAAATAGGCACAGTATTCTTATTTTTCAAAAAGACACTATAACATCAATTATAGGAGCAGTGAATGTGTAAATCAAATATTTTAGCTAACAGTAGAGTCATTGTCAAACATATTTAGAGGGAGAGTACACTAAAAGGTTAGAATTTGTGGTTTCAGTCTATTTAGTAATTTATGTTTTCAAATTCTAGGTTTGCACTTCAAACGGCTGTATAAATTTCACATTTAAATAGTATGAGCTGCATAGTAGCTACATATAAACACTATGAAAATAAAAATCTTAAAGTTGTATGTCTGAAATATCTTTCCTTTTGTAAGTAAATTTTTATTCATTCACAGAGAGCAGATAAAAAAAAAAAAAAAGTCTCTCCTGTGAACACTTTTTAGATTCTCCTGTGAGACACCAAATCTAATTACGCTACAGTTTGACTACTGACAGATCTGGTCTGTATGCCATCATTACAATACCACTCTCTGTAAACCACAAGCTCAATAACATGATTTGCTTGGCTAATGTTTGTCTATTACTGTTAATTTGTGATAAATGTGAGGGTGATGGTGTGTTTCAGGGTGAATTCATTATGACAGTGTCTGGTAGTAACCAAACGTGAGTTTTGATGAGTCCTCATTTAATAAATTCATAGGTACTTTTTCCTAAACATCAGGAATAACTTCATTGTTTTGTCCACAAATCCATATCCACACACATATACACCTGTCAAATTTTTACTGTTATGGGATCAATTATTTTATTGTTATTATTTTCTCATTACTTTATTCCATTATTTCAAAGCTTGCTAAATGTGACATATTTCTAGTTTATTTAACTATATAAGGCTAGGCTCAAATGAAAAGGGAAATAAATGAAAAATTGAGTATTTGAATTTTCTATTTCCCTAGAAAACTACATTAAATTATCTGTAGGAAAAGATGATATCAACATATTTGAGGGAATTTTTTCAAAATTAATCACATTTTCCTTTACTCATGTTATTATTGTATTATAAAGTGATTTATATGGGGCTAAATTTCATTTGTTCCAAAAATACTGTAGTTTATTGAATTTGCAAAACAAAAATATATTTGGTATCATTCCATGTATAAAATAAATAATTTTATACTAAATGTACACTTCCTAATGGCAAATATTTTTTTTCCTAATATTATCATTGCTGAATCCTCAATGCCCTTAGAACAGGGTTTGGAATGTATTCTATAGGTAATAAATAAATAAATTGGCAGTGAATAAATTATAAACTTGGTTCAAAAAGTAGCTATGTTAATACAATTTGTGACTAGATTCTACATTTCCATTAAACTCTCCCCACTACTTAAACTGTGCCTTTTATAGTGGATCACATTTTATTATAGGCTTCTACAGGAAGTGGTAAGGAGAAATATTGAGGCTATATGTTATGGTTTTGATTTTAGGTGTCCCCAAAAAGCTCATGTGTCCAACAATGTAAGAAATATTATAGGTGGGTTATGAAAGCCTTAATATAAATAGTGCATTAATCAATCATCTGCTAGGGATTAACTAACTGAGTGGTAAGTATAGGCAGGTAGGCTATGGATAGAGAAGGTGGGTGAGTCATTAGAGTTGTGTCTTTGAAGTACATATGTTGTAACTTGTGAGGCAAGTCTCCCAATGCTTCCTGATAGCTATGTCCTTAGCTTTCCTCTGCCACACCCTTCTGTTATGTTCTCCCTCATCTTGGGTCTAGAGCAGTGGAGTCAGTGGTCTATGAACTGAGATCTCTGAAACCATCAGCCCCTAACTTTTCCTCCTCAAAATTGTTCTTGTCAGGTCTTTTGCTCATGGCAATGGAAAAGCTGACTGAAACACTAATCAAGTGAAAAATATATAATTTTAAAGATGTGTAGGGGAAACTGATTTTAAATAAATACAAAAAATGAATTAAAGTAAGAGTAAACTTACTCTTGTGGAGTTCTAAGGATTGGACAAATGTATTAAAGCTATAGAAGCATATTGGAAAGAACATATTGGAAAAGAACATTCTAGTACCTAAAACTATAAGTAAACCCTCAACATTTCATCAGCTCATTTGCAGAGTACAATATACTTCAACATTGGTGTAAATGATCCAGTTGATAGTACAGGACTCATGATACATAGGACTTCAGGCTTTGCAAAATTGAAAATCCTTGTGGGTTTATATTACAGTATTCATTAATAGTTTTTATTATTTGAATTATAACTTTAAAATACAGAATAGTGCCCAATAATATCTCTAAACTGCAGAAGTGAGTATTTTAATCAATTGTAGTAAAGAGTCAGGGCGAATGTTTGACAACCTAAAAACCCTAGAAGTTCTCCTCACTACAACTTACTATAATAGCAGTATGAGTGATGTCTCATTCATTTCTTAAAGGCCAATAATGAAATAAAATTTCTATTGCTTTAAAACTGTGTTTCTATGGTCTATTTAAAATGGAAGGAATTATTTCTTAAGATTTTACATTTAATGAAATCTCAGTTGATTTTAAAAGGAGTGCAATGTTCTAGTGGCAAGAATACTTGAGTAGAAATGATAATTTGCATTTTATTTTCAACCTTACTAAAAATTTCTTACTATCCTTCAGGAAGTCTTCTTAACTAACTCATGATATTTAATGCTCATATTTTAAAATAGTTATAAAATATTTTCTCACAAAATTAATGTCTCTACCATGTAAAACTTTGAGTTTGGTGTTTAGGGTTTTTTTCTTGTGTGTGGGTATAGTACTGGGAGTTCAACCCAGTGCTTCACACATATTAGGCAATTGCTCTATCACTGAGTTACATCCCCAGTCCTAAAAAGTTTTGTGTATAGATTTATAAGAATTTTAATTTATTATTATAATTTTCTGTTTTGTTTTTCATTTTGAATATAGTATAATATTATCTATTAATGTGAAATTGAAATATGTCACATATATAAATGAAAATATATACTTTTTTTCAAAGTTATATTTTATACTACCAGGGCAAAGGATATATACAAAAGGCATTTTTTTTGGACCATATGTTCTTTTGGTCATGCACACAATATATAGCATGGTTATATTTATATTTATGTACGTTCTTTATAAATCATTATAGTAACTTCCATACAAGTATGGAAGAATTCACATGACAGCTTTCCTATTAATTGAATAGTTTTGTTAGGATTTTTCTGTACATATTAATGTAGCAATAAATATTTTCATTTATATATACATGCACATATGTATAAGATTATGTGTACATACACACACACATAATCTTCAGGTACATATACTTTTCGAGAGTCTGAAAATTAGAACTTCTAGATCAATCTGTATTACAATGGGTAGTTCACATTTTTTTTAGGTTTCACTTGCTTACTTTTCAAAAAGTCTGTGGCAATTTACACTCCCAAATGAAGTTTCTATTTTTCTCCATCACCAGTATGAAAAGAATTAACCTTTCATTTTCACTAACATAACAGTAGGGGTTGTAGAGCACTTAAATGTCAGTTTCATCACCCTCATCCATCAATGCTTAGGGTGAACATTATTTCTTAAGAACAGAAGCCCCAGTTATCATTCTTGTTTTCCTTTAGAGGAAACACTAATTGTATTTAAATCCCTGCTGAGTCCTTGGGAGTCTTCCCTCAATAGTGGAGGGAGAGAAGGAGACATTAGTTGGTTCTGTTGTTGCTGTTTCTGTCGTTTCCCAGTGTATCATTGCATTGCACCTGTACACAGGTGTCTGCATGTGCTCTGCAAATCTCGTAAAAATGTTCCCATGCAATGCTTAAAATAGTTCCTTTAGGCAAGGGCTTTTGGTGAAAATGTGTAGATCTCTTAGCTCCTCATTCCTGTTCTTCTGTGGCAAAGATCCAGAGATATGACAAAGGATATTTAACTTTTGTTTTCTCATGGTAATGGGAAAGGAAATGGGATCCTCGTATGCCCAGGGACAAATGCAGTTTCACCACTTTGTGTGCCTGCTTCTGTCTCTCTGACGTATGTACTAACCTTGGGGCCTCAGCAGGAGTAATCCCTGGAAGCACTTCTCAGTGTGCTTGAGCAGACCTAAGGGTGCTCAACTGGTAGTATGTAACATCAAGAACTGTCTTTGACACTACAGAACCACTTAATATCTTCATTGACCTTAATCTACAATACAAACTCTGTAGTCTCTCTCATGACCAAAGTAGGCCACATGGTAGGACTGCTGGCTCTCAGCTATGTGCCCTTAATATTCCCCTTTCAATACTGCAAGAGCTCATGAGTTTTACACACATCACATAGGAACTGACCATGGCTCAAACAAACTTGGGGTATCATATTATCTTTTACTTTACACAGTATTGCTCTAATTTTAATTTTGTACTAATTATAGACTTCAGATAATTAACAAATATAGTTTGTGTACCTCATCCAACTTCAACTAATGGTAACATCTTGAGTAACAATGGCACAAGTATGAGAATTTATGAGAATTAGTAAATCAACATCACTAAAACACTTTATAGGAAACTAATAGTTTTTGCAGTAGTGTGTGTGTGTGTGTGTGTGTGTGTGTGTGTGTGTGTTCCCTATCCCAGGAACAGATCCCTAATTTTAGATTGCATTTAATAGATATTTTCCCTTGTTCTCCTGCAGCTTGTAACCATTCCTAATGCTCTGCTGTCTTTTCTTCTTTCTCATGACCATAAATATTCTGAAAAGTGTTGATCAGTTTTTGTCACATTCCACAACTTTTGTTTGACTATTTTATATGTTTGAATTCAGTTTATGAATTTTTGGCAAGAAAACCATAGAAATTATGAGTTCTAAGTATGTAACATCAAAGAGTTTATTATTTAAATGTGTTATTACCTGTCATGTTAGACTTGATAATTTGGTGAAGGTAATTACCACTGGCTTTCTGCCAGGTACTATATTTTTCTTTGAAGTTAACAGTGATTTTGGAGGAGTAGAGACAACACAATCTTGTATCTCTTCAAACATGTACTTACTAATTTTAGCATCTGTTGATGGATCTTTTCTGTAACTGTATTCCTATAGCATTGCCAGTGGGGTTGCCCATTTACCTCTTCCTGTATTTACTAATTGGAATTCTGTATAAATGAGTCATACTTGTTCTCCCATTTATTTATTTTTATTTTTATGTGTTTGATTATAACTACTGTATATTTATTTTATTGTATGAGTTAAAATCCAGTTCTATTAATTTTTATATTTTTGGTTAAATTGTTCTACTTGTAGACATAGAAAACCCTTCTGAATTTCCTCTTATGTTCTCTCAACAAGTCCCCATCTTTTGTTTCTTTGTTTTTTTTTTTTTTTTTTTTTTTGTATTTTTGAAGAATATTCTCACTTTTAGAAACAAGAAAACAAGAAGTTTTAGGTTTATTTAGTATTCTCCTGCCCCCTTATTGGGATCAGCTAATTCTCCAAGGAGCTCTGATAATTTTATTGGTAAAGTTATTTAGAAACCAAGATCTGTAGGATATGTGCTCATTAGAATCTGGAGTGTCACTTTTTAAGAATCCATCCCCATGGGGAAAGTTAGGAATTTTTTATAAATATATACTATGCATATGACATATCTATATCTGGGGATGGATGGATAGATATGCACAAACATGCAGTAACCCACTATATATACACATTTGTCTACCTGTATATATATATATATATATATATCCATGAGTCTATATTGAAGTCTTTATAATAATCTAATATCAGTGGGTTCAATTTATTCATTTTAGCCTCTTCTCTGATCCAGTTTATAAATTCTTTCTCCAAAAACGAAAATTCCAGTTTGTATTATTTATAACAAATTATTTTCAATTTTAGCATGCATATAATTTCAGAGTTCCTAATTCATATTCATGTTAATAACATTAAATTAGACTCATTAGATTACAGCATTTATAATTTTTTGTCTTTATGTTGAAAATGTCTACTTGAAACACTATTCACAAAAGTTGCTTAAGTTAATACTTTTCCCCTAAATGTCTTAAGTGTAGGTATGTTATTAATTTGTTAGTATATGTATTCCGTTGTACTTTCCATTTGCATACTGGTTTGTTTGAATGAGTTGATTATTTATTAATTTATATATGAACTTGAAGTTTATGTGGACCAATACATTATTTTTGAAACCCAGAGTTATAAAAATATATAATTACAGGACTGTCACTATCTCCCATTGCTGCTACCCCATTCTCATTTTCCTCTTCTATCCACTTATTTTTAACACACCACATGTAGGTAATAAATTGTTTAGTTTGTAGTTTATCATTTCCGGTCTCAATGTTTGTTTTCCTAAAAAATTCACATGTTGGCATCTAATCCCTAAGGTGATTGTAATGAGAGGTCTTTACAAATAAATGTTCTGGTCTATTTAGTTAGCTACATTGTATCCCATTGTTACATCTGCCTGCCTTGTGAGAAAACCTACTTTTCTGAATACTGTTGTTTTATACTAACTTGAAATCAGGTAGTTTTCAATTTTCAACTTTGCCTTTGTTCTTCAAATGGTTTTTGCTCTTCAAGTTTGTCTTTCCATGTGAATAATAAAATAACTTGATTTTATGAAAATACAAGAAAAGATTTTGTCTAGGATTGTACTGAATACATAGATTCATTTGCAAAGAACTGACAGCAGTATTGTGTATTCTAATCCAACGACAAGGTATAAAATGATCCATCTATTTGTTTTTTTAAATGTCTGTAAGTAGTAAATTTTAATTTTGGTGTACATGGCTTGAAAATCTATCAGATTTATCATTAAGTGTTTTAATGCACTTGTAAATGGAATTGCTTTCTTGAAATTCAATATTTTATATTCCTAGGATATAAAATGTAATTGATTTTCATATTAATATTTTGTTATGCAACCTCATTAATCTTACTGATTAGTTCTATCATATAGAATTAGTTGTTTTCTACATAGATGATCATAATCTGTAGATTATGATTTATATTTTTCTTTCTTTTTTCATTTGGTTGATTTAGCATTTTTCATTCTTGCTTGTTTGTTTTTGCATCAATATCATGTTACTGATTTTGGGGAGAAGATTTCAATCTTTTTCCATTAAATGTTAACAGTAGTTTTCTGTTTGCTTGCTTGCTTTTGATGTTGTTGTATTTGTTGATGTCTTTTATGTGCTAAATTTTTTTAATGTAAGAATTTCTGGGAGGAATCAATGTTGAATTGTTGTCAAATGCTTTTTCTGCATATATTGAAATAACTATTATTTTTCTTTTTATTATTATGGTAAATTTCATTTATGCCTCCAAATATTAAGCCCAACCTTCCTAAGATGAACCCTGTTTGGTCAAAATGCATTTGCCTTTTTATGTAGTTAGATTAGATTGGCTAAAATTTTGGTTAGAACATTTATATCTATAACGTGATGAATATTCACTCAGTTTTCTTGACCTGTCATCATCTGGTATTGGTATCAGAACCCTCGGACATCACAGAAAGAGTTAGAATGTATTTCCTCCTCTTAAATCTTCTGGAAAATGTGTATAGTTCCTTGTTATTTCATTCTTATCCATATGGTAGAATTCATAAATGAAGTCACTTCATACAGACTGTTTTTAAAATTTTATCTAAATGTACAATTTCTTTAATTTAGAGCTATGCTTATTACCTAGTTCGTTTTGTGGGTCATTCAGCATATAGTGTTTCTATCATGAAATGTTTTTCCACTTCACCAATGTTTTTGAGTTTATGGTCAAAATTGTTCATAATATCTCCTGTTGTACTTTTAAAATTGAAGAATTTGTAGTGAGGTTACCCCTCTCACTCTTGATATTGGTAATTTTTGTCTTCTCTGTTTTATCTGGCCAGTGTGACTAGAGATGTATTATAGTTATTGATAAAGTCCTTATAATAAACCCAACTTTTGTTTTGTTTTGTTTTATGGTCTATTGATTTCTGCTGTGCACATATTGTTATTATTTTATTTTGCTTACTTTCATTTCATTTGGCCCATCTATTTCTGATATATTGGGGGGTGTGGGGTTAAATTAAGGGTGCCAACTTGAGATATTTTTCATTTATAAATTGGTAGTTGTTCAGTGCTATGAATCCTCCCCAAATTCTCTTTTAGCATTTCTCCCAATTATTTATATTTTGTGCTTTAATTTTCTTTCCATTTAAAATATTACAGAATGTCCTTTTAAGTTCTTCTTTTTACCACAGATTGTTTGCATACATGTTTCCTGCTCCCACATATTTGGGGATATTTTTCAGCTATAACTTCTGTTATCAGCTTCTTCTAATTAATTCTATTATGGGAAAATGATGTATTTTGTATAACTGAATGCATTTGCAACTGGTGAGAATTGTTTTATAACCCAAACTACCATGTATCTAGGTAAATTGATGTGCTTGAGAATGTATATTCTGCTGTTGTTGTGAGACAGGTTGCATAAATATTAAAAAGCAAATTTGGCTGATAGCATTTTTCAAGTTTACTGTTTCTTTACTTCTATTCATACTATGAAATTTTAGAGCTATTGATATGCCTAATTATAACTGTGGATTTTTTTTTATTTCTCCTTGTACACCTATCAGATTTTATTCAATGTATTTTGAAGCTTTCTTGCTGTGTGCATAAATGCTTAAGTTGATCATGACCTATAGACAAATTTAAATTTTATCCAAATGAAATAAGAGTTTTATGCCTTTTAATATTCTTTGCCTTGATTTTTATTTTATTTCTTGCACTTTAGGAGTCTTGTTAAGGAAGTCATTTCCAGAGCCAACATGTTGGAGTGTTGGGCTTACATTTTCTTCTAGTATATGAAGGGTTTCTGGTCTAATTCCTAGGTCCCAGGTTTTTGATCCACTTAGAGTTGATTTTCATGCAGGGTGAGATATAAGGGTTAACTTTCATTCTATTACAAATGGATTTCTAATTTTCCCAGCACCATTTGTTGTAGAGGCTGTCTTTTGTTCAGTGTATGTTTTTGGTGCCCTTTTCTAGTATGAGGTAACAGTATTTATATTAGTTTGTCTCTGTGTGTTCTATTCTGTTCCGTTGATGTTCTTACCTGTTTTGGTGCCAATACCATGCTGTTTTTGTTATTATAGCTCTGTAGTATTTTTTAAAGTCCAGTATTATGATGCCTCCTGCTTCACTCTTTTCATTAAGTATTGCTTTAGCTATTTTGGACCTCTTATTTTTTCCAAATGAATTTTATGACAGCTTTTTCTATTTCTATAAAAAATGTCATTGGAATTTTGATGGAAATTGCATTGGATCTGTATAGTACTTTTGGTAATATGGACATTTTGACAATATTAATTCTGCCTACCCAAAAACATGGGAGGTCTTTATTTCTTCTTAGGTCTTTCTCAATTTGTTTAGTGTTCCATAATTTTCATTGTAGAGCTCCTTCACCTCTTTTCTTAGAAGGATTCCTAAGAAGAGAATTTCAGTAGATTAGTCAAAGGTGAATCAAGGGAAGGGAGAGAACAGGAAAAGGAAATACAGTAGATGAATTTAACATAAATTCCCTACGTACATATATGAAAATACCTAAGTGAATCCCACTACTATGACCCAATTTTGTTAGAATAAGATATATGCCATGCTGATATAGTATTATAAAAATGAATTCTACTATCATGTATAACTAAAAAGAACCCCCCAAAATATATATGTATATTTTTTTGCCTCAAAATCACTTTCATATTTACAGAACCAATCTGACTTTCTTTTAGAATGCATTGACATTCTACAGTGGGTCTTTACTTATTTTTTCCCATATCAATATGTTATCAATTTATCTCCATAGAAGAGCTACTTGATATATCTCAGGAGATTATATTAAATTTATAAATCAACTCTACAAGAATTAACATTCTATAAAATATCAAATTATCCTATCAAGAATAGGGAATATCTTTCTGTTTATTCATGTCAACTTTTGTGCCTTTTAGACATGTTTAAATATATTCCTTGTAGAAATTATACACATTTCCTTAAAATCTATCCTTAACTTTTTAATTGGGTTATTTTTCATATTGTAAATGTAGTTCTTCTGATCAGTATGTCTCTGTTTATCATTTTGGCATATGTAGAGTATTGATCTTCATATTATTTTTGTTTTCTGCTACCTCAGTGAATTGTATTATTGTTTGCTTTACTTTTATCAATGCTTACATGGATTTGTGTGCTCTACTACCATATCATTGGATAATAAAGATGGTTTTATTTATTTTTTATTCATTTTCAAACTTTTATTCAATTTTTCAAAACTGTATGGGCTAATACCTTTAGTAAAACATTAGTTATTAAAATCCAGGGCATCCTTGCTCTCCATTTTTTTTTAATCTAAGTGGAAATTCTTCCAAATGTTTATATGTAACTTAATCATCTCCTCAGTTCCTATTTTCTGGAGGATTCTCAAAAAAATTTTTGTTGTATAGCTATTGAATATTTTTAATGTCTTTTTCAAGATCTAAGCACATAAACATAGGGTTTCTCCTTTAATTTTACTAAAAAGATATATGATATTACTGGATTTCCTAATATTGAATCAACTTTGCATATTTGATATAATATGCCAAAGTACATTACTATATAAAATGTTTAATTTTCTTAATGATTAAATTTTATTGATCTTTGCTTTTTCAAGCCTGTTTTTAACTTGCCTGTTTATCAGTATTATACTTTCTCCATTGAAAGAATTACAAAGTTTCTTTCTTTTTATTTATCTGGAATACTTTATAGAATCCTGGGATTAGCTAGTACTTGAAGGTTGGGTAGAACCTCCTGTGAAATGTCCTGGGCATGTGTTTTTATGTGTATGTGTAGCAGAGCATGAGATGAGTGGCAATTCCTACCTTTATTAATTTCTTCTCTGAATTGGTTTTTAAGTCTTTCCCAGTCTAAGGAAGACAATATTGGCAATCTGTATTTTTTCTAAGAAATTTTCCATTTTATTTAGGTTTTCAAATTTATTTGCATATATTTCTTCAAAATAGTATCTCACATATTTTTGTTTTTCTTTTTTTTTTCCAAGGGAATTTTTAACTTCCCATTTATTAGGAGGTACCTTTGAGGTTTCTCATTTTTTTTCTTGACCATATCAGCTTGAATCTCTCAATACAATTTTGTGTTTATAAGCACTGTAAATGCCTCCCAAGTGAAGTGGAAAGGAACTACAAACTAACCATCCCTAAGAATCTCATTAGAAAGTGGATCAAACATTCCATACTCTTTTTTCCCTCAGGTTACACACTTACTCCTGATTAGGAGACCAAACCCAGATGTTCAAAACACAGTCAAGACCAAGTTCTTTTCTTCTTCATTTCTTTTTTTCATTCTCCCACACTGGTTTATGCCAAAGAAACAGACTTTAATTTTCTTTCCCTTCATTGCATTCTCTTTCTACCATGATTGCTATGGTCTCCCAATTAAGCTGACGTAGATGGAAGAGGACATATTTATACTTTAAGAAGCAAATCTAGGATCTGAGCCTTCAGATTGGATTTAAAAGGCAGGAGGAATGTAGGAATGTCCTCTATTCTTAAATGTAATTTCCAATTTTATTGCTTTGTGAAGGAGGCCACATAGCTGCCCTGCCCTACCCTGCTCTACCCTTGGCAAAAATATTCTTTCTCTCTTTTGGAGTTGGAAGACTCCAGAGAACCTGATATAGGTAGAAACTAAAATGCATTCATTTCATAATTCCAAAATAGTATTTCTAATCATATGTTTATTGATCATCTGCATTTCCTCTTTCCTGGATTTCACATACTTACCATAGATATCAAGTTTACCATAGATGCTTTCTTACCAATTTTTTAAACTATTTTTCGATGATATGTATTGAAAACAATTTCTTCAGGCAATCTTAATCAGTGTGAACCTATAAAATCTTTATATAGTCTGTTTTCCCATCTTTTTTTTCCTTCTTGATTTCTGACTTTGAGGTCATCCATTCCTAAAATTCAAAAATATCTTCCCTAAAGATTGTTTTTCCTAATATTTTATGCCATTTAATTTTTAATACACTTTATTTTTTAGAGCACTTTTAGGTCATAGCAAAATTTAGCAGAAAGTACAGAGAGTTTCCTTCTGTCATCTTCCCCCACATATGTATGCAGTACATTTTTATATTTAGATAGATAATCAATCAAATTATTCTTGCATATTGAATTAGGCACAGGTTTTTCAGTAATGAAATAGGACACATTAATGTGATATGATTATATGCATATCTGTTCCAAGCAGAGTAAGATCCTTTAAAACAGCTTTACCTTCATTCCTTGGTTTCTTAGGGGCAGGATTTTTAGCTACTCTGAAAATCCTACATGCAGGGGACTATCAGGTAAGAGAGTAAGATTCTTGCAAAGTTGTCATTTGTTCTGAGGTTTCAGCTATCTTTCAAAGGAACTTGATCTAACAATATATGAACTTCCATAAAAGAAAGTTTATAAATATCGGGTCCTTTCTTTTATAATCCAAACTCAAAACACATATTTAACTTTGGGGGATAAAAGCAAAATAAATCCCAAATGTCCTTGAGAATTATTTTGTTTTCAACCTTCCAGTATTGAAGATAATTTCCCCACACTTTATAGTTTTGGTATAAGGTGTTGCCCACAAGCTCATGTGTAAGACAATGCATAAAAGGATAGAGGTGAAATGATTATATTAAAAGAGTTATGATCTAATTGACGGCTCAATCCACTGATACAAACCAACTGTGTGGTAACTGTAACAGGTATCCAGTGACTGGAAGAGGTAGGTCATGGGAATGTGCCTGTGAGGTACACATATTTTGTCCCTGGTGAGTGGAGGGACTCTCTGCTTCCTGGTTGCCATGTAATGAGCTGCTTTCCTCTGTCACATCCTTCTGCTATGAAATTCTGCTTCATATCAGGCCCACAGCAATGGAGTCAACAATCTATGGACAGAGGCCTCAGAAACTCTGGATCCCAAATAAACCTTCCCTCCTTTATATTTTCTTGTTAGGTCTGTTAGTCAGAGTGATGAAAAAGCTGACTAAAGCATCACAGTTCATGCCAGGATGATTTTAACTAATAAAATTGGAACAAGGTTCAAGATCATAAATATTTCCCCTCACTATAAATGGGGGTATATTAGTAAAAAATATTTCCTATTGTAGTTAAGAGACAAGCAAATGGTTAACATTGGTTGATATTAGATTTCTTAAATATACTATCACTTAAAACAATTAAGCATTATAATAGTTGTGGTCCTTCAAGGAAAACTGGTTTCAATTAATTATACTCATTATTTCCTACTTTAATTTCACACTGTCACCAGGAGACAATTCTACTTCCTTTGTCACAAACTGAGACAAACATCTTTGGGAGTTCCTTTGTTTCTTTAAGCAAAATATTGCAAGCACATCTTGATTCCAACTATTAAAACATGAAATTGCTGTGTCTCCATGGACTCTTGGCATGTTTTTATAGAGAAGGATGTCAGAGACCAAAATATGGTCATGTTTCTGATGTTTCTTCATATATTCTGAGACCCAACATAGTGATCCTGAGGTTGTTAGAGACTTCTAGTAGGGACAATATTTACTACATTTTAATCCTCATTATTTTTATTTTTCTTGATTTAATGAAGCTCACCTTTAGGGGAAGCATGGTGCTTAATGGCACAAACTCTTGACTTATAGTGCTTATGTTTACTCCTTGAATTCACAGGTAATGAACAACAAGGCTCTGGGTAAGTTACCAAGGATCTCTAATTTTTATATCTGTTATCTATTCTATTCATTTTTTAAAATATTTTTCTAGTTGTTGATAGACCTTAATTTTATTTATTTATATGCGGTGCTGAGAATTGAACCCATTTCCTCACACGTGCCAGGCAAGTGTGCCACCTCTGAGCCACAGCCCCAGACCCTCTATTCTATACTTTATGCATTAATTGCTTCATATGCACAATGGGGGTAATAATGGTGCTTATATAATAAGGTAGTCAGGATAAATGAATTCTGAACTTTTTGAGAATCACATTGAAAAGTGCCTGGCACAATGAATGTTAGCTAAGATTATCAAAAGGAAAGCTCTGTAATAATTTTTTCTCCTCTTTTATTAAATTTTGTATTACACATTATACATTATCACACCAGGTGTGTCCCTAAATTAGTATTGCTATGAAATATACAAATCTTTATTTTTCTCTTTTTGACCTTTGTTCAGGTTCCAAGTAGTACAATTCTTTATCATCTTTCTTGCTGTCTTCACTTTAGCACCAAATATGGAAAAGAAAAAAAAATCTCAGTTATTTACTAAAGTAACTAGGACACAAAATGTACCAGATATAGAATGCACATGCAAGCTTTTTATGAAAGCCATGACAGAGACAAAAGGAAGAATAATATGTCTCTAAAGTTTTGTGTATAACTGCTTTAAATGATTTATTGTCTAAGGTGTCATTATTTTATCTTTTATCATGGGAAGATTTAAGGTTGAATTTAAGTTATTTAAATGGCTTTAGATAGTATATACAATTTCCCTTTGTTTCCTGGCCTACTCTGATTTGTCTATCAAAACTGTCCATTCCCACTGAGGGAAAGTGATTGGCACAATGGAGATTAAAAAAAAAAAGAAAGAAAGTAAATGCAGACCTTTCTAGGACTCCTTAGGCTTCATTCACAACACTAAATTTTAAATAAAATTATCCTTTGGGGAATTTATTGTCATAGAAGTTTGCAGATTTTTATAATGGATATATTTTATGTATAACACTTTGAAATTTTGTAAAGTTCTTAAACATTATTCTATTTTACTTTTTTGCCACTCAGTTATTATAAATTCAAAGATATTGTTTTCATTTTAAGTGGAAATAATTGTTCATTTATTTACTGAAGCATCATGGGAAGTATATTGGTTGCCAAATAGTGAGGTCTTAGTTGTTACTGATGATAGAAGTGAATTGTCCTTATTCTCCCTTCCCCTTCATCCCTTTCTTGCTTTTTCTTTTCTATTGAATTACACACTATGATGAATGGACACTATGTAAGTTGCCCAACCAGATATCATTATCTTAAATAGTATTCTGTGTTCTGATTATTTCCTCAGGAAATACTTGCTCAACCACCAAAAAACATGAAAATCTCAAAAGAAGAAAGAATGGCTCTTTTATTTACACTTACATAAAAGAGGAATATTTTATTGCTTTCTTTCTCTTTAAAGAACTTCTTTTAGTCCATCTTTTGAGGCAGGACTGACAAATTTTATAAGTTTATTTCATCTGATATCTGTCATCATTTCTTTTACATATTTGAGATTATTGTCAGTTGATACAGAATTGTTGGTTGACAATTCTCTTCCTTCCACTTCAGAGATGTGTATGCCAATTCTTTCTTGCCTCCATAGTTTATCATGAGAAATTGTTGTCATTCAAATTGTTCTTTTTTTCCTCACTGATCATCTTTCATCTTAATTTTCAGAAGTTTGACTATGGTGACTTGGCAAAGATTTTTTGGTTTTATTCTGCTTAGAATTTGGTCATGTTCGTGAATAGGTAGGTTTATGTCTTTTGCAAAATTTAGGGAATTTTAAACTAGTATTTCTTGGAATGACTTTTCAATCTCAAAATTATATTTGTTTTTCCTGACATACTATTGCTTTCGTCCTGTCATCATTGACTAGTATGATTGTTCTCTTCAGTTTTCTGAGTGTTCTCATGTTTCTTTTGCATATAATGTCCAGAGATGATAGCTGTACTTAATGGAAGAACCAAAAAGAACTCTATCCACAACACTTTGGAAGCAAAAACTCTTTTTTTCTTTTTTCTTTTTTTTTTTTTTTTTGTTAAGCCTTTATTTTATAATTTTGCTTAGTATTTCTCCTTTAAATTGTGCTTTTGGACATCACCAAAAACACTAGGAACCCCTCCATCCCTTAACATCTTGATATTTCATTTTAAAAATGAAAAATAAAATAATTCCTTGGATAATAAACAGGTAACTAGTAAATACCTCAGTTGATCTGGAGAGAGCTGAACTGCCACAGTGTCAGAGAAGTCTATTAAGACCAAAACCAAAAAGAAAGCAACAGTCCAGAGTTTCAATCACTTCTCACAATAATATAAGTCAAAGTCTAACCTGGGGAAAACATTAGAATCATGTTGTCTATTTTTCCCATGGAATAATACCTGTGAAGACCCAAACAAAGAAGAGGGATAGAAGTAGAAAAGGAACAAATGCTGACTCAAAGTGAAAAAAATTTAAATTTTCTACTACCTCTGTCCTTGCCAGAAGAAGTGCCTGAGAAATGCCTCTGACAACATTTCTAATAGAGAAGCATGAAAATGGAGCCACCTAAGCAAGGGATGCAGATAAGCATAGGCGCTGCCAGCCAAAGGAGCTTGATGCCTGACTGTCACTCCTTTCAGAGACTGTAAGATGGGTGAATGCGGCAGCTTTTTCTTATGAGACCTTCCAGGTAAAGTCCTTGTAATTGTTTGTAGTCAGGTCTAAAAAATAATCACAGATAGATTTTAGCTGCAACCCAGTCTACTTGGAAAAGTTTAAAAGTTTCATCAACTTTTAAAAACGTTGACATTTCTATCTTTTAGATAAAATAATGATATTTAGAACACTTTTATAAGTTTTAATAATCTTAAAGATATAAATGGCAATCATAATTAATATAGTTAACATTTTGGTGCATGTAGCATTAGCTATTACAACAATAATGAGAAAAAAACTACACAAAAATCATTTATAATTTTATATATTTCTTCTTTCTCATAACCACAGGTCTGAAAGAAGACTGTGCATGGCTGATATGGAATGGCATGTTTGAGCAGCTCTGCTTTAAGCAAGTAGTGGGATTGCATTCTAAGCTGCATTCTAGCCTACAGACAGGGCTCATGTCTATTAGATATATTTTTTCTTTATGAACTTTAGGGTGAAGAGGAAGCAGAAACCTATAATATGGAGTCATCATAATTCATCAGACAAAAGAGCAAGTAAAACCACACAAGCATGTTTAAAGTCTTTGTTTCTTTTCATATTTGCTGACATTCCTTAGGTCAAAGTGAACCAATTGCCCGAGACCCCAAATCCATGCTGCAACATGTAAAAATAAATATCTTTTTGCATATATATATATGTATCTATGTATATTAAAATACATATATATCTTTTTATAATTTAGATATAAGCATACACACAATATATGTTTATATATATCTACACAAATTATATTTTATATATACATTATATTATGTATAAATTTTAATGAATTATGTTCAAATATACACACGATCATATAAATGTATATATGTTTATATATATTATGAAAAGAGAAAATGACAATATTTTAGAGCTTTTCTAAACATCAAACAGTACATCTTTAAGTATTTTGTAGATTATTAAATATTCATCCACTTGAACTGCATCAGTTACCTGTTGAAAATAAAAAATTATCACTTTTAAAAATTAAATCCACACACATCTATTATATCACACTTTCTGTAGTTCAGTAGTTTAAGTATGTCTCAGAGTGAGCCTCAGATCTCACAGGCTGTGATAAAGGTATGCTGGACTAACTTCTTATTGACAGACCTCATTGTTATCTTCCAGGCTCATGAGGCTTTTGGCATAATTCAATACCTTGCATAATTGATGTCCCCAGTTTTTACTGGTTGTAATCTGTGGTCCCATCTTAGGCACATTCACAGACTCTTTTACAACATGGCCACCCATTACTTCAAAGTCAGAAAGAATCAAAACTCAGAAAAGACCCAGCCCCTCTCTTCAGGGCTCCTACCCAATTAAGGTAAACCCACTCAGAATTATATACAACTGATTAACTCAAAATAAACTAATTTAGGGTTTTAATTACATCTGCATTATGAAATGCAATGCATTTTTATGTCATTAATATTGATTGAAGAAAAAAATGTTCTTTTATTTAAAACAGCAAAATAATGATTAAAAGAAAAAGAAGAAAACTATGTAGCTCGATGCAGTTTACTGCTTAAAGAAGAGTGTAAAACAAATTCTTCCATGTAGAAAGTTAATTTTGGAATTGATACAAAAGAAATGTAGGGACTATGAAGGGTAAATAGTAAAAATTTTAGTGGAATAAGCTAACATTTATGAACAACCATTCATATGTACCTCTATGTGTTCTTTCATGTCATAGTAAATTTTATTTGTAAATAGTAGTAGTAGTGAACAATCTCTAGATAGAATTGTATCTTTAGTTGACTTTTGTTTGTTTGTTTGATGGATCTTGGCTTGTTGCTTCTTTGCTGATGGTTTCCTTTTGAATTAGATAAAAACAGGACATATCTGCTGTCTTTGGGTTACCTAGGGCTGTTTCCAGCATATAGTCTATTTTCAAAACATATTGGTTCAATCATTGATGTTACTGCATTACTTTTGATCTCTGCAAAAGCCTTGCTGGTTGGATTGTACAAATGAAGAAAATAAACTTCAGCAAATTTAGAAAACTGTCTCAAGATCTTCCCAAGTATAAATATTAAATGCATAAAATTTTGAAAATGGAAAAAGACAAAAAGAACAATGGATAATGGATTATCACAAATTTAAACAATGAAGGTAGAATTAAGTGTTATTTTTATTTAATTTTTGTCTCTTTTAGAAGTTTTAATTTTTCAGAAAAATTGTAAAGATAGTACAGACAGTTCTTGTTATGGACTAAATGCTTTCATCATCTTCAAAATTCATTAGAAACTATGTCCCCTAATATGACAGGTGATGGGGTCTTTATGACATAATTAGAATTAGATGAGATCATGAGATTAGAGCCCAGATGGTTAGTGTCTATTTAGGAGTTCTGAGAGAACTTACTTTTCCTTCCTACCATGTGAGAAAATAATAAGAAGATTGCCAAATAAAACAGGCAGCACGCCCTTACCAGACACTGAATCTGTGAACATTTGGACCTTGAACTTCCTAGCCTGCAGAACAATGAGAAAAAAATGTTTGTTGTTTAAGTCACCCAGTTTATGGTATTTTATTATAGCTTTCCAAACTAACTCAGACAGTTCCTATATACCCCAAACCCAGTTTTCCCTATTATCATCTCACACTAGTTTGATAAATATATCACAATTGATGTCATGGTGTTGATAGATTATGTAGCTTTATCTGGCTGTAGACATCTTCAGGTGTAATTTTCAGACTATGCCAGATCAATCCTGGATGGTTTTCCTTGAATAATTTCCTAGTGTTCTATGAATAAAGAAAACAATTGAGGTATGTGTAGCTCTATGACCCAGCCCCTGGTGCAATAAGTGCCATAAACGTTCCCTACATTTTTTATATAAGCTTGAGATAAAAAATGTATGTTATAACTTGGATGAAGCCACTTTGGTTCTGACCATTACATAAGCCCCCTTCTTGTGAACCAGATTGTTGTGATCCACCGATCTTGCTGCCATCTAAGACATGTTTCTGTTCGCATATCCCCTATAAGTTGTACTTTGTGCAATCCTGGATCTGTCTGCCTCCTGGCATTTGCATCTATTGCTCATACATTGGGACTAAGATTTTCTGGAACAGTTGTCAAGACATCCAGGTTACCTAGGAAATGTGCAAGGGTAAGGAACCTTCCATGGGGAAAATCCTGGATTGACCATTTAATTCTCTGTGGGAAGGAGTGGCTCATATATGAAAAGCTCCCAGCTCACCATGTGACACTGTGAAATTGTGGCTGGGTTTGAAACAGCTGCTTGCTGAATGCTGCTTAACCCACCGTGATAAGGAAGGATGGCATCTTGCTGCTATAGTGGGTAGACTGTTGCCATAATCTGTTTATCCACTAGAAAAAAAGTTTCAACTTGAATGAGAAACACATCTCTCTGACTCCTCTTAACCTCTAAACTGACCAGTATGCCAAGGTAGAAACCTTAGCTTGCCACTTTCTGGGCCTGTTTGAATAGAACTAGAAGAGAAAACAGATGAGAGGTAGTAGTATATCAAGTCCTGAATCTGATGCAAAAAATTGGACTCCCTGGGAAAGACGGGAATGAGGAAGAACCTGAGCCTGTGAGGTGGAAATGCTACAGGATGGAAGCACCCTACCCATGAGCCTTGTTTTTCCACTCTACTGTTAATGCAACCCAAGCAAAGACATAGCATATGCAAAAGTATTACAGAATCACTGGGACATATACTACAGGAGAATTTTTACCTGTAGGGAAAAAAAAAAAAAAACTTGAATAATTATCCCATGAAAGTGTGACATCCAGGTGAGACTCTGGGACATAGGATGCTACAGCATTTTTCTAGTGGGGAATGAAGCTGAGAAAATGAGTAGTATTAAAAAAAATCCATCAGCCGGGCGCGGTGGCGCATGCCTGTAATCCCAGCACTTTGGGAGGCTGAGACAGGAGGATCGCGAGTTCAAAGCCAGCCTCAGCAATGGCGAGGCACTTAGCAACTCAGTGAGACCCTGTCTCTAAATAAAATACAAAAAAGGGCTGGGGATGTGGCCCAGTGGTCGAGTGCCCCTGAGTTCAATCCCCGGTACCACAAAAAAAAAAAAAAAAAAAAAAAAAAAAATCCATCTGGCCCGTAAGCATGCTTATATAATGCCCACAAGGTACAAGGAAATCACTGTATTATGGATTGTCTCATTGTGGCCTGTGACATACCATTTATACTCAGGTGTTTCAAGAACCAGATAAAGCTATTTTATGATTGGAATGAAAAGTAAACTGTTATGAAATAAACCTCTATGATGGAATTACCCTTGTCTCTCCCTTCTCAACCTGATTGTTGACAAGATATTTATAATATGGGCTATTATGGGACAAAATAAACATGTTTGGGACAGGGTGAAACTTACCATAAAATAGTACAAGAAAAGGAGCAAATAAGAATGGGAATAAAAAAATAGAGGTCAACTCAAATAACTAGAAAACAGAAGTGGCATGATTTACTCCATGCTGACAAATCCCACCCCCCTCCAGGGAAACTAGAGATATATCACCTAATGCAATCTTGGTAGTCTTGTGGAAGGAACTTAAACCCAAATAATAGTTGCAACTTTTACTTCTCCTTTGAAAGAGGATGATGTATCTCCATGCTCTATCATTGTCTGCTATGTGGGTGTACACCCCCACTCGCTATGATTAAAGGTGTGATCAAGATCACTGCCAAGTGTGGTCTATAGGGGACAACCAGAGACCTCAGGTGAAACTCACTATTTACTGGTCCTCCAAGAGCAAGAAGAAAGCAACTGCTCTAGTAGACATAAGTGCCAAATGTACACTAATATACAGTAATCAAGAATATTTTTCTGGGATCCTGAGCAATTATTAACTAATATATGGGTAAGATCATCAGAGTAAAGCAAGTATTATTTCATCTAGAAATTGGGAGAGCACCCTCCACTCCATATATGGCAGGAATTTCCCCATTCCCCAAAACATTTTACAGACGGATATTCGATTAGGAAAAATTAGAAAACTTTAGTGGGGAATTTCAAATCAAAGTTTACATAGTATTGAGAGAAAATCAAAATGGGATCCTGCTTGCCTTCCTACCCCTAGAAAGCTAGAAAATACCAGGCTATACAAGCTGCCATGTAGACATGCTGAGACTGGAACTACCATAAAAGAGCTGGAAAGGGTTGACTTTTACAACCTGCCCACAGTGCCTACCGTAGCCCAGTCCGGCCGGTGAAAAAGCTGGGTGCAACTTGGAGAATGACTATCAACTATAAGGAGCTATGTACAGTGATTCTTCGTTTCCAGGCTACAGTGCCTAACATTACTTAGGAACTGGAAAAAAAAATCACATCCTCCCTTAGCACTATTTGTGCTGCCCTGTTCCAGATTTACCTCATTTCATTTGTAGAATTGTTATTAACATTACAGAGTTACACAACGAATCTACATGAGAGGGAAGACAGTAGATATTTTATGTATTGTCCTGAGGCATGACATTATCATGACATGGTGCCTAGGGAGCTCATTCTGTTCTTACTCCCTACAAATATTGCCTGGTTTCACTATATTGATGATAATTATGGTGAAAATGATATTCTCTTTTAGGACAAAGTAGAATCCCTATGCACTCACCTATGTATGAAGGGATGGACTGTCAACTCCAATAGTATTCAGGGTCTTTGACCATCCATAAAGGTCCTAGGGGTGGTCTGGTCAGGTAAGACTCTTTTGATTGTGAGCATGGTATGAGATAAAAGACAAATTTTCCCTATTGCCTATACGGTTTAGAATGTACAGAATTTTGGGGTGACTGTTGGGTTATTGGCAGACTTTTCTTTTCCTTTTTAATTGATTACTTTCTGTCCAGTTTCTGGACCCTATTTTGATTTTCAGGTTAGTTTCCTGAAAGCTCTTGATGCTTCATGTGCAATATTAATTGTAAATTGAAAGTTTAGGTATTTATTTCAATCTTGACAGTATGACTTTTTTGTTCCTGTCTGCCCAGAAATTCTAAGCAGAGTGCTTATTTTCTCTTAATTTGTGGTCACTTTAGCTATTTCAGTACTAGATGGTGCCATTAGTCCAGGTTTGCTAGAATCCACTGTTAGTGTGTTGTCACTGTTTCAACACTAGAGAGCGATCCGATCACATGTTAGTCCCAAATATGCAGTTGGTGTATTGTACACTCTGACCAGGAATATTGGCTAAAAGTAGTAGTGTGTCCCAGCCAGCATCTCTCTGGGGCTGGCATGGACCAAGACACGTGGTCCACAATCACGATCCCATTGTCAGTCACTGGAATTGTATAGGTTCTTGGCAGAAATCTTATGGACAGGACAAGACCAAGGTTCCTATGCTACTGTCCTTACCACCAATACCTCAATACTGCCATACCACCGGAGCACAGGGTTGAAGACATATTAATACAAGCTGTCTCTGCTGAGATGAACTTGTGACCCAAGAAGGAAGCAACCAACTGAAGGTAATGATGGCCAGAATAAAAATCTGATAGTCTAGTACTGATTGTCTTCACCTTGCACCAGAGTTGTTCAGAAGCCTTGTACACAGGCAGGTGTGGGGATGGAAGCCAGTAGCCTGTGTCTTTTGTTAGATTCTACCACTCCAATTCTGAACTCCAAGACAAAACCCTGTGCTTTCTATCCTGTCCTAACCATAGTGAATGAAATCTTCTCCAAGTTATGCTGCCCACAGTTGGGGCTGTGTTGGTGAAGGCAATGCTTTGACCAAGGTTGATGCTAAGCTGGGTCACACCTGAGACTTACAACCTCAAGGACCTGAATAGTCTTAAGTGTGGAACCAAGTTAATGCTGTAGCTGGAAGTAGTGGAGGACAAAACACAAGTCCATTAAAATATTTTTTTTTAATTTCACTTGAGATTTTATTTTGATTCATATATTTGGAATTATTTAATATCCAAATATTTCAGGATTTTCATTATTATTTCTATTGCTGAATTATTGTTCAATTTCATTCAGCATATATACTTTGTATGACATGTACTCTATTTTAAACATTTTAGAGTGTGTTTTGTGGTTCAGAAAATGTCTAGACTGGTTTTTGTCTGTGTTAGCCTGAGAATATGTTTTCTTCTATCATTGAATGGAATATACTAAAAATATTAATCAGATCTATCTAATAGCTAATTTCAATTACATGTATACACACATATATACATGTATGTATACATTTACATGGCCTGATTTTTTAATCAAATATTGAAATCAGGGTCTTCAAGGCTGCAATTATAATAGTGGACTTTATCTTCTTTCATTGCTGTAAATTTTACCTCATTTAATCTGACACAATTGTAAGGTGCACATGTTAAAATTGTTAGGTCTTCCTAGAGTGTGGAAACATTATGTAATATTACTCTATAGTCTTCGTTATTTTGTAACGTGGACTCCTTCTAACTGTATATCTAATCCATCCCTCTGACCTGCATGATATTTTTTCTATCCTGTCACTTATGAACATGCTATAATTGTGATACATAGTAGTATTATTAATATGAATAACCAGATGACTTTTTGATCAATAAAAAATAAAAAATAAATGTTTACATTAATTCATTTTCTCTTTGAATTTCTTTTTGCTTTAAATAGCTGAGTTTCTTGTTTGAATAATTTTAGTTCTCCCTGAAGAATTTATTGTGAACTTTCTTAAGGGCGAATGATTTGGCAATGTGTTCCCTCATTTATTTTTCTTATTTTTAGAATTTTTATTCAGTTTTGATGTATAATTTGCTGGATAAAGGAGTTTCATAGTTTTCTTTTTTTAATTATTTTTTATTCTAAGATGTTATAAATGACAGCAGAATACATTACATTTCATATTACGCATATATAGAGCATTTCTTACAAATGTTGTATGCAAAGTATATTCACACCATTCATGACTTCATACATGCATTTAAGGTAATGATATCCATCTCATTCTACATCTTTTTTTTTCCTTCACCCTTTTGCCCCCTCCCTTCCCCTCCCTCCCCACTGGCCATTCTAGTATTCCTCTAATCCTCCTATGCTCCCCATCCCAACCCAACTGTGAATTGGCCTCCTTATATCAGAGAAAACATTTGGCATTTGGATTTTTGGGATTGGCTAACTTCACTTAGCATTATATTCTCTAACTCCATCCATTTTCCTGAAAATGCCATGATTTTATTCTCTCTTATTGCTGAGTAATATTCCATTGTGTGTATATACCACATTTTCTTTATCCATTCATCTACTGAAGGGCATCTAGGTTGGTTCCACAGTTTAGCTATTGTGAATTGTGCTGCTATAAACATTGATGTGGCTGTATCCCTGTAGTATGCTGTTTTCAGGTCTTTTGGGTAAAGACCAAGGAGTGGGATAGCTGGGTCATAAGGTGGTTCCATTCCCAGTTTTCCAAGGTATCTCCACACTGCTTTCCATATTGGCTGCACCATTTTGCAGTCCCACCAACAATGTATGAGTGTGCCTTTTTCTCCACATCCTCTCCAGCATTTATTGTTGTTTGTGTTCTTAATAGCTGCCATTCTGACTGGTGTGAGATGACATCTTAGAGTGGTTTTGATTTGCATTTCTCTAATTGCCAGAGAGGTTGAGCATTTTTTCATGTATTTATTGATTGATTGTATATCTTCTTCTGAGAAGTGTCTGTTCAGTTCCTTGGCCCATTTATTGATTGGGTTTTTTTTTTTTTTTTGGTGTTTTGATTTTTGAGTTATTTATATATTCTAGAGATTAGTGCTCTATCTGACGTGCATGTGGCAAAAATTTGTTCCCAATTAGAAGGCTCTCTGTTCACCTCACTGATTGTTTCTTTTGCTGAGAAGAAGCTTTGTAATTTGAGTCTATCCCATTCATTGATTCTTGGTATTAATTCTTGTGCTACAGGATTCTTATTAAGGAACTTGGGCCCTAATCCAACATGTTGGATATTAGAGCTTCTATTAGGTGTAGTGTCTCTGGTCTAATTCCTAGATCCTTGATCCACTTTGAGTTGAATTTTGTGCATGGTGAGAGATATAGGTTTAATTTCATTTTATTGCATATAGATTTCCAGTTTTCCCAGCACCATTTGTTGAAGAGGCTATCTTTTCTCCAATGTACATTTTTGGCACCTTTGTCTAATATAAGATAACTGAAATTACATGTGGTAGTCTGTGTCCTCTATTCTGTACCATTGGTCTACTGGCCTATTTTGGTGCCAATACCATGCTGTTTTTGTTACTATTGCTCTGTAGTATAATTTAAGGTCTGGTATAGTGATGTCACCTGCTTCACTCCTCTTACTAAGGATTGCTTTAGCTATTCTGGGTCTCTTATTTTTCCAGATGAATTTCATGACTGCTTTTTCTATTTCTATGAGGAATGTCATTGAGATTTTGATTGGCATTGCATTAAATCTGTATAGTGCTTTTGGTAGTATGGTCATTTTGATAATATTAGTTCAACACTTAAAGTCTGTCCTCATTTTGCGTCTACACTTTTTGGTGAGAGTCTCCCCAATATTTCTTTTCCAGGAAAACAGAAGTATTTACCTCCAAGTTAGTCTTAGACTTTGTATGTCTTTGTAGTTTGTTTTTTAAGTTTGAGTATGGTGTGTCTCTTTTCTTCACCTCTTTGCACTTCCATTCAGGAAGTTCCTATTGACCTATATTGACCTATATTCAAGCTGGCTCAACAGACAGGAAGCCCTCTCTGTTGAGACAGCTTTAATAAGTCATATCCATAGGGAGTCTTCATTTGTTATGGTATTTTTTTTTTTTTTTTTGGTGGGGGGCGGGGTACTGGGGATTGAACTCAGGAGCACTCATCTCCAGCCCTATTTTGTATTTTACTTAGAGACAAGAACTCACTGAATTGCTTAATTAAAAATTGTATTTTTAATTTTTACTATTTCCCTCTGATTCTTGATACTCTGTCTCTGCTTTGGTTACTCCTTCATCCTTGGCATGTTGCCTATTATTTTCATTAGAACACTTAATATATGAATTATATTTGTCTCAAACACCCTATCTGATATTTTCATTGTCTGTTTTCCATCTGACTCTTCTTTGCTTCAGACTGTGCACTTTTCCTTGGCTTTTATTGTGTTTTGTATTTTTATTGTTGTTGCAAGCTAGGAATGCTGTATTGGATAATAAAAACTGAAGTAAATGGGCCTTTAGTGAAGGAGCCCTAATTAGGAAGGGCTGTTGTAGCTAGCTGGAAGCCATAAGTTCCACCTGATATGTATGTGACGCACCTGTAGGCACCCGCAAACCTGAAGGTATATAACCGGGTGAAAGCGGTCCGAGTTAGGAGAACGGAGAATTCAGTCAGCCGGGCAGTCACTCGGTCGGTCAGAAGAATCAGAGCGGCCAGAACGTAGGCAGAGCGGTTACAGAAGAGAAACCAGATAGAAGAAGTAATGACTGGTCAGAGTTAGGCCGAGGCTCCTGAGGAAGACAGAAGACAGAAGACAGAAGAAAGAAGGAAGAAAGAAGAGAGAAGAAAGAAGCTCTAATCTTTCTCTAAGCTAAACTCTATCTTTCTTTACTCTAAGCTAAGAAAAGCTCGCTCTAATCTTTCTCTCTAAAAATCTTTCTTTCCCTCTCTAAGCTCTAAGAAAGTAGAAGTAAAAGTAGTAAAAGCTCTACTCTGCCTCCGAGAGATTTCCTCCCGGTTTTCGGTACCAGGTAGCTTACACTTTAGTCTGAGGATTTATGATGATATAGGTAGGGGTCGGTCTGAGTTTACTGTTTCCTGGAGTCATAAGTGTCAGAGAATGCAAATGTCTTTTGTATCTTAATTTTGCCTCCAATTTTGTCTTTGTGACTCCATAAATATTCCATTTCAGAGATTCTACATATTTCAGCTCTTCTGTTTCTAGTCCACTAATATTGTACAGGAGCCCTTTCTGTTTCATGGTAAAGTGAAAGTGAAGGAAATCATTTTAATCACATAATTAAATCTCAAATCTCTTGTAGATCCAGGACTCTGGTCTTTCAAAAGTGTTTCTCCGTATAGTAAATGGTATAGTAAAGCATTCCTCTTTTTAAATCAAGACAGAAGGCATGGAGGGTCTAAAGCTTGAATACATGTCTGGTAAAGTCTTTTTCCATGAAAAGTGATCTTTCTTCCAGAAAATGTTTTGCAGTTATTTTATAATGATTATTTTCCCTCTCCTATTGCTAGAGATGGGAAGAGATCTTTCTTGGCTCTTCACCATGTGAAACTGGAAGAGTTTTGGACTTTACATCTATGAAGTTTTGGGACTCTCCCAAGACTACAGCCTCTAGATTTTCTGACTCTCATGCCAGGCTACTCGTGGCTTCCAGTAATTCATCAAATTATTTCTTAAGTATTTCTACCAGTTTGTGTTCCAGCAGCTTTGTTCCAAGTAAGCAGATCCCTGTGTAATTCTGTTCTGTATTCACATAACTTTTCAAATTCTGGGGAGTCAGCTTGCTCTACAATCTCAATTTTCAGGTTAGTCTTTTAAAAAAATTATTGATTTTAGTATGTTCAGCTTACTTTGTTCATTGAAGATCAAAAGTGTTGACTTCCAAACATATTTGTTATAGCTCAAACTGGAAGCTGTTCTTTATATATTTGACAGGGAAAAAACAACGAGCAAAAACAACTGCTGTGCTGACAGCCATTAGCAAGCTTTTTATAAAATTAATAATGCTAACAAAATTTAATGCCTGTTCACTAATATACAGCTGCATTTTTAGTATAGACTATGTTCAAATATCCAACTCCATAGGTATTATAGGTTTTAGGAATATAAATCTCTTCCCTGTATTTTATGATCATTTTATAACATAATGGATGACTGATTGACAGTTATTATAGTAGGATAAAATTTAATTTTGTGACATATGATATTTTATGATATGTGTGGTGATATATATTATTTTGTGATATAATATGTGAATGTAAGAGTCATATATATATGTATATATATAATTTGATAAGAAAAATTCCAAAGAAATTTTGAAATGGTGATTTCCCAGTTGGGTAGTACAATCAACTATTTACAGGAAAACAATTAATACCATTAAAGAAATAGTCACAATTCACTTATTCTATTGAAATTTGTTTACTTTAAATTATTATTAAGCAAACTAATTAGCAAACAAACAAAAATAAGCAGAGTAGCCAAATAAACACTACAAAATTAAGTTGAACTGATTTTTTACATTAAGTGGAAAACAACCTATAATATTGAAGAACTATGCATTCATTAATTACTTTATTCTGTATTACCTTTTGCAAACAATGTAAATTAAATACTTTGTCCTTTTTATACACATTATTAGATACAGACATGGTAAAAATTTCACACTCAATATTTTTAAAGTTTTAATTGGTACTTTATATCAGCATGAATGACCTCCTATTGCTTCTTGCACTTTACAAAATAGTATAATAATCCTGCTCTCTTAAGTGAAAGAAGTTCTTCCAAGATTTATAAGCTTATGACCTGCTATTGTTCTTTCCAAGCTACTGTGACCTTCTGGGCTCATCATTCATTTAATAAAATGAATTCTCTTTTATGGTGGTGCTAAGTCTCTATGTTTAGAAAACCAGTGACCTTTACCTTATAGTAATGGTGTTTTTATAAGTCTAGCCTTCTTAAAACTAAAATCAGTTGACATATTTAAATCTTTTCTTATCTGCAGGAGAGTAAGCAACCTCAACAACTGCTATTCCTAACTTGATATTTTGGCAAGTTATATAAAGGCCCAAGACACACCTGCTTTGTAGGCTGTGTTAAATTAAATGTTGTTCACTCTCTGTCCAAAATCATTGTCTATTAATGCATATTTCATATCCCAGAAGTATTTATAATGAGTATCTAACACTATTAATATTCTTTATATATGTTATACAGACTTTTGGTATAGATGATTGTCCTATAGCATTTTTTTTAAGTGTATGTGTTTCTTTGTCTTGTTCTTCATATCTGATAACCACATTCCTAAGGTTTTTATCATGTTATGATCTTCTACAGAATATTTTTTATCAGGGTTGTATATACTCTAGATAGTAAAAGTTATGGTAATCTACAATGTTCTCCCTCTGGCACTATATATATATATATATATATATATACCTATCTTGAAATGTGTTCCTTTCAATTACAGACTTTATGATTTGCAAACCCCTTGACCATTTTAATGGATATGTATGATAGGGCTGTCTTAATAATTACAAACTGAACTGGTATAAGCTTTCCAAAATGTTTATGAATGTAAAGAAATGAAATAAATTTAATATATTTTATACAATCTGTTGGGATTTTTAAAATATTATATCCTCTATTCAAACTTTTGTTCTCCATTGTTTTTTTGTTATCTACAGTTGGATGTAGTCCAAAAATATTAAATAGGAAATTTCAGAAGTAAGCAATTCAAAATTTTAAGTTGTATGTTCTGGGTAGGATGATAAAATCTCACACCATCTCTCTATTCTACCTAGGACATGAATTATCCCTTTCTCCAGTATGTCCAGGCTATATATACTACCTGCCTGTTACTTGCTTGGTAGTCATCTTGATTATCTCCTTGACTGTCCTGGTTTCACAGTGCTTATGTTCAAGTAAAACATACCTATAGTATAACACTGAGTCACAATGCTTATGCTATTCACCTTTCCTAACCTCATAATGCGGACATAATAGTAGTATCTCACATCATTACCAGAAGGGTGAGTACAGGACAGTATGATGGGGTGTGGGGAGGTAACGATCACATTCACATAACTTTCATTACAGTGTGCTTCTATAATTAATGTATTTTATTAGTAGCTATTATTATTATTTTAATCCTGTGCCCAATTTGTACATTATTTATCATAGGTAAGTAAGCATAGGCAAAAGATAGCATATATATATATACATATATATATATATATATATATGATTATATATATATGTCTAAGAATCCACTGGGAGTCACATATCTCCCAATAAAGGGAGACTTCTTCATTATAATTTTAGTAAAATCTGAAGAGAGAAGCAAGTAGAGACATTCTCAAAGGCATTAAAATAGACTCTTGGAATGCATCATATTTTATTCTTAATTAATTTCTTTATATTTTATTCTGATTCCCTAAATCAATCCACACTTGGAGGAAAGTGAAGATGTCCAGTTATACTTACTTCTAAGTGAGGACTTGCTAAGGTAATGTAGCAAACAAAAAGATATGCATATACGTAAGTGATAAGTAACTATAAATTTACATTCTCAAAAAATGAAAAAGAACAAAGGATGTCCTCTAACCTTAACATTTAGTATAAAAGAGAACATTTAATGAAATCCTGTTCCATGTAGAAACGTTACAAAACCAGTCTATGAAATTGGTATTATTACTAGCCAATTTTATAGGTTAACAAAACAAGGTTTAAAAGATTTTTGTACAATTCCCAATTGTCTAAGATAAGGTAAATACAGAGTATGTTTTTATTAGTTTTATTGAAATAATTTAATGTAATAAAATACTATTGGAGCCAGGAGGAGTGGCGCACACCTGTAATCCCAGTGGCTTGGAGGGCTGAGGCAGGAGGATCACAAGTGCAAAGTCAGCCTCAGCAATTTATGAAGGCCCTAAACAACTAATTCAATGAGACCCTGTCTCTAAATAAAATACAAAAATGGGCAGGGGATATGGGTCAGTGGTTAAGTGCCTTTGGGTTCAATCCCAAGTACCCAATAAATAAATAAATAAATAAAATACTATTATGTTTAAATTTTATTTTTCAATTTTAGCTGATACACAAAACATAGAAGTTGTACGTGTTAGTGGGGTATCATATAATTTTGATACATGTATATATTGTGTAATGTTTAAATCAAGTTAAGCATTTATTGCCTCAAAATTTATCAATTCTTTGTAGTAAAATCTTTAAAAATATTTTATAGCTTTTTGAAATATGCAGTACATAATTTTTAGCTATACATACCATAATTTTCAATAATATCCCAGAGGCTTTGATCCTAAGTGTCACTTATTACCAACTAACCAATGTTTTTCCATTCTTCCCCATCCCCCTACACTCCCCAACCTCTGGTAACCACCGTTCTACTCTCAACTTCTATGAAATCAATTTTTTAGATTTCACATATAAGTGAGATCATATAATACTTGTATTTCTGTGCCTGTCTTATTTCAGTTCCAGAACAAGTTTTTAACATCTCTTATTTTCACTTGGGAACCTGAATGTCATAGTCCCTAATGCTCATCTGTGCTATGTGTGAAGTACAGTGTTAAGGAATTCATTTTCATTACTTCACATGATTTTGGGGGCTAAAGCCAACTGCGATATTATTTCCCCAGTTATGGAGACTACAGAAACAGAGTTTAGGAAGATTAAATGAATTGTGCCAGAGATATCCCACTAGTGAATAGCACATTATAACTTTTAATCTAGATTTTTACCATGTTGTTTGTGTTCTTTACCTCTGTAATGACTCTTTAGGAAAGTAGGACTCTACTCCTCAAAGACAGTTCTGTATCAGAATCCTCTCTGCCTTTCCAATAGGATATTATTTACATTCAAAAAGCATAGTGGCCCAATGACATTTTCATTTTTCAATGATCTATTGAAGTAAAAAGAGCTTTGGAATTTGCATTTAAATATTTATTTTATGAAGTATTGTGTGCTATTTTCATTTTTATTCTTCTCAATAAGATGTGTTGGTTGTGGTAATAAATTCATTAATAGTACTATAATTTGGATTATTTTTTGTAACAAAGTTATCACATTAGTATTTTAATGTGATAATTGTCAAATTATATGCAGTAGAAAAATGTATGAATAAGTTTTGACAAGACTAAATATTCAAAAAAGTTATTAAAAGCATTAATATGTTTTTGAAAGCCAAACTGTCCTTTCTTTTGTCCTCTAACACAGTTTCTGGGATGAGAGTTAGTGATTAAAATAATGAGCATAGTTCATGGCTTTAAGTGTGATGGAGTGGCACAAACTAAGCATAGGCTTGTCATCTGAAAATGCAATATTTTGGAATGTTATTGATTATAGTTTCCAGAGCAAGAACATTTTATACATCATTTATTATTACTAGCAACAATTTTTATTACCTGTGTGTCAAATAAATGGAAAGTCTCATCTTACTGAGAAGTTGTTGACATGAGTGTATGTTACAATTGCAGTAGATTCTATCACAATTTACAGTAAAGATAGCCTCTGGATGTGAGAATTAGGGTAAGTCTTAAAGCAAAAGAATGTGCTGACATTAGTATTACAAGGTGGAATTTATATTCCATATCTACTTCATGCAGCTATTGATTATTTGAAAGATATTCTTTATAACACAGTCCTGGGATCCAACTTGTCTTCCCATTGTTTCTAAACTAGCTCTATTTCAAGAAGCAAAACTACCTTCTAGGAAAATCAATGAGAGTAAAGCTGAATACTGAAACTTTTACCAGCATACCAGATTCCCTGGTGCTTGGCCACTGATTTGCTTTTACAGGTTAGAATATTGAAAATACTAATTTTGGTGGCTGAAAAATTCCCTATCATATCCCCAAAAGGTGGAAAGTAAGCAGATTTCAAACTCAAGAGGAAGGTAGAGAAGTATAGGATTGTAGTTCTTTACCCCACACACTCACGTTTTTGAAGAACTTCAGAATTTCTTCAGTGTTTATAAATGTGTGTCATCCCATTCCCTTCAGTCCCTTTGACATATGTGCTAAAAAAAAAAAAAAAAAAAAAAAAAAAAAAAAATAGAACCTTAGGCTCAACATTGCATTGATGGTATCAGAAAACTGGGAATCATATGAGTATGTGTTTTAACCAACACCTCAGTTCATGCTTATGTTGATTTGGTTTGACAACTAGGGTTCTGAAGGCTTCTGACTAGGATCATCATAGATTCAAGTAGAGATTCTATTCAGTGACATCTCTGTAAGTCCGGATCTCCATCATAAAACTGTGGAAATAATGCTATTTATTCCAAGTTAATCTTTTAAAGATCAAGTGTGATAATGAGTAAGAGGCATATGTAACTCAGAAAATAGCATATAAATAGTCAAAAAAGTTAGATATTATTTTACTTACTTATTGTGACACTTGGCATTGAACTCAGGTCCTCACCCATGCCAGGCAAATACACAACAACCACTGAGCTATACCCCTAGCCCACAGTTAAACACTACTATTAATAATTGTTATTATTTTACAACTTTTTTATAGATATAAGTAATAATAACAATGTTATTATTGTTATTATAAACAATGTTATTATTGTTATTATTTATATATATGAGAAAGTTGTAAAAGCATTGATTCTCGATCAGGATGGAATTTTTGTGCTATATTTATGGAGTAGGATAGTGTCATAGGCACTACAAGAGCCTCTACCTTACACATTACTTAGTAAATAATTGTAAATATTGCTTTTTGACTCCTTTCTTCTCTCCCTTCACAATCTTCCAAAAAAATCTCCTAAATAAATCTCCATTCAACTTATTCCCACACATTTATAATGCCAGAGCATCCCAGTGAAAGCCAACTCATATGGTTTACTTGTAATGAAGCAATTGCCTCCTAAACACAAATACAATGAAATACAAAACTAATTCAAGTAGTCTCTTCCCTACATAAAATTATTTTTAAATGCCTTTTTAAATCCTTCAATAATGCAATTTTTAAAACACTAAAAATTCCCTCTTCACCTTAAAAATTATACTATCTTCAGGTCTGTTGTCCAAGCACGTTACATTTATTTTCTCTGTATCTTTCATTGGGAATGTCTGCATACTACTTTTGGTTTTGGGTTTTAACCTACAACAGTCCCAAGTATCCTGGCTCCCTCCAACTCTTTGTAGGTCATTACTCAAGTGATTCCTTCTGAGAAACCTGTCCCAAAACCAATCAAAATTTAATCACCCTGGATTCCTTCCATTTTCCTCTTTTTCAAATCTATATATAGTTGTGTTTTAACCTATAATGCTTGTGAATATATACTCTTTTTTATATCTGTTGCTAGTTTGTTTCTTGCTCATTTGCACCCTAACTTCAATATACATGAAGAAATAAAATCTGTTTTGTTTTTCACTATAGTCCCCAGGGCAATTAAACCCATGAAAACATTAGGTACTCATTAAGTGACTCTCACCTGAATAAATGATTGGACAGTTCAGATACTGTTTTTAAGCACACATTCCATGCTCACTTACTTGATACAGTTTTACTCAGAATTGAGGGGGTTTTTGGTATTAAAAAATTGTTCTTAGTGAAAAAAATTTAGCATAGCACCATTGCTATTATTTAAATAAAAACTAAGAAAACTTGCAGGATTTTCAGATCCTCAGAGCTTTTATGCTCTCCTTTGGGCAATACTCTTTAAGATGTTGACAGCATAAAATTGGTTCAGCACTCAAGTTTTCTTTCTGAAGATTATTTCTATGGATAAATCAGCAGGCCTGAATATTTTCTTTCCTTTAGTAAGTACTGTGGGACTAGTATTCCAATTACTCCAGGGGCTTTTGTGACATTAAGTGAGGCAATTCAAGAAATCACTAACAATATCCACTTTTAAGATTTCAAAGTATCTTATATTTAAACCTTGAATGTTTTGCTTCTTTACTTTTCTCTCTTTCTTTTTATTATTTCTTTCTCTTCACAGAATTTAAGTATAGATGTTTTCAAGATAGGGTAGAATTATTAGTTTTTTTTATGTGATTGTGTCCATGAAAGTTTGATAAAGTTCCCAAACTGTGAAAATTTGGTTTTGCCCCATCTTTGAAGAAACTTAAACAGACTACATGCCAGTCATTTAGGACACTTTTTTTTTAAATCACAAAATATTTTGAAACATAGAATGTTGCCGCCTGAAGCGATGGCCTCTTGGAGCAACAAAGCCACGGGAATAAGTTTAGAGGCAGACTGGAAACAAACAGGCTCTTTATTCTGTCAGCTTCTCTCTCCGGCTCCAACAACACTCGGACACGCCATTCATGCTCCTCCAACAAAACAAAATGGCACCGACAACGACCCACAATCCCCGGGGCCAAGTCTCACAAGATTATGCAAATGGCGCCGACCCGATCCACAATGTCCCTGGCCAAGTCTCACGAGAACATGGAAGGTGGTAATGCTTATGGCTCACAGCTAACTGCAATCTTAGCTATCTCCTTAATTAGGGCTCCTACAATAGAATATTATTATTCTCATCCTATAGATGGCAAAACTAACACTGAGGGGTTAATTGTCAAACTCAATATACTCAGTATACTCATTTCCCTCATCCATTTCTCTATTCAACTCATACAAAAATGCTGAAAAACATACAAGTAAGTAAAACATGTTTGAGCTGGACATGGCAGCCTGGTTTTAATCCCATCTACTCAGGAGGTTGATGGAGGAATGTAAGTTTAATGTCAGACTGGGAAACATATCCTGTCTCAAAACAAACAAAAACACACAGGCATTGTCTTGTTTCATTAAGAAACAAATAATAAACAAGTATGAATGACATAGTATAATAAGGGAGTATAATGTAGATGTATGGGTGAGTGAAGAAGGTAGATGAACAGATATTTTATGTATTGTATTAAGAAAGGCATCTTTAAATTTTGCATTCAGTAAGAGACATCAATGAAAGAAAGAAACTGAAATTATTCAGGTTACTGGTCATGTTATTCAGCTTCCCATCACTATAACAAAATGCTTAAAAATAATTAGCTTAAAAAGACAAAAGACATAGTTTCATTCACAGTTTTAGAGGTTTCAATCCATGATTAATTACTGCTTTGGGTTTCTGGCAAGATAAAGGACATGCTGGCGGGAATGTGTGGCAAAACAAAATTGTGCACCTCATGACCAGGAAGTAAAGAGAAAGAAGAGGCTAGGTCCCCACTATCCCCTTCATGAGGATACCCCCAAATGACTGAACTATCTCTCACTAGGCCCCATTTTCGAAGTTTCACCACATCCTAATAATGTCACCCTGAGACTTGGGACTTTGGGGGACATTCAACATCTATACCATAGTGCTTGCTTTCCAAGAAAAGAAATAGGAAATAGGAAGAGTGAAACCATTAAGGCAAGTATTAATTTTAGCTGATAAGAATGGTGGGATGGTGTATAATTAGGCATTGTTAAGAAGGCAGATAATGGGAGCAGCTGGTTTGGAGAAAAAACAGTCTTTTTATATTTTGGATCTTCAAAGGACATAGAAATTATTTTAAAAATTTTTCTAATTTTGATAAACATCATTAGAGACAGGATTTTGAGCCACAGAGAAGTATGATTTTATTTTAAATAACCACCTTATTGATATATATTGACATAAATTTCACCCTTCGAAAGTGAATAAATTTGTGGTATATATAAGCATATACAGAATTTTGTAGCCATGACTACTATCTGTTATCTATTTTTATAATGTTCCTTTCATCCTGAAAAAAAATACATTATTCTTCACTATCCTATTTCCCCGTCTCCTAACAACCAATAAACTTTCAGTGTAATTTATGTATTTGTATTAGTTGTTTGTTTAGTGTCTGTCTCCCTAACCAGATTGAACAATTCATGAAAACAAAGAAAAATATTTGACATTTAGATGTCATGAATAAATATTGTGATATGCATAAATGGATTATACAGAAAACACTTCTTAAAATTTTACTAGAAATAAAGCCCTAATAGTCCCATTTACCTCCCAAAGATAGCCTATTGTAGTTTTTAAAAACCATATTGCTAGAGAGAGTTATCTATTTTTGTGTGTATTATACTCTAATTCCATGTAAAGTACAATTTTAATTTCCATTTAAGTTTGCTCTTGTACTTGATAAATCATTTTTATCAGCAACATTTATTAGAAATATTATTAAATTTGTTTTTTCACATTTTTTACGTAAAATGTCCATGATGCTTTCACCATGGCATAAATTGAGCCCACTAATGAACATAACATCACACCACTAAACATAACACTTTATGGGTGAATTCATTATTTCTTGTCTTCTGTGATGATGAGAAATAAATGTGGATTCTTGGGGTCATGTTTCAAAGAAAAAAATTAATTTAATATATATTTCTTCTTGTTTACTCATTTTGTTTTGAGATTATTTTCCACACAGTGATGTGTTGAGAAAGACAACATTGGTTTGAGATGAAATAAATGGAAATGGGCTGTGCCCACTCTCTAATTCAATGATATGCTGCTATACGGTATTGTAAACTGACATAAAGTTAATTTGGTTCCAGTAAGGGTCATACTATTTTATATCCTGTAACTTGAGATTTTTCTTGTTGATAATAAAACCATGAATATCACAGTATAAACACCAAATATACTGCAGATATAGAAAGCTCAAAAGCCTACAGAACCAGGGAGAGATGTTAGAATTAATATAAAGGGTCAGCATATATGTTGGGCTGGAGATATCACAAAACCACCCACACATAGGAGCTGCTGCTTCCATGAAAAAAAAATGTAGACTCAATATTAATAGATAATATTTTTAAAGAAATTGGAATTCAGATTTTTAAAATGTGATATGTCCCATCTTAAAAACTTTTAATTAAAAATGATTCATCAACCCCTACTTCTTCACATTCTGTGAACCAAACAGCATAAATCTTGGTCAATTTTATACTATGGATGAGGTCTGGCCTATTATATTGTCTTTTGTATGTTTGTTGATGTTTTCAAATTTTTTATTTAGTGGTACATCAAATGAATCATAGTGTATCAGGATGGAAGGGGTTGTAGAAGTTAAAATAGTACCTCTTTGAATAAAAAGCAAGGGGATAATTAAAAGAAGAAAACACTTTATATTGTGTCGCTATTGCATACATAATTCCTTCCCTTATAATAGAAGCAATTCCATCTTTATCTACAGCACTGCTTCCTAAAGCCCCAAGGAAGACATCTCTGAGCTTGTGTGGGTATTGAACCTTATCATTGGCATGCAAAAGCATTAGCCTTTGGCAGAAAGGGAGGAGTGAGAATTAAATCTTCAAAATAGCTTCAATTATAGTAGCAGGATTAGCATGTAGTATTTCTCTCTGAGTTCTTACACGGATTTAAGATCTATTGCTTTTTTTTTTTCCATAAAGTTTTAAAGTGTCTCTCTCTTTCCTGAAGAGAACAGCATTATCCTTAATTAAAACTCCTGAGAGAGCTTTAGAGGTCTGTAGTTCAGATTATATTGTTTTGAGTCTTTTGATTTAAGAATTTAAGCTCATCCTGCCTCATTTCTGATTTTGTTTCAAGATTGGTGATTTGACAGGCATAGAAATCAATTTAGTGCCAAATAGCTGAATAGTTTTTTTATATGATTTATACTGATACCTCTTAAACCAGCTACATTAGGACAGTCACATATTACTGTGAAAGTAATGAGAACACAACAGGTTAACCAAAAATTTATAGAACTGTTATTTTCTTTTACAAAAGATGTAGTCATTAAATAAACACTTCATAAAATTGCATTGCTTGGTCTGCAGGCATTGATTATCTTGAAAGCTTCCCAAATAAGAATAATGACATTCAATGGATCAAAGAAATATTTTGTTATGAAAGCAAATATAAGCAGCCTCTATAGTCAGTTGGGCATACAGAATTAAAGCTACATGGGTTCTTCTGCACCATGACATTGAGCAGTTCAGCCATTCTGAGTTCCATTTTCTTCATAATTATTAAAGGTTTGGTCAAAGAAATGAAAAAGATGTGCATAAAAATCTGTGACCTACCAGTTCTTATTACTATGTCCTTGAAAAATTTTTAATATCCAAAGCTCATTTTCTTATATGTAAAATTTAGATTTAGAAGACTTCCTTATCTTATAGAGTACTAGAATATTGCTCAAAAAAATGAATTTATGAAAATTTGAAAAAAGCTCATATATCACGTATACTAAATAAATATAAGAACCAATACAGCTCTTGTGGAGCTAAGACTTTCCAAGGCTCGTTAACATTAAGGTGTCAGATACAAGCATAATTTAAAGGCCCAAATGTAACCATAATATAATTTGAATTTTTTATTGCTGTTCATAAATGCTCAAAGTGTTTCATGCATGTACATGCGTGCTTTTTATTTTCTAGTCTTTCCTATTGAGTTTACAAGTCAGAGCAGGAAGTTAGTAAGATCTTTGCAATACTGATAATTGGTTTTGAGTGTCAAAGCCCTTGCTAGGGAGACTAAAGTCATTCCAAATAGAGTGGCTATTCTTTGGCACTTTCTCGATGAGTATTCATAGTGTAGCACTCTCTAAGCTTTCATACTTCTCAGCAATCTTTTCTTTTTTCTTTATAAAAATTTATTTATTTTATCCTTTCACAGTGGTACACACTTGTAATGGGTACTACATAATGTATACCAGGAAGATTGCAAATTCAAGGTCACCCTTGGCAACTGTGACCCTGCCTCAAAATAAAAAATTAAAAAGGCTAATTGTGTAACTCAGTGATAGAGCACTTGCTTAGCTTGTGTGAGCCCTGAGTTTAGTCCCTAGCACCAATAAATAAATAAATGTTTACTTGTTTTAAAATCAACATGAAACTGTACATATTTATTATGTGTAACATGGTGTTTTGAAATATATACACATTGTGGGCTAGCAAAATATACATAATTAACATATGCATTTCCTTGCAATCAACACTTTTTGTGGTAAGAACATTTACCATTAACATTCTTAGCATTTTTCAAAATTAAAATATATCATCATTTATAATGTTCACCATACTGTGCAATGAAGCTTTAGAATTTATTTCTCCCATCTAACTACAATTTTATATCCTTTGATCAACATCTCTCCAACTCTTCTTCAATCATTTTAGCCTCTGGCAACCTCCATTCTGCTTTCACACCTTTATAAAAACAGAATAAAGAGACAAAGTACAGAATGGGAGAGCATATTTGCAAACTATATATCTGATGAAGGGGTTATATCCAAACACATCAAGAATTCAAATAATTCAATAGCAAGAAAATTATCCAATAAAAAAGTGGGCAAAGTATCTGAAAAGACATTTCTAAAAAGAAGACCTACAAATAGCTTAGCTATCAGTATATGTAAAATATTTAATATTAGTAATCACCAGGGAAATGCAAATCAAAACCATACACCCTCACTCTGGTCAGAGTAATTTACCAAACAAATTGACAAGAATGATAACAAACACTGGTGATGATGTGGAGAAAAGGGGGTCTTTTTGTACCATTGGTGACATAACAGTGGTCCACTGCACCTTTTCAATATAACTCTTGCTGCTTATTTTAAAAGAGATGTTTTTCTTTTCCTGTTCTTCCTTCCTGGCTGCCCCACACACACACACATGGGAGCAGGAAACAAGATTACCTTGTATTATCTGTCCTTGAGCATCTATACACTACAGGAAGAAAAGGGATATAACTGGAAGATCTAGGAAGTGACTATCTCTCAGATCAACACATGAATTTCAACACACCATCAGGGCATACCTTGGACCCCCTGTCAGAGCAGACCTAGAATGTAGTCTTTGAAGAGCATCTTTAAGGGTCAGCCTCTAGGCCAGGAGTCCCCTGTGATTCTCCTTTGCTGGAAAAGCAATAAATCTTCTTTTTCCTTTTTCTCAAAACTGAGTCCTCCTTATTAAATTGTCATTGGGAACAAGGAATGAGCTTTCAGTAACAGTAAGAACTTGTACAGAGTATGGAAGAGTATGGAGCCTCCTCAAAAAATTGAAAATAGAGCTACTATATGATCCAGAATTCACACTGCTGGGTATCTATCTATAAAGAAGGGAATCATCATATTGAAGAATATGTGCACTTCCATTTTATTGTAGCACTTTAAACAATAGCTTGGACATGGAATCAGTCTAAATGTCCATCAACTGTCAAATAAATAAAGAAAATGTGGAATGTACAACTCATCTATATTTTATAATCTTGATCATATATATTTAGCACAACTCTCATGATTTTTTTCTCACTCTGTGCCAAACTATTTCCCATAATTTTTGTTCTTTTCATTCTAATACTATATAGAAACAATCTGATTTGCTAGATTATTTACCAGGCCTCTGTAGGTAGAAAAATACTGGAACTTTGAAAGATGAGCCAGTCACTGATTTTCTTTCCCTCCCAAGAATGACCTCTAATTTCTTTCAATAACAGGCATCTGAGGTATAGAATAAAGGAAATAAATGTTTCAGCCAAAAAGCTAATGAGGTCATTTTACCCAGCTCTATCTAATTTAACCCACATTTTGCTACATAATTCTATTTTTTTTATTTCTTTGTTTGTTTTACTCTTAAACAGAGAGTCCCAAACTGAATACTTGCTGGTAGGAAAATGTAATTTCAAATTCAAAATTATCCTTATAATATCCCTCTCTCTTTCAACTGGTTTAAAAATAATATATCAGCTTATGAAACAACTGTTTTAGTCATTCATAACATTTCTAGAAGTTTCAGGAAACATAATGACAATGCTTTCATGTGCCTCTAAGTACTATTAACAAGATTCAAATTCTGCCACTAGCACCCTGACTTTAACAGTGGTAAAAAATCATAATTTTCTACCTTTTATTACATGTTCTATTACAAGCTCAGATCTATGGGAAATGAAATACACTTTAAAATGTAATTCATTTACCTGCATCTTTAGAAAACCATAAAAAAATATTTTCCAAATACTATTCCTCTTTTCATCTCTCCAATCACATGCATTGCTAATGTTCTGATACCTTTCTTTCCAATATTTTAAGGGGAAAAATTATTCTCCCAATGCTATCCATTTATAAATGTCTAAAACACTTAATTTTAACAGACTGGCCACACTCAAAACTCTAGATCAATGAAAGACTGAAAACAATATTCTCTGAAATCTATAGAAACTAGAAAAGATACTTTTCCTCATATCTCATCACTTTATTCTAGAAAATCAATATGGTGGTGGACTCTCTTAACCTCATCTAAACTTAAGAGTCGAAGGAAACATGGGTGAAGTCCTTGAACTCTCATGTTAATAACTTATTCCTCCTACATTTACTTTTTAAGTACAGTGATATCACAGTTGTTATCACAGTCAGGAAATAAATTTTGGAAAATAGCACAATACAAGAAGCAATATGCTATTGGGGGGAAAAAAAATTAAATGGAACACATGACCAAAAACTAGATTAAGATAAAATATTTTATTCAGCACTTTTACAATCTCATTTTTTTGAGAACTAAAGCCATAAAATTAATGATAAAATTATGAGTAGAAGGAGATAATCATCCTTAGCATGTGTTTATTATCATCAATAGTGATACTTAGCTACTTAAACCATGAATTCTAAGTGTTGTATAAATAACATACATAGAAAACATGAAATTTATTCACTAATTTTTTACTATAATATGGATTAGGAGAGAAATATATACACTGATGAGTGAATTTATGTGGGCCAAGAAGGAAACCATACAAAGAACCTGGAGAACGTGGAATTGGCCATATTTAGAAGTCTAAAGTTTTGACTTCCTAGGAAGAAAATTAGATACTTAATTACTCAGAAATCCTTATTGACTTGGAGTACACTTTGCCAAACTTTTTCTAGGAAAGGTCAGATTAGAAATACTTTAGATTTTGTGGGCCATAGGGTTTCAACTCTGCTGATGTAATGCCAATGCAGCCATAAAACATATGTGAGAAAATTACTATACTTGGATAACAATAAGACCATAATGGACATGAAATTTGAATTTCAAATCATTTTCACTTATTAGGATTTGTTAGTCTAATTTTCATTGTTTTTCAAACATTTTTAAATGTAAAAACTGATAGTGTATGTAAACTACAGACCACAAATTTGTCCACCCATGAATTAGAACATTAGTGTGTAAGGAAGAATGTTAGGGGGTCATTTCTTCACTCTTAGAAAGCACTCAATTCAAATGTTTGAAGGAGGAGGAATGATGCAGAATATGTTTCTGTTTTATGTGATGGTGGATTGTAGAGATATGCACCTATTTACAATTGTTAAAAATAAATCTTTGACAAATTGAACTTTTGTCCAAACATTTTTCTTCTTTTCTTGTTATTTATATATTGTCTAACCTTTCAGCATAAACTGTAAGTTTTTTCTTTAGTGATGTTTTAAATATTCTAAATCCATTTAGCTTTTCTTTAGAGAGCTTCATAGATTATTTGTATCTATGCACATTTATATCCACATCCAAATTTTAGAAAGGTATCAACATTAGCTAGATAGATCAATATAAATTAAATTTTATAGAATTCAATTATATTCTTTGAACCAAGGTTTTAAGGGAAGTAAAGTGTCAGTCTAAAATTTTAAATATTAGTCCTGATCTCTCATAACTTTATTTTCACTAGTATGTCTATGGGTAGATGAAGTGTGCTATTTTTGATTTTACTTAGAAGGTAGGTGGAAAATTAAAAAAAAATACTAGTGCACAGTTTTTCTTCATTCTTCTTCTGGCTACTCCCTATTTAATTCTTGATTTATTTTTGCCTTTATGGTAGATTAAGCATTATATAATGAAGGAAGTCATTTCTAGTTAATTGAAATCATTCCAAGTACATCTGTTCTCAAGAAAATGTTACCAGTTAGGCCCCTTCCCACACAGGAAAGGTGAAGCAAAAAATAACTGTTGCTCTGAAGAAACAAGGAAGTTCTGAGTTTGACTAAAACAATCAAGAGAGATGAATACCTGAAGACAATCCAAACTACACATCATAAGTTAGGAATCTCATATATTCTTAATAAATAAATATTTTGAAATATAGAGTAGGTGATTTTATCAATAATCTTAAAAGTAGTTTACTTAAATGAATAATATTTCTGGTTTTGCAGTACTATGTACCATGAAGAATTAATATTACAAAAAATACTTTCTTGACATAACTTATATTTCTGGGAAGAAAAATTAATGTGCCTAAATTTATGAATATAGAGATTCAATCTTTGTAACATTCTGATTAGAATAAAATAACTCAATATTAGCGTTTCTTTTTGAGTAAATAATATAAATTTGTCAAAAAGCAATAACAAATATAGAGAATTAAACAAAACAGATGATATTAACATAGTAAATCATTTACATTTTTTAAATTAAAGTGTAGGATACTTTTATGTAGAGGAATATTCTCTCTCTCTCTCTCTCTCTCTCTCTCTCTCTCTCTGTGGTGTGTACATGGACATACAAGGAAGGATATTGTACTAGCATGTACGTGCTCTCTCTCTCTCTCTCTCTCTCTCTCTCTCACACACACACACACACACACACACACACACCTGTCTCCTAATATCATCACATTGGTGAATACATTTCCAGATGAATTTTAAAGGACACACGTTTTTAAGGGTATAGCAGATGATTTTGTATTATGTAAGATAATTTAGCTTTTGAGTTTTATAGTCCCAAAATATAAGCCACATAGTTCTAAGTATCTCCTGAACATTTATTTTCAGTGTAATCTTCAAGATTTCTTATTCAAGTTTCTTAAGATGTGCCCTATATTTCTGTAACATTCATTATATCTTTCACATGAGGAGACTGAACACAAAAATAAAGTAATTTTCCCATGGTCACATAGGCAATAAATAGTAAAACTGAAATTTTAACCCCAAGATGCAGAGATAATTTGAGAGTTTGGGAAGAAAATGTATAGAAGAAGTTTTCTATGAAGAATTCCCAAATAAAAAAAAAAAATATATATATATATATATATATACACACATACATATGGTGCTTCAATAAAAGGATGTCAACAGTGACTAAGTAGCATTTTTATTTACTTAAAAAGCATTGAATCTTTCAAAAGAAAATTTGAAAAAGAAGAAAAGAGAGATTCACGTATGTCCTATATAATTTTTCTTCCTAGAATAATTTTAAAACTGATCCCAAGCTTCATTCTTTTCATAAGACATTGACATGTATCCTTAATGTTAGAATTTATTTCACCTAAAAATGTATTACTTCTTTTAATACCATAAAATATCCAGTGTTAAAATGTGTCCAATGACCTTATTATTATAATTTACATTTTACTTGAATCTAGGTCAAAATAATGTCTACACATTGCAATTGGTTGATAATTTGCTTAACCCTTTGAATCTATAGCTTCCCCTTTCTTATGTATTATTTAATAAAAAGAGGACCTTTGCACTAAGAATTATCATTATATTTTCTGAGTTTTGATTCTTTGATCACGTGGTATCATTCCTCTGTCAACAGAATTTTCTATAAATTGATTAGATACAGAGTACATTATATTTACTTCACAGATGGTACCATGTGTTTATATTAAGCTGAAAATGATGAAAAACAACTTATTTTGGTGATGTTAATAGCCATTGGTGAACACTGCCTCAAATAATTTTCTCATTAAGATTTGCAAAGTGGTGATACTTTAATTTTATATTTCACCATATGTTAGCTGACAAATTTTTGTAAATAAAAATTTCAATAAATATTTGTTTTCCCTCATTTTGTTTTAAGGGAGAAAAATTATTCATAGTTTTTATTTTATTAAACAACTTTCAAAATAATAAGTTCCTCAGTAGCATCCAAAAGATGATTAATTAGTTGTATTTTCTTTAATATCACTGAGTGATAGATTTAAGCAGATTTAATTCATTTCACTCCAATGGAATTTATTTTAATGGATGGTAGAATTATCATTTTATATTAGTGCTTGAGTTCTTTTGGTTAGAATTCAGTAGATAGCTTCTTTGATTTCTTTTGGTATGTCAGAATGTCCCAAGCAAATCTTTTATGATTTCTACCCCATTTCTAAAATAAGTGACTTCTCTCAAAAGACTTCTTCTTCTTTTTTTTTTTTTTTTTTTAGTAGTAATTAGAGTATGGAAACCACAAGCTATTAGATTGGTATTGTTATGCCTAACCATGTTCTTTGTGTTAGGCCTTTTGGGCTTACACAGAATGAATATGCTTTGCCATAAGCCAAACATAGGAAATGCAGCTCTACAAGCTGGAAAAGTCAAGGAAACACATTCTCCCATAAGGCATTAGGAGGAAGCATAGTTCTGCTAGCATCATGATTGCAGCTTGATGATTCCAATATGTGTTTTTTTAAACTAACAAGTTTGGGACAAATTATTATAACAGCAATGGAAAGCTATGAAATTTGGGATACCAGAGTGGGATGCTCCTGCAACAAATAGATAAAAAGCAAAGATGTAGCTTTGGAATTTGGTAGGGGTTAGAGGTTGAAAATTTTGAAGGGGATGAGAGAAAAACTAAATTTGCTTCAACAGGCTCTCAGTGGAAAATTGCAGGTTAAAAACCTGGCCACTGAGTGCTTAAGATAAAGTGAGGACATTAGAGAGAAAGGCTGTGTCTTCTCAGAGTATATTTTAGAGGTTCAGAAGGAAATGAGTAATATGTTTTAGATATTGGAGAAAAAAATCCTTGGTATATACTTGTAGGAAGCTTAGGTGAATTTTGTCCTTAAGTTGTGCAGAAAACAGAACTTAAAAGCAATAAATATGTATACTTAGCTGAGAAGTTTTCAAAGTAAAGTGTTGAGGTTATGACCTGGTTTATTTTTAATGATCATAGTAAGATGTGAGAGGAAAGAGATAAACTGAGATAAATTTTTTAAGCAAAAATGAACCAGAGTTGATGATTTAGGAAAATATCAGCAAGTCCAGATTACTCACATATTAAAACTGGGAGATAACATTGTTAGTAAAGCTTGACTTAGAAAACTGAGGGTGTGGTTGTATAACACTTTGCTGGTGTTGAAGAGGTTAGTCAAGCAAATCATGAATGCCTTCAGCCAACTCAGCAAAGTCAAAAATTAGAGATGAGGTGTTCCAGGAAAGATGTGTAGAGAAGACTTGTCAAATAACATGAATTGCAATAGTATACACATGAGATGTACAATGTTCTTAACAGTATTATATCAGCAGAAACATGGCCAACTTACTCTGAATGGACCAAATGAAGAGTACAAAATTAAGAAAACTGTAAACTTCCAACATTCTACATAAATAAGACAGGATGATTAAACTACTCATCTACAAACATCTGCTATCTTTACATAGAAAGGAGAAAGTCTCTTAGAGTATCCCAATATGCTCAGGAAATGGAGAGGCATGAGAAGAGCTCAAACTACAGAGGATTAGTCCTAAATCTTTAAAGCTAATATTGTTTCCTGGGTTGATTTTGAAATTGCTGGGGGCCAGTGCAAGGGTTAATTTCATGTGTCAATTTGTCCTGGCAACCGTACTCAGATATTTGGTCAACATGTAAGTTGGGAGAGTTGAGTAAAGTTAATTATACTCCACAAAGTGGTTGGGCATCATTCAGTTATTTCAAGTCCTTAGGAGGAAAATCACTGCAGCCCTCTGAAGAAGAAGGAATTCTGCTCTCATATTGCCATTGCACTGGAGTTCCAATACCATTTTCCCCCTAGAACCTCAGCCTGCTGACTTACCCTGAAGATTTCAAACTACCAGTCCCCACAAATTCCAAGAGACAGTTTCTTAAAGTTTCTACATTTCTGTCTTTTTCTGTCTCTACTTCTGTCCCCCATTTTTGACTCTATTCCTCCATCTATAAACACACACACACACACACACACACACACACACACACACTGTTCAGTTTTTCTGAGAAATATAATACAACTGATGATTCTTTTTTCACTTTAATTTTCTTCTGTTGAAAATAGAAATGTATTCATTATTACTCTATGCTCAATCTATAATTATATTTGCTAACAGAAAAACTTGATTCTTATTGTAATTATATCATAGATGGAGAGAAATTAGGTCCAAAGATGGATCATACTCAAAATCTCACCCATATGTGATTTATATGATTAACTTGAGACTTTTAACTTTTGAGCTAATGCTATTTAGATATAATTATGGACTCTAAACTTATAATGAGTTGATAATTTGAGCAATGATCAGATAGGCAAAAAAAAAAAAAAAAAAATCCATGTGATTTGGACATGAATTTTTTGGTCAGAAAGAAGACTATGGTGAGCTAAATAATGTCTCTTGAACATATCCAGATTCAGATCTATGGAACCTGTGAAAACTACATAGTAATAGGACCTTGAAAATGTGCTTATTTTAAGGATCTTAAGATGTAGGAGCCCTGTTTGGGGAGATGGCTTGAATTGCGGTTGACTATGAGCCGTGGAGATTTGGGCATTGTCGCCTTCCGTAGTCTCACGGGACTTGTCCCGGGATCTCGAGTGACTTGGCCAAAATTGCTGATCGGGTCAGCGCCATTTTGGTGGTGTGTGTGGCGTGTGTTAGTCGTTGTTAGAACCAGAGAGAAAAGTTATCAGAATAAAAAGCTGTTTGTCTCCAGTTTGCCTCTAAACTTCTTCCCGCGGCTCCGTTGCTCCAAGCGCTTCAGGCGGCAACATTAAGATGTGGAGATTATTGTGGGTTATCTAGATAGACCATGAACATAATCACAAGTATCATTTAAGAGTGAGATAAACTGAGATTTGATCTAGAAAAAGGCTAAGTGACCAAGTAAGGATGTTAGTGAGATTCTACCATGCTTGCTTAGAAGATGGAGAAAGGGACCACAATGCAAGGGGTGTAACTCTCCAAGCCATAAAATGAAAAGAAACAGATTTTTCCTTAGAGAACTCAGTGTGAGTGTGACCTTGTCACTGCTTTTAGACTTCTACTCTCCTGAATGCCAAGAGAATATCTGTTACATTAGACCACCAAAATTGAGATGTTGCTAAAACTGTGGAAACTAATACGTGTTGTATTCTTTTTCGGCCATGTCAAAAGCCTCAATGTTCAGTGACATGAAAGTATGTCTTTCCTTCGTCACACAATATTAATGCACCAGGCTTACTACTACCACCATTATCTGTATAATTTGATTACTGGAAAAAAATATTAAGATGCTTATTTGTTTGTTGTTTAGCATTTATAGTTTTTAGGTTGTTTCCCACTATGAGTAAGTAGTAAAATACTTTGGTTTAAAGAAAATTTTAGTGATTTTTCCCTATGATTGTAAATTGGATACATGTCTAAACTCTTATACAATACCCAAACACATATATACATACACACATTCACATATTTGCTTGTATTTAAATTTAATTAAGGCCGAACCACAAAAACATTACACAATGCCATTATCATTAAGCAAAGAAAAAAGAGGAAAAAGGCTGGCTTGGGAAAAACGGAAAATATGCTTCTCTAAATGGATCTTGTTTGCAGATTTAAATTTGAACCTGCATAAATAATTTAGATAACTTTTAACCAGAAGCAGTTGTTTAGAAAAGACAATTACTGCATTTCAGAGACAAAATGAACCTTGAACCTAGAAACATATTGGGTTATATTCAACTCCTGCATCCTTAAAAATAAATGGAAACCTGATATTAACACTTTCTCCCTCAATTTTCCTGAACAATATAATCTAAAACTCCCACAGAAGTATGTACACATATTTCTCATTCTTTTTTCTAAGTTGCATCATATGACATTTTATTGGTATTCCATGATGTACATGATTAATTCCCTATTGGCTTTTCTTTCCATTCTTTTTCTTTATAAATTATACATCTGTATTTTGGGATTTTCTCTAGTGTATCTTTGGGATACATTCTTAGCAGCAAAATTATTAAATCAAAAAACTACATAGATCTGTAATTTTACCAGGTATTTTCTAAACTCTATTTGGGTTGAACTATTATAAATATCTTCTAGTAATGTGTAAAACAACTCGCTTCCACATAGTCTCAATAACTAAGTGTGTGGTCAAAGTTTTGGATTTCCCTATCTATAACGTGGAAAATGCTGCGCCCAGTGTAATTAATTTGCATAACTGTGAGTGAAATTGAGTCTCTTCTTATACAGTTAAGACAATGTACATTTCATTTTCTGGGGACTGTCTTCATATTTCTTAATTTTTTTCATCATATTTATCAGGCTTTTCAGTCTTCATTATTAGAACTTCTTACATATTAAAAATACACATTTTTCAATTATAATATAAATTGCAAATAAATTTACTCATTGTATTTTAGATCTCCAAAAGTTTACACAGAATTAAAATTTATTAATCTGTTATTGGATCTAGATTTTGAATCATCAGTTTAAAAAATCCCAGCCACTCGAGAGGCTGAGGCAGTAGGATCACAAGTTCAAAGCCTGCCTCAGCAATTCAGTGAGGCACTAAGCAACTCAGTGAGACCCTGTTTCTAAATAAAATACAAACTAGGGCAGGGGTGTGGCTCAGTGTCAAGTACCTGTGAGTTCAATCCCAATACCCTCCCCCCAAACATTCACCCCATCCTCAATTTATGAATTTATCAATGCTTATTACTTGAATATTTTAGATATTTAAACTTCTCATTCAGTTTTAATTCTTCTCATAAATTACAAGAAATTAGCCTAATTATATTTTTTACTTTCAAGATTATTTTAAATAAGAATATTAATAAGAATTTTCTCACAAATTAAAACAGCTAACTTCATTGATGTCACATTTCCACATATGACTTGACATTTTTATTATTCTATTCATTCTCTTGGTGCACTAGTTAGACTTGAATTTTTTATTATTCTATTCATTCTCTTGGTGCAGTATTTAGTTGTAGACCAAGGTCACATTCTTGAGGTTTTCATTATTGAGGTGTTATGTTTTTGAACATCTGGTAGAAACAACACCCCCTGTTGCTGGTCCTGTTTAAGCCCTTATGGCTATTCTTACTTGTTTATTCTTGAAACTGATTGTTCAAATCAACTTGTCTAACTCAAACCAAACAATTAGACAAGTAAAGAAAACTGAAATCTTAATGATATTCTTATTGGTTCTGCATAAAATTAACTTAAGAATTGACATATTTAGGATATTGAGTCTTCTTATCCATGAATGCTACTTACATTTCTCTTTTGTTTAAACCATTTTTATATCTTTAGAGGTTTTCTAAAAATAGTCTTTATGCCATTAGACAAATTTCTTTAAGACGATAATTAGGCCATCAGATATCCTTTTACTATATGTTTCTGATTTGTTGCTGTCATTGATTTGACCCCACCTGCACTTATGATAGTGTTACTTTGCCATTGGTTTTATTGCAGGGTTTGGTAAGAATAATTTTTGTTATCTTGTTTATTTTATGTGATTTGGTGGGGATGAATTAGGAATATTTGTAAGCTGCTGCCATGTAACTTTCCCTGGCATGCACAAGATTTTTTGAACCTATATGTTTCCTAATATAAACTTCCTATTACCAAATATGCAAAAAAATAATTAAAAGTTAGCCCAAAGACTCACATTTAATCCAAAAGCAGCATAATATATTTAACCTCAGCTTCTACCACTTACTAATACGACAAAATACAAATAAAATCTTCTAAATGCAAACTAATTGAGTTGGGTCCAAACAATTAGTTTTGCCTAACTATGCCGCCTGGTATGTGATAAACTAACTGTGCTTCCTGATATGTGATATATGGATGTGTTACTATTGCATACATTCAACAAAGCAAATATTTTGATTCACAGAAATATTTTCCATTTAGTACAAAATTTTCATGTGCAGAAGAAACATTGCAAACTATTTTATAGCACTGGCTTAAGAAAAATTCAATCATATCACATTGCACTACAGGCAAAGAATTATTTAAGAAACATGTGGATGGCCAATACGAAACTATCTACAAGACGAAGATAAAGAGAGATTGCAAGATGGAACAGGCCATGTGGAGGCCACCTTTCTGTCTGACAACATGATCTCTCTGATTGTGAGGGATCTGGAAAATCCAATACTGACTGGGCAATGCCATGACATCTCAGAATCTGGAATTACTTCCTGTAGGAATAAATTATTCTGATAGTAAGACAATTGCTAATAACAGCTGCTTATGCAGATTGTTATATTTTTCTCCCACATAATGAAATCCAGAGGCAGTTAGTCTACGGCATGTCCTTCCTTCTGTTCAGCTTTCCCAGTATTTGACTTTAATACTTGTGACCACCTCACTATCACAAGATGTTAACTAAAGACCCAAAAATTATTTTTATGGTCATGGAAGTGGGAATAAGGAGAAAGGTAAGAGAAATTACTAACTTGCTGGCTAAATTAGGTCCCCTTTTGAAAGGGTTCTCATCTGTTGCTGCCTGAAGCGATTGCCACTTGGAGCAACAAAGCCGTGGGAATAAGTTCAGAGGCAGACTGGAAACGAACAGGCTCTTTATTCCGCAAGCTTCTCTCTCTGGCTCCAACAACACCCCAACACGCAATCCACACTCCTCCAACCCACACAAAATGGCACCGACCCAATCCACAATCCCCCGGGCCAAGTCTCACGAGATCATGCAAATGGCGCCAACCCAATCCACAATGTCCCGGGCCAAGTCTCACGAGACCATGGAAGGTGGTAATACTTATGGCTCACAGCTAACTGCAATCTTAGCTATCTCCTAAATTAGGGCTCCTGCATTTCCCCCCTTTTTGTTTTAAAAGAGGGGATGCACTAGGATGTCCATGTGCAACCAACATTCATACCTGTCATCGGATAATCAAGGCTGTGCCCTTGACTCCTGTCTTAGGTTGATATGTCAGCCACATGAGACTGTCCCATGAGACTGTGCCTGACTTAGGTTGTCCCCTTCTGGGAATCTTACCCGTCATTGGCTACCAGTCATCCAATGGAGCCCTTCAGGATCAACTGTGTATGATGACTAACAGCCTTCCAATTGTGGGGAGATGCTGTGGCTTTAAGGTGATAAGCCTTCTGCTGACGAGCCAAGTTGCATAGCATATCAAATTCTTTAAACAAATCAGCTGCCCTGAGTTCTATCAAGTAACACACTGAGTTCATTAGATAAATACCCACATGGCATTGTCCCATAAACTCCCAAGAAATGAAAGATCAAAATGTCCACTTCTTATAACACGTTGATCTAGGAGGCCCCATGCATGCAGAGAAGAGGCCACACTGCTGGTGAGGTTGTTTGATGCTTGAGCAGCAGGAATGTTTGCAGTGACCACGATCCTTGCAGCTGTAGCAGCAGCCGTCTTTTTCATGTTTAGACAATGCGACCGGCAAATCTTTAGGGCCCGCTACCTAGAAACTCAAGCATCAATTATTAAAGGAAAGGCAGTGCTATTCCAGCACTGAGTCAAGAGGCGAGTTGTCAAACTAAAAAATAGAATTATTAGATTAGAAAATTAAAGCTGATTTCTGCTCACACACATTGCTGCTTGAGCTCCCACAAACATAAGTTGGCAAAATATTATATTCAGAACAAAACAAAGAAAGACTGAGGATATTTACTGCATTAAAGATAGAGTAAAGAAAAGCTAAAGGCACTTTGGAAAAATAATTTGTTAGCTGAAACCCTCAAGTCTCTGTAACCTTCCATGAGATTATCTGTTGAAATAACTCAAATTAATCAGCTATAAAACAAATAAAGTTAATTACAAATAAACATTCCTATGTCAAAACACCAAAATATCAGGTTATACAGCACTAGTCATATTCTTCTCTAAAGAGAAATCCCTGGGACACCTATAAATCAAAATTGAAAGTACTTTCACTTATAAAATTATTTACCTAAATTGAATACTCTTAAACTAAAATGAATTAAAGTTATTTGGATCCATATATATATTTTTTCATAAGCACTTTGTTATTTGTGACATCACACTTGACAGACGCACAAACATACAAACATATATTTGTGATGTCACATTAACATGAAATGTAGACAAATGCACAGACATAAAGACATGTATAAAATGAAAAAAAAAAAAAAATACAATTGTGTGCACACTAAAGAGAGATCTCCTTGTCCTGGCCAGGAGGAATGACACTTTAGTTGTGAAATGTTTTGAAGGACTCTTTTAAGAGAATCATTTCATACCTTCATCTTGGTCCTCTTGATTTTGTGCTTTTTTTATTAATCTTGATTCCTCAACAACTTCATCTTGATCCTTTTGATGTGGTACCTGCTTTATTAATCTAGATGGTATCCATATTGAGGAGGATTCCTGCTTTGGAAAAACACAAACAGATCTTCTCCCCCAAATTAATACTGGATCTGGACACTTCCATGTACCTAAAAGAACATCCTTCCAGTAAACCAAAGGTTTATGTTGTTGGTGTGGGTTCCAATGTCTGTCTCCAGCAGATAACCATTAGAGTCTGAAGTTAAAAAAATTAAGGTAAACAGGGCAACTAGGATTTTTCCAATTTTCTTCTTTTTGTTTTAATAACATAATTTTCAGTGTGCGGTTTGCTCTTTCAATAATGCCCTGACCCTGAGGATTGTATGGGATGCCTGTTTTATGGGATATATCGAATTTTGCGCAAAACTGTTTGAAAGATGAGGACGTATATGCAGGGCCATTATCTGTTTTAAGCATTTTGGGGATGCCCAATGCAGCAACAGCTTGCAAACAATGAGATGTAACATCTTTAACTTTTTCTCCAGAATGTAAGGAAGCAAAAATCATGCCTGAACATGTATCTATGGTCACATGAATAAATCGCAATTTTGCAAAACTTGGCTCATGAGTAACATCCATCTGCCACAAATGATTGGGCATTAATCCTCTAGGGTTAACACCATAATGAGGATTGGGCAAATGTGTTATACAAGATTTACAATCTTTTACAATTGTTCTGGCTTGCTCCTTTGTGATTTTAAACCTAGGCTGCAAGGTGGTGCTATTGATGTGAAACTGGTAGTGAAATAAAGTAGCTTGCTGGAGCACTGAAAGTATAAAGATTTTTTGGGTAAGGTCATGAGCCTTTTGATTACCTTCATGGAGGGGACCAGGCAAGTTGGTATGTGCTCTAATATGGCCTACAAATAGAGGTTCTTTTCTTGCCCACAAAAGTTTTTGTATTTGATAAAACAATTTAAAGGCTGGAGTATGAGGTGCTACTGGTCCTGCTAACTCTAATTTTGGGATGGTATGTACAATATAGTGGCTATGTGAAAAAATGTTCATGGGCAGCTCTCTAAAATTTTCCAGAGCTCTTACCACATCTTCCAGTTCCACTAATTGACCTTATTTGTGTGCAGTTATGTAAGTCATATTTTCTTTTTTAGTGACTACTGCAGCAGTACCATTTGAGGACCCATCTGTGAATACATTTAATGACTTAGGAATAGGTTGATTTTTTATTACCTGTGGAAATATAATAGGATGATTGATACAAAAAGATAATATAGGAGACTTAGGAAGATGATTATCGAAATTTGCAGAAGTAGAGCACATAGCTATAGCCCAATCATTATCATTGAAGCATAAATATTCAATCTGTGAAGATGAATAGGGAGTAGTAATAGTAGCAGGGTGAATGCCAAATATTTTAGTAGAAGTCTTAAGTCCTTGAAGAATAAGTTTAGCCACCATGGAGGTATAAGACTCAATTATACTTTTAGGAGAGATGGGCACATATATCCATAATAAAGGCCCTTGTTGCCAAAATACTCCTCTGGGTGTATATTGTGAAGAAATAATAATCAATATCAGCGGTTGAGTTAAATCAAATCTATCACAATGAGCTCCTTCGATGGCTTTTTCTACTAACTTTAAAGCTTTCCTAGCATCAGGAGTCAATGTTTGCGGTGAAGATGGATCAGGGTCCCCGTGAAGGATGTCAAATAAAGGTTTTAGTTGGCCAGTAGTGAGGTTTAGTGTAGGGGGAAGCCAATTAATATCTCCCAGCAATTTTTGAAAGTCATTGAGAATGGCCAAATGCTCCTTATTAATTAATATTTTTGAGGCCTAATAAAAGTGTCCATAATTTGGAATCCTAGATATAATATTGGAGATCTAATTTGAACCTTTTCCTTAGCAATGTTTAGTCCATATCATTTCAATTTTTCTGATATATCACTAAATATGGTGAATAAGACTTCATGATTAGGATGAGCAAGCAAAACATCATCCATATAATGGAGGCACATAAGCTCTGGGTATTTATTTTTGATAGGCTGAATAACTTTATCTACATAGATTTGACACATAGTGGGGCTATTAGCCATTCCCTGCGGCAAAACTTTCCATTGATATCTCTGATCAGGGCCATTATTGTTAATAGAAGGAACTGAAAAAGCAAAACTGGGGTTATCCAGAGGCTGTAGAGCAATAGAAAAGAAACAATCCTTTATATCAAGAGTAATAAGATGGAAATTTTTTGGAATAGCTACAGGATTAGGAAGTCCAGGTTGAGTAGGGCCCGTGATTTGCATGGTTTTATTAATTTCTCTAAGATCATGTAACAATCGCCATTTTCCTGATTTTTTCTTGATCACAAATATGGGGGAATTCCAGGGAGAGGTGGAAGGTTCTATATGTCCTGCTTCTAGTTATTCCTGAACTAGTAGCTGGGCAGCTTGTAATTTGTCTTTAGATAGGGGCCACTGAGGGACCCACACTGGCTTATCAGAAAGCCATGGTATTTTCAAAATTATTTTCTCAGTGGCCCTGAAAAAAAAATTTTTTTTTCCTTTATGATAATAATTACTTTTAGGGTTAAGATTACTCTGTACTTTTTGATAATGATTTCTTTTAGGGTTAAGATTACCCTGTACTTTTTGATAATGATTTATTTTAGGGTTAAGATTACCCTGTAGATTTTCACATTTAACACCTGCAGGCTTGGTTGCAAGGTGTACTCCCATTTGTTGCAAAATATCTCTTCCCCATAAAGTAACCGGTAGATTAGGTAAAACATAAGGCTGAAATGTTCCTTTATGCCCTTCATCATCCTCCCATTTTAAAATTACCACACTTTTCTCTGGGAGGTTATTATATCCCAAGCCTCTTAAACTGGTTGAAGGTTTTTGCAGAGGCCAGTGCTTGGGCCATTGCCATAGATTAATGATGGAAGAGTCAGTTCCAGTATCTATCAGTCCTTCCATTTCTATTCCTTGGATTTTTATTTTACACATAGGCCTCTTTGAACAATCCCGAACCCAGCAAGCCATAGGTCCCGAGTCAGTGGAACAAAATCCTCTATTGTTTCTTTTTTGAGGCATACTCATTTTAAATGAATTATGTAAATTGGGAAGGAGAAGCAACTGAGAAATTCTATCTCCTTGAGTAACAGAACTTATACTTTGGGGTGAGCTAGGCATTATTTTATTTCCCCTTTGTAGTATGAGTTTATTACACCTGGGGTCACTTTAAAACCTAATAAGCTTTTAGGACTTTGCCCAAGAATAAGTCCTATAGTCCCTGAGGGAAGAGTTCCCCTGACTCCTGTGGGAATCAGTTGAACCCCCATTTCAGGTGTTAACACTATTTCGGGCGGTGGAACAGAGGTCTAATCCTGCATTTCCTCCTGTTCCTCTGGTGAGGAAGTGGATGGGTAGTAGGGATTGTGTTGGGGAAGCATCTGAGTGGATGCTTGAAGATACTCCTCCTCCAATGCCTCGTACATTTGTGGGCCCCAGGGCATTGGGCCCTGTGCCCTGTTTTTTGAATTTCTGAACAAATGATTTCCATAGATGTCAAATTTTGAATGGCATTTATTGGCCCAATGATTTCCCTTTTTACACCTGGGGCAGCAGCGTGGGGCACGGTATGAGCTTGGTCTTATTTCTCTTTTGGGATTTTGCCTAGAATAGCCTGATTGATTATGATAATTTTGCCTGGAATATCCTGATTGATTATAAAGTCTAGGTTGAGCCTTTGTAAAATTTTGAGGGGAAGCACCTCTCATTGCGGCTGTAATCACATTTCCTGTGACAAAGTCATCATTTATATCTTTACATAGTTGTATATATACGGAAAGATCCTTTTTATTTCTCCTTGGCCTGATGGCTTCCTGGCAATATTTATTAACATTTTCGTCTGCTAATTGAACAGCTAATGGCATAGCTTGATCAACATCTGCAAACACTCTACCTGCAGTTCTCAAAAGTCGATCAGCAAAATCAGCATATAGCTCATTAGGTCCTTGAATCACTTTTGACAAGCTACCTTGTAGATCCCCAGGTCCTTGTACAGTTTTCCATGCCTCTAAGGCAGCTGTGTTTATCTGAGCATATACACCTGGGTCATAATTTTTTTGAGCCTGTAAGTCTGCAAATTGCCCTTCTCCTGTGAGCATTTCTATATTATGGTCTCCAAACACTGCATCTGCGTTTCTTTTAGCCGTTTCTATACAAAGTTCTTGAAATTGCGATCACCAAACCAAGTATTGCCCCCCTGCTTAATGCTGCTTTACATAGACTTTTCCAGTCTGAGGGGGTTAAGTTAAAGGTGTTAAGGGACTCCAGCATACTCAACGTGAAAGGAGCTTGGGGCCCATACATCATTAATGCCTCTTTGAGATTTTTATTGTTTTGAAATCTACTGACTGGTGGACCCTCTGTCCATTTTTCTTTTCAAATACTGGCAGTTCCTAATGTATCTGTGAGTTACCCTCAAGAGCGCATAAGCACTCAGAAAGACTTTTTATTTCTGTTTCTAGGGTATGCAAAAGCCTAGTAATACCCTTCATATTTTCTGTAATGAATTCCACCCATGGGGGAGTAGAGGACACAAGTGGTTCCTCTACTTGATGGTCCTTTTTCTTGGTCTTTTTTAGTTTCCTTTTCCTCATTTTCTCAGGATCATTTTTTCTAGATTCCTCACTACTGCTAATTTCACTGACAGCAATATCCTGAGTCCCAGTTTCCATGAAGAGCAAGTATTCTTCAGCTATCTCCAATAACTCCCGAATAGCTCTAACAGCTTGGATTTTTGTCATCTTTGGGACTCTTCTAATACTCTCTTTACAGATCTTTGTTGACCTAGTGGAAGCTATGCTTTCTTGATCACTTTCACTTTTTTCTAAACCCTCCTCACTGACAACGGAGTCAGGTATATCAAGGATTCTTTCCATAGCCTCTATCACTTGGGATTTAGTTATATTCAAACCCATCTTTAGAAACTTTTCAGTTCTTATCTGTCCGCTCCGAAGTCCCCATACGGGCTGCCACCTGTTGCTGCCTGAAACGATGGCCGCTTGGAGCAACAAAGCCGTGGGAATAAGTTCAGAGGCAGACTGAAAACGAACAGTCTCCTTATTCTGCCAGCTTCTCTCTCTGGCTCCAACAACACCCCAACACGCAATCCATACTCCTCCAACCCCCACAAAATGGCACCAACCCGATCCACAATCCCCCGGGCCAAGTCTCGCGAGATCATGCAAATGGCGCCAACCCGATCCACAATGTCTTGGGCCAAGTCTCAGGAGACCATGGAAGGTCGTAATGCTTATGGCTCACAGCTAACCACAATCTTAGCTATCTCCTAAATTAGGGCTACTGCACTCATCAGCTTAAACTAATGAATACTAGTTACATTTTATTTATTGTTAGTGATACGAAAAGCTCTAAAATACAGGACACTGTTTAGTTTTGTTTTCAGCTGACACAGGTACATAAAATTGGTATGCTATTACCAAAAAGGGGTAAGAAAATGAGTAGAATAGGAGCCATCCTTCTGTGCCACAGGAGTAGGCCACATGTACATCTGTTTGGCTGTCTCCTTTCTGGTGTGAGTAGGAGGAACCAATCATAATATCTGTATGTTGATTTTTAAAGATAGCATTTTAATAGCTTCTACTGCACTTTTGTTTTCACCCAACAAAAGGAATCATTAGTCACATTAATAATCTCAAAACAAAACAAAACAAAAGCATTTCTTGTTTGAATGAGTAGACACTCTTCTGAAAATATAGAGGAATGATATTCAATCCTCACATAAGTTGAAAGCCTTCGTTTTCCAATATGTTTAAGAATTCTATGCTTTTGCTTAGGAAATCAGTACAGCAACCATGTAAAGTTTAACACCCAGGCAGATCAAGATGAATGTGCCTATTCTAGTTAAATAGGGCACTGTTTGCTCTATGGAAGGAAGATATATTACCACAAGGAATGATATATATATATATATATATATATTTGTGCAATATCTTGTAACCACACTCCGTTAGAAATGATTATCACTACAATGCTGCATGAGATAAATAGGTTCATATTTCTTTAAGGCACAAGGGCAAGAAAGAGGCCAGCAGCCAGGACAGTATGATCCAGTCTACTGCTCTGCCTGACCTATGTCAGGAGTAATTTCCATCAAAACTATAACTGCCACCATGTTAGGGCACTTCTAACACTGGTGACTTGTTGTTACAGCACTGGGTCTAAAAATAACAACCGTCCATCAGTGTCACTGCATGAAAAATAGAATTTCATCAGAATTTAAAAGAATTGTGGACTAGAATAATGCCATATATTAAAGCCAGTCTTGTGACCATAATTTTTTCTTTCTATTGCAGCAAGGTGGCAGCCTTCTGGCTAAATTTTACCAATTTCTCTAATCAAAAAGGAAATGATAGAAAAAATTTCAAAAATTCACAAATGACTCAATGTATATTTTAATACTATAGCAGTTTAAAATAATTTACCTGTGATTTTTGCTTTCTTAGTATTTTAAATTCTATTACTGATCAGCATAGTTTTGAATTTATTCTTCTTCATAAAGAAGAGGTTTAATAAATAAATAAATCTAAATGGTAGCCTGAAAATATATGGAAACCACTGGTTTATTTAAGGAGGAGTTCTCCTTACTATCAAACTCAATTTTAATCTTAGAATAACATGGAAATTTTTGCAAATGTTTCCTCAGCATAATCCAGCTTGATTCATAGCAGAGATGCAGAAGAATTTCGAACTACAAAGGCCAAAAAAGGAAATTGCTTTGGAGCAAATTTTAGAAATTCATTAAACTAAGATTTTATTAAGAGGCTATTTGAAGTAACTCTTTCATTAAAGAATTAAAAACCAATTGAAATCAACATTTGAGACGATCCAAATGATCAAGTCACAAGTTTTTTTTTTAATATTTATTTTTTTAGTTGTAGTTGGACACAATCCCTTTATTTTATTTATTTTTATGTGGTGCTGAGGATCAAAGCCAGGGCCTCACATGTGCTAGATGAGCACTCTACTGCTGAGCCACAACCCCAGCTCCTTAAGTAACAAGTTTTAAGTAAATATTTTTTAAAATATTAAAATGTAATTTACTCCTTACACTGTTATTTTGGTTCTCTTCAACTTCTTCCTTTGTTTATAAAATTTTGAGTTACAAAACCCCATTCAGGCTTGCCGTATTAAGAATACTTGATTTAACCATTTGAGAACAATTTTGGATAATATCTGAAGAAATTAAAAAAAAAAAAAATCACTTCTCTCACAAGTTATTTGAACCAGAGACTTATTTGTGAATCGTTTGGAACTAGAGGGAAAATAAAAATTCAGAATAATTTAAGGTTCAACATTAGAGAAACCTAGGGATATTTGTGGCAGTAGTTTAAGAGCTGATAAAAAAATGTATTATCTCCCTATTCTCATTGACACAACCGAGTGTAAGAAAAAAATAAACACAAGTATACATTGCAGAAGGTAATATGATTATGAAGAATCACATTAAATAGGTTAAGAGAACTAGATAATGCAGGTGTTCAGATGTTTTGAAGAGACAAGAAGGGAGAAAACTATTATAGATATCTAGAAAGAAATTCTTCTAAGAAGCAGCAACCTGTGTGCATACTTCAGTGCAGAAGTGAGAGTGGCAGGTAAGAAGAACAGCAAGGAAGCATGTGAGGCAGGTGTGTGGCAAGCAAGGGAGACAGGCAGGAGATGAACAGGTCCAAGAGGTCAGTAGATCATTGGGGTTTTGGAACCATAATAAGCACTATGGATTTTGGATTTAATCCCAACTTTTTATTTGAATAACAGTTTAAAGAAGATCACACTAGCTAATTGTCTTAATTTGGGCTGCTGTAACAGAATATCATAATAGGTACTTAAAGAACAAATGCCCAGGAGGCTGGAAGTGTAAGATCAGGGTGCCAGTAGGGCTAGGTTCTGGGGAAAGGTCCTCCTCCTGGTTACAGCAGCTGCTTTTTCATTGTGTCCTCATATGTTGGAGAAAGAAAGATCTCATGTGTCTTCCTGTTTCTGCAAAAACATCAATTTCATCATGAGGTCACCACCCTTATGACTTAATCTAACCCTAATTACCACCCAAAGGCCCCACCTCCAAACACCATCATGCTGGATACTAGAGTTTCAACCTATGAATTTTGAGGCACAAAAATTCTCAGTGTCTAGCATTATTATAAAAAGAATAAATTTTGTAAGTTAGGGGAAAGGAATTGTCTCATTACATTATTAAAACTTTTTTTGATTTAGTGATTATATTTTAAAGTGGTATATTTATTTTTTCAAATTAAAGTATTTTAAAAAATCAAAACTGTCACTTCAGAAATATAGCCATTATATTATGAACACAGAGGAAAGATTGAACTTATAAACAGCATAATACAGTGATGCAGCCACATCAATGTTTATAGCAGCACAATTCACACTAACTAAACTGTGGAAACAACCTAGAAGCCCTTCAGTAGATGAATAGATAAAGAAACTGTGGTATATATACACAATGGAATATTACTTGGCATTAAAAATGAATAAGATTATGGCATTTGCAAGTAAATGGATTGAGTTGTAGAATATCATGCTAAGCAAAGTAAGCCTGTTCCAAAAATCCAGGGGCTGAATGTTTTCGCAGATAAGTGGATGTTAGTCAATGGGGGGTGGGGGGGGCAGGTGCATGAGAGGAGTGGAGGAACTGTGTATGGGCCAAAGGGGAGATGGGAGAGGGCATGGGGTAGGAAAAATGATAGAATGAGATAGACATCACTACCCTAGGTACATGTATGATTGCACCAATGGTGTGACTCTACTTCAGGTACAACCAAAGAAGTGAAAAATTGTGCTACATTTGTGTACAACGAATCAAAGAGCTTTCTTCTGTCCTGTATAACTGATTAAAACTAAAAGAAATTTTAAAAAAAGACTTGTTCACACACTCAAAAAAAAAAAAAAAACATTACACAGAATTATGGAATACTGTTACAACTAGAATACTGACTTTGACACAATATCCTAGTCTTAGTTTCCTCTATTTTACCAGCATACATTTGTGCACATGTAAATGTGTAAATTTAGCTCTTTGTTTCCCATATGTCTGTTTGTTGTGTCTGCTACCACAGATATCATACTGAACAACTTGATCACCACAAGGATTCCTCTTTTCCTGTCATTTTATCATCTCAATCACTATCTTCTTAGCCCCCTTTCTGCTCAGACTCCAAATATCAATAATTCATTGTCCATTTCCAAAATGTTTCCATCTCAAAATATCACATAATTAGAATTACACAGTATAAAATTTTGAGTTTGGATTTATATAAAAAACATAATTCTACTCAGTAGAGTAGAGGTGGGAGAAGAGGGGGATGGAGGAGGTGTGGTGGAAATAGGGATTGAAATCAAATGCCTTAAATGTATTATTTTCTCAAAATGAACCCAAATACTACACATAAGTATAAAGCTCTGATAAAATAAATTAACTAGCTGAATAAAAGAAAAGGAGAAGGAAAGAAAGAAAAAACAAAAGCAAGAAAGAAGGAAGGAAGGAAAAAAGGAAAGAAAAAAAATAAGAGAGAGAATAGAAAAGAATCACCTTACACATGATCTTTTCCTGGTTTTACAGTTTGTTGTCTGCTGTTTGGGTTCAATTGCTCAGTAAATTTTTGAAAAAGATCACACACCACAGCTTCTGGGAAGCCCTTTATTCTGCATGTTTTGTTTTCTATTATGGGAATTGATACAGTGTTCCTAATTCTGTTCACTGGCTTTTTAAAGCAGCCCCAACAATCACATTGACAAACATTTAATCAAGAAAGCCAGAACTGTATGATTGTAGCAACATAATTCATATTGCAACTCTGAATAGCCCACTGGCAAATACAGGCAGCACCTGGAGGCAGAGGACATGCAACTCATAAAATTAAAAATGTTTAGTTTTTGCCATTTTACAGATTGGTGCTTTTATTGAACTGAAGAAACCTGAAAATGAGATTATTACAACACAAAAACTTCAAGTAATGCCTATATACCAGACCTATTACTAAATTTGATTCAAATAAAGGAGATGTTACTAAAAAGAGAATTAAAAGATAATTTGATATGGAACAAATGTGATATTCAAATGCACTTATTTTATTTCTGTACACATCTAAAAAATGGTTCAGCTATAATTTATTGAACAACCAGTTCTGACATCATATTGTTTTTATACAGCTTGAAACTTTAAATTAAAATTGATTATTAGATTTGAAGCAACAATATTAAAAGGCTAATTAATAAGCATATTTGAAAAATTTCGTAAACAATTACAATAAAATTTTAAAAAGGACTGATAAAACTTGAATACTGATTCTGAACTGTTTTAAATAATTTTAAAACTTCAATCTTTTCTTTAAGGTGTTTAATTGCTAAAAGTTAAATAGAATCCAGAGAGATTTTTCCAAGAAATAATATCTTTTGCAATTATACTCATATGTTACAGGGATGCTACTTTAAAACAGAATAAAATTTCATTATCATATTTACTAACCACAGACCTTATTTCAGTCTACAAGTTTGCCTTTAAAAGTGGTTTAAAATATTTTTTGTAACAAATGAATTTACTTATTTTAGAAATTATGTGGAATTAATTTAACTTGTAATAGTTTTGTTTAGCTTCAAATTGCTTAACTGAATTTGATAAAATAGCTTATCAATGTGTAACCATTTTTCAAATGCTGATATTGTGACAGAGGAGCACAAAATAATAAGGTTACCACTGACAACACCCCAGCCCTTTTGAACCTCAGTCCAGAATTGTGTCATTGCATTGCCGCTGAGATTGTGAGAAGGTAATGTGGGAAGCAGAAGAATCCACAGTTAAGAGGGACAGGGTTGATGCCTGTTATGATTTTGCCTTATTGCTTTCCTCAGCATGATCTTCATGCTCTCCTTCAATCACATTTTGTACTCTGGGAATACTGTCAAAGTTAGGCAAACAGTCTAAATTCTACTATGCACCTTTGTGAGTCCTTTTGCTTTTATGTAAACAGGTTCTCCATCTTGTCAGTTTATTGGCTGTTTTCCTTCTTACTCAACAAAACTTATCCTTGCTGTTTCTAGAGACCATCAGAAGTGAGTTAGGTACTTTTGCTACAGTATCATTTTAAAGCTATCATGAGCACCAAAATATTAGTTAGAAACTTGTTTTGAGAAGGGTTGTCCTGTAATCAGAGATAATATTCTAAAGTTAACACATATAGATTTTTTTTTTCTCAAGTTAATATCACCCTTGAAATCATTGAAATGTAAATGACAAGACATAAAATGATGTCCCACCACATAACTTTTGTGTGAGATGATCCAGAATTAGGAACTTTCAGGAAAGGAAGTTTTCCAGTTTGAACTTTCATAATGTTCAATATAGTTTATTTATTTTTCATTTTTAAAAATATGACATGATATTAAAGTACAACTTAAAGTAATAATATTAATTCTTTCTAGTATATAATTCCAAATGTTTGACAAAGCATGCCATTACACAACCAATAACATAATTATCACATTCAAAAATTGCTTTAAGTATTCTTGATTTCATAAATCCCCCAATGTATGACCTTTAGGAATCACTATCCTCTAGTTTTGTCTATACCAAAACATTATACAAGTAAAATCATGCTGCATGGTGAATTTTTAGCATGGGTTTCCCAATAGCATAATGCATTTTTTGTGTCCTGTATCGGTGTTTCATTCTTTATTTTTTCTAAAAATATTACATTATTACATTATGAATGTAAGAGAGTCATTTTATTCCTTTGTATTAGTTTTTATCAATTCACTAAATACATTTTTTTAAATTATTTCTGGTTGGGGAAAATAATAACAAATCATTTTGAAAATTGACATGCAGAGTTTTATGTGAACAAAATTAATCATTTTACTTTCGGAAATTACTTTGGGTGGGGTGGGTGAGTTCTATGGTAAGTTTCTGATCTGATTTATCATTGCAAAATGCACACTGATGTTTCCAGTTTCTGGCATGAAAAGACCTTGGAAGTTGACACTTTTGTACTTATAAAAAGAAAAAGCTTTTAAAGAAGCTAAAATTTACAAATTTTCTTAGACACACCAGAGGTCATTTAGTCCTGTATAAAGCACAGTGTAGGAAATGGGGCAAAACAAGTAGATTTACAGTGGAGAATCATCTCTCCCGTTGGTCCGTATCTTCACAGTGATAACTCACATGAGATGACACATTGGCAGTACCTGCCTCTGATGTACTTAAGGGACAGGACACTTTACCTATGTGCTTTTCCACATGGTCATCATGTGGTAGGATATGTAACTCCTGGAGATTTAATAATCTTCAGTATTAAATACATGGAAATCAGGAGAGTGGATGACAGATCTTGCTGGGAAATTTAAAAGAAACAAAAAAGAGACTTAAGGGAAAGATTTAGAAATCACCAACAAAGATAAACAATCCCTCCTTAGGAAGAACCTCCATATAAACCTTAACCACAACAGCAAAAGGTGTCTGGGGTTGCCCTCTATTTCAGTGTCCATTTTTTCGTACCAAGTAAAATTGTTCAGTCCTGTAATAATTGAATCCATTTGAGTTCTTTATGGGCCATTATGATTAATATTTATTTACACTTCTGTTTGGTGCACTATCTTTGAGCACTTAATAGTTCAGTGTTTCCTCATTGATTCCAGGGAAATTTAGGCTGTGGAAGACCTTCCCTTTCAAAAGTGGACATGCTAACATCTATGGTATATTTGCAGATATATGAGGTATTGAGAAAGGGAAGTGTTTTCAAGATAGGCCCGACAAGAATTCTATACTGGACTATACTAGTTTTAAAAACGTGAATAACACTAGTACTAAATAATTTTCTGCCCAATAACATGGAAGACATATGCCATAAATGTATATGGAGGAAAAATTACATTTCCAAGATAAAACAACTGTGCAAAAATGTACATTTCCAAGACAACACTGTCTCACTATAGTAAGATATTGAACTAATTCTTCTTTAGGACACTAAAGTTTTTCCTTATCTATGTTTTCATTTTTATACCAAATATTGCAGGGAAGATTGAAATACTTGAGTCATTTTTAAATATAAATTGCTTGACCAGTTTCAGAAGCTACTGCTATGAAGTAATATATTGTATGTGGTAGAACCCTAAAGCTTCTGCTTCTTGAGACATTTTATTTTATAAGACAGCTGCTATGGCTTCTAGCTATTTAATCACAAGGGTATTTAAAACAAACAACTATACCTAAGTGTGTAAGCCCCACAGCTATTAGCTATTAGGTTTGTGTTGGGTGTTTAAAATGTTAATTAAATTTAAAGGTTATGTCTGGGTGTTTAAAAGGTTAATTTAAATAAATTCAAATATCATTCAGACAAAAATGACAAATAAAACTCATAAAAATAATTTACTTGGTCTTAATTCTAATTTTTAACTTTAATTTTGTTTCCTTTACTCTTTTTATTTTTATTGGTTCTTTTTAGCTATATATGACAGTAGGATCCATTTTGACGTAATTATAGTTGCATGGAATATATCTTGTTCTAATTCAGTCCCCAGTACCTCCCCTTCCCCTTCCCCTTCCCTCTCCCTTTCCTGTACTCTGTTAGGAAATTACGGTAGGGGCTGAAGTTTGTAGCTCTCCCTAAACCCGGGATGGACCTTCTCTGTCCTACAGAGAGGCTGAGAGAGCCTGCCTCAGCAATAAGGTGAAAATGGGAAGGTAATAGGTCACCGGCATTTCCCTCCCCCATCTTTAGAAGACCCAGGAACATACCGAGGAGCCTGGTCAGTGGTCAGCACTGAAGCTCGTTTATTGAAAAGGTGGACAGCACTTTATAATGGACAGTAGCCAATCCGTGAACAGCAGGGTGGTTTCGGTTCTCACGATATGTCACAGCCACGCCCCCTGCTTAGCCTAGGTCCGTAATAGGGCATGGCAAACATTCAAAGCTTTTCATTCCCTCAGCTGACAACTTTAAGGCCCAACATTTCCCCGTTTTATTAAAAAATGGGGTTCCCCCATTTTGTTTTATTCAAAAATGGGGTGTCCATCTTACTCAAGAGTGTGCCTGTCATAAGTCGTTTTCCCTCTGGAAAATCTTACCCGTCTTTGGCTACCACCCTAGCACTTTAGGTAGACACACCCAGGACCATCAAGTGGCCAGGGGAAGGACATGGGATAGAACTGTTGCCTTTGGGAAAGCTTTTCAAGGATGGTTGGTTTAGACCTCCACATCCTGTTAAGGACCATGGCCAAGTTTGAGGGCTTCTGCTCAGCATCGCTGAAGGCAGAATATTATTGGTAGACCACCAAGCTGTACCAATTTGGTCCAGTCATAAAAGAGTTAAACAAACTTGTTGGTTACACAGGGCCCAAAAGTGAACACAAAGACAATGACAGTCAGGGATTTCACGAAAAAGGGAGAAGGTCCACCCATTCAGTTCAGTCCAAAGGAAGCCATCTAGAACAAAGTCTGGACAATTGTCACAGGAATAACACTCTTCTCTCAGGAATAGGCATGGTCCCTCTTCTCTCATCACAGAGGGTTGAAATACTGACAAAAGAGGAGTCCAAGACTCCTGATGACTTTTTTCTAGTGTAACTACATAATTTTTGGACTTATATAAAACCACCTTTTTACATTGACTACCTAATAGACTTTGACTTCATTTATCAAGGACAGGAGCTTCTATAAGAGAAACAAAGAACATTAGTACTGAATAAATGTTGTAGCCTCTGGAACATGTAACAGTCAATAATTTCTCACCAGGAGGTGTGAGGACTGAGAAGTTATCTCCAATAATAAGGCAGGACTGGACATGGCCTTTGTTTGGGAATATAAACCTTTAGACAGTTTATAAGGAAGTATAAAATAAAATTTATAAGAGTAAAACACATTTTAAATCCCTAATGTATTATCTTTATAAGCCTAAGATTACCATATAATTTTAGTTTGGAGAGAGCACCAACTTCATATAATTTTTTTTAGCACTTTTACCTCAAGGCTTATATACCTGAAAGATATGAACACATTTAGTATATAAAGAAGAGTATCATTTTAGGTAAACCCCCTATAATGACAAAGCAACCTTAAAATTTCTTTTTTAATTTACCAACTTATGAAAGCAATTAATAATGTTATCTAATGGAATTTAAGGAATTAAAAGTATTTGATGGTATAATTAACAGTTTAGCACTTCAACCTTGTAAATTAATTAGCTGTTTAACATATAAAATTACTCACAAATTTATTTTTCTTGCATTTACACCAGAGAAGACACACAATGAAAAGGCAGAAAAACCATAGAATACAAGACGAGACTTACAAGGAGACAAGAACTAGGAATTTTTTTTTTTTTTTTTTTTTTTTTTTGATGTGGCAGTTCACTCTAGTAATCTAAAGGACAGAAGGCACATCTTGGAGCCTTGGAACTTTCCAAGGTGCACATCCCCTGGATGGCATTCTATCCCGGAGTTCTAGAGCAAAGGTCCAGATTTAGAATTTGTGATGGTAAAGAACTTTTAAGTCACGAGAGTTAAATGTATTTTGATCCATATTTTAAATTTTCATGAGTGCTCAGTTACACATACAAACATACAAACAGAACACACAAGTGTACACACAACATAATTAAAATACTAATCTGGGTGTATAGAATCAGAATTATGAGCTCAAAAAAATCTTAGAAAAGGCAAAAGACATTTTCCTGGCTGAGGTCTGGAAGGGTGGGAAACTAATTGTGAACAAACTTTAAGGCACTTTTTTCTAATCTCTGGTACGATCTTTTTGTTAAATGTGCTATGATCTGTTCACTCCTCGCCAAGCCGCGGGTCCACGGGGTCCCAAAGTAAAGTGGGCCCAAGAGCCCGAGGCACAGCCTCCATGAGGCAAGGCACGACCATGGTGGGAGGAGCAGCGAGAAGAGGGTGGCGGGGACGGGAGGGCATACCTGCTGACCTGAGGGGGATCCATGCTCAGATGGAACGGAAGCCGCAGGCACACCAGCTGACCGAACCCAGGGTGGCACACGGGATATCATCACCGCCAGTGCCCCCCAGATGCAGCAGCGGTCCCGTGTGGCTTGGGACTAGCCGGCCGGGGCCCTCGGGAACCAACCTCCCGGGCGGGTCCTCACGAGGACAGGGCCCCCACACCGTCCCACTACCGTCGTTGCAAGTGGTGGGGTGCCCCCAACCCTCAACCCGCACACCGTGACGAGCATACCGGGTGACAACCACCCACCCAGCGTGCTCACCGCCATGCCCGGTATGAGCCTGGGTAGGGGGAAAACCTCTCGTGATGGAGCATTGAGCAAGGCTGCCCAGGCTCAGGGCTCGGGCAAGTTGCTTTGGCTTGGCTACTTTGGTGCAGTGGCGGAGGCGGGTAGTTGGAAGGAACCACGTGGGTCAGGGCAGAAGACAGCGGATCAGGCCACTGCCAGGGCATGTGTTCCCGGGGAACCCTGCGAGAGCCAGCATGTGGCGTGGACGCCTCGTTGCATTTTGTAGCGCTTCACCAATTGCTGGCGTTGTGCAGCGTGATGATCGCAGGAGGTGATGCAGGCAACCACGTGACCATGGCGGTGCTTTTGCCCCCATTTTACCCCTCTGGCCTTCACTTGCTTGCTCAGCGTGAGCTTCATTCTGACAGGGCGAATGTGGGCACTGCCCCCGTGATGCATAGCTTGTCTGCCATGAAGTGAGTTCCACCCCCAGCGGTGCGCAGCAGGCCTTGGCGCCAGCCTGGCCCCCCCCCCCCCCCCCCCCCCCCCCCCCCCCCCCCCCCCCCCCCCCCCGCAGGCGGCGCCAACCAGGAAGCCCGAGACAAAGCCCAAACCACGCGGTGGCCGCGGCCATTTTAGGTGCCACTGGCAGCCTGTTACCAGGCAATGACCAGATGCACCACGTGGGCCTGGCCCCACTGGCGACTCCAATCCGCATTTCACCAGCCTCCAACTGCAGGCGGCAGCGAGCGCGTTTTTCCCGGACATCTTTCTGTTCTCCTCCTCCAGGCACATACAAAAAGTGCAGGTTTACCCACGCAGAGGTTCTGGAAGAGGAAGAAGAGAGAGAGAGAGAGAAAATACTTTGTATGATTGCCCCATTACAGTGGAGATATCTTTTACCTGAAAAGCCGTCGAATTGACTCGAACACTTAGCCCAGATTCACCGGAGTTCCGCCCCACGTTGGGCGCCATTTGTAAGGAAATTACGGTAGGGGCTGAAGTTTGTGGCTTTCCCTAAACCCGGGATGGACCTTCTCTGTCCCACAGAGAGGCTGAGAGAGCCTGCCTCAGCAATGAGGTGAAAATGGGAAGGTAATAGGTCACCGGCATTTCCCTCCCCCGTCTTTAGAAGACCCAGGAACATACTGGGGAGCCTGGTCAGTGGTCAGCGCCGAAGCTCTTTCATTGAAAAGGTGGACAGCACTTTATAATGGACAGTAGCCAATCAGTGAACAGCAGGGCAGTTTCAGTTCTCACCATACGTCACAGCCACACCGCCTGCTTAGCCTAGGTCTGTGACAGGGCGTGGCAAACATTCAAAGCTTTTCGTTCCCTCGGCTGACAACTTTAAGGCCCAACACTACTCTATTCATCTGTCTGCCATTTACCCATATGTATTCTTTTTAATTAATTTCCATGGATGTACACAATGGTGAGATGCACTATGCTTATTCATATATGTACAAAAGAAAGTTGTGTCAGATTCATGCCATTGTCTTTCCTTTTCCCATCCTCCCTGCATTCCTGTTGACTACTCCACTGAATTTATATTCTTCTTTATATTTTTTATGTCTTCTATTATTGTGGATTAGCTTCCATATATGAGAGAAAACATTCAACGTTTGATTTTTTGAAATTGGCTTATTTCACTTACCATGAGTATCCAGATGCATCCATTTATCAGCAAGTGCAATAAAGTCATCCTTTTGTAAGGCTGAGTAATATTCCATTGTGTATATATACCACCTTATCTTTATCCATTCATCTGTTGAAGGGCACTTAGGTTGGCTCCATAGTTGAGCTATTTTGCATTGTACTATAATCACTGATGTGGCTGTTTCACTGTAGCATGCTGATTTTAAAACCTTTGAATATATAATGAGGAGTGGGATAACTGGGCCAAATGTGGGTTCCATTCCTAGTTTTTTGAGGGATATCCACATTGTTTTCCAAAGTGTTTGCCTAAATTTGCACTCTTACCAGAAGTGTGTGAGCGTACCTTTTTGCCCTCATCCTCACCAACACATATTGTTACTTGTGATCTTGATAATTGCCATTCTGACTGGCATGAGATGACATGTGAGTGTAATTTTCATTTGCATTTCTCTAATTGCTAGAGATGTTGAACATTTTTTTTTTCATATATTTGTGGGCCATTCATATTTCTATCTTTGAGAAGTGTCTGTTTACTTCCTTTGCCCATTCATTGACTGGGTTATTTGTGCTTTTGGTGTTAATGGTTATTTTGTTCTTTTTATGTCTTGAATATTAATGCCCTCCCTGAGAAGCAAGTGGCAAGATTTTCTCCAATTCTGTAGGATCTCTCTTTTTGCTCTTGGTTGTTTCCTTTGCTGGGAAGAAGCTTTTAAGTTTGATGCCTTGCCATTTATTGATTTAGTACATTCTTTTTGCTCTAACAAAATACTTGATACCAGTTTATATATAAAAAAAAAAGGTTTATTTGGCTCACAAGTCTGGTGGATGGAAAGTCCAAATAAAGTACAGTATAAATCAAAGAAATAACTCTGTGCTGGATACTGTTATGTAATGTGAGTGAATTTTAGGATACATTCTTAGCCTTACTCTGCTTACTTATACTGATGTACTTATTTCCTCTGCTGTCTCCTTTTTCCTACCATAGTCATAATCCCTTATATATATAGTAATAATGCAGAAGTGGGGAATATTTGAGGAACATATTTCTTTTTTCCTGTTAGTGAAAGTATAATATATTGAATTCAAATATATGTATAAATATCTGTTTAAATGCTATGATAAAGAAAAGAAAGCCAGGAGGTAAGTATGATAAAACACTACCCAGTTTCCCAAAGCATCACCTAGATGTTGGTGCAATAGTCATGGGAAGAATATTCCTAATCAGGAATTGTCATCATAACAAGAAAATTGGTAAAAAAAAAATAAAATTAAAAAAAAATATATATATATATATATATATATATATATATATATAGTGTGTAGCAGACTGGAGGGGTAGGAATGAACTGTTGGGGATTTACTCTGGATGGAGAAATTATTGTATGAAATCTCTCTTACAGGGAGATTTCTGCCTAAATAAAGTAGGAGAACTGCTCCCTGCAACAATTGCTCTGCTAAGGAAAAAAGAAAATTTACCCCTGAACCATGAACTGTGGTGTTTATACAAACTGACCGTCTTCAGTAAATTATGATAGAAGTACTTTTGATTTTAAAAAATAAACTACTGTACCAATCTGAACATTAAGAAATTCTCTAAAGACTTTTTGCTATTGGCACTAATATTGAATATCTTTCTTTTGTTCCAAATTTTATCTATTGTTAATATTTGAATAGTAGAAAAAAATTCCTTATAGATTTTTATCTTAATGCAATGACTGGGAAGCAAATGTCGCTGAGCTGACTTCTTATATTCAAGTTCGAAGGTTTTATTAGCTTGCACAAGAAAAATTAGCATGAACCAGTATCACAATGTGTGTAAATACAGCTTACATATCCAATTACTTTGTTGTTCAGCAATCACTTGCTTGTAACAGCAGAGAAAATGCTTCCTAATTCATATGAAAATATTTAAAATTTATTTTGTCTCCTTCTTTACCATCTTATGATGTATTCTAATGTGAAGGTGTATATACTTACCTCTTTTGGAATTGGAGAGTGTTATTTTAACGGGGAGGTGTTTTTTTTCTTCTTCCTTCCTTCCTTCCAGTAATAGTACATACATACTCTTTGCTTATTGACCCATACTATTAGATCTAATCCCCCTGACGGTCCAAAATAGAGTGCCTGACATCTATCTGGGACCATGAAACAAACTAAACCAATTGACCCCTTCCCCATGAATCTTATCCCCAATTTATAGGTTCATTAGAGATGTAACGTAAGCAAATAAAGGGAATAGCAGCTCCTTATTTCATGTCTTTTATACTTGATGTTAAGTTAGATGTTCAAAGTAATGTTTCAGAATAAAAGAACAATTTTTGAATGTAAAGGTGAGTTTCATCCTTTGTATTCAAAAAATTACTCTATCATAGATTAGTGGAGTCACTGTTGTCTCTAATGAATTTCTGTTGGAACCTATTTAATATAGTGAGAGTATGTAAGTTAGTAAATGTTTTGCTTCTCACTTCATTATATTGGAGATGTATATCATCTGAAATCCTACTAAACTCATTTAAAATCTTATAAAGATATTAACTAGCTATTAATTGACAGGTATGTTTGGTGCTGGAGATAAAAAGACAAGCAAGACACTTCATCCCCTAACTCCCATATCTCTCAGCACATTCAAGAAGAAGTAAGGTTTAACAGCACATCATAATAAAGCACCTGTGGTCATTCAAACACAGGAAACCTGTATTGGCAGTATTTTTATGTATTTCATTAACTATTGCTATTTCCCATTCAGATAGCATTTAAAAAGCATTTTTAAAGTAATTTTGGATACATGAACCAGAAAGCAAATTTCATTTCAAATTTCAGCAAAATACATGAATAAGTGATAAATTCTGCTCAAAGGAAATATGAAGATGAATCAGTTTATAGATGAATAAGGTTCCCTAGGTAAAGAAAACACTAAAGGAAAAGAAACAGGTGAAGTTAATTCACCAAGCCCTAAGGCAGTAACATGTGTCCATTGTTAGGAAAAAACAAAGTCAAGTTATAAAACTATATAATCTTTGCAAATGATAGAGTAAATGAAGCTGTAAAAAAATAAAATTGGAACTAGAAAGTGAATAATTTTTGTTTCAAGCTCAATAAAGTTTATTTAAGTAGATCTTAAAATACATGTTACTTAAATTATTCTTGTTTTCACCTCAAAACAAGAATAACATAATATTCTTTATCTACTTTACAAGGTAGTTATGGGTGCAACGTGGAAAAATTAATTTAAATACATTGAAGAAATACTATTCAATATCCAGACACAGTAATCCCATCTGTAATCCCAGCTACTGTAGAGACAGAGGCAGAAGTCTCCCAAGTTTGAGGACTGCCTTAGCAATTTAACAAGACCCTGTCTTAACTGAAAAACAAAAGGAGTGGGGTTGGGGATGTAGCTTTATGGCAAAGTGCTTCTGGGTTCAATTTAACTCTAAGATGTTTAATTTAGGGCATACTTTAATATTAATAAAGGACTTAAATTAGGTCACTTTAATAATTGAATAATAAAATTATTAGTTATTTAAATACATAAGGAGAAGCAGAGAGTGCATTGAAATAAAGCATGAGATTCATTGCATTACTATATTATCATTTAGTGCAACATTTCATAATTACTTTAAGAGTATACCAATGTTAGCTTTTCTCAAGTTATTTCTGCATCATTTTAACAATAAGGAAATATGTTCTTGTATTATTATAAGGAAAAACAAGTACAATAAGTTTTCCCCAGTAGTGTATTTTGTCAAAGTTTAATTTCTTAATTAACATTTGTGATTATTCTAATTTCTAATTAACAGTGTGCCAGTGTTTTGGAGTTAATCAAAGACATTGGCCCCATGTGATGTTATTGATAGCATGTAAGGCAGTAGAGAAAAAGACATTTTCTTAAGACTAAACAAAATTTTGAAAATAAAGTTTTTTAAAGAAATTCAGAATACAGAAATTTAATATAGTTGATTGTAAATTTGAACCATTTATAATCCTCAATTCTGTAGACTAGGGTTAATTATCAAGAAATTTGTCCCATAATATCATTTTGTGTAGAGTAGATGTATTTTCTTTACCAAAATGTTAATACTAAATTATAAGAAAGTCAAATGTGTGCACATAGTAGCTTGATCTTTTGAAATTGCTGATGACATGCAATATTTATTGCTACTCCAGGCCTTGCAGTATAGTGCTTAAGATTGTATGTTTCACTCAGATGCACCTTGATTTAATGCCTACCTATGATTTTTTCTATGTGAGTGGGTGTGACTTATTTTACAATATGAGTCTCATATTCTTTTCCTGCAAACTTGAGACAATGATACCTATACAAGGAGAACAAAATATGAAAAACACACATGAAACACTGACAGATAATGTCACATAGTGCTTAGTAAAATATAGTTATCAAATACCATGGCATCTTAAGCATGCTTTAATCTTTTTTTCCCCACTATTTTTTAAAATTCTAACTTGTTATACATGTTTACAGAGTATATTTCATTTCATATTACATATAAAGAGCACAATTTCTCAAGTTGCTGGTTTTATATAAAGTATTTTTACAACAATTGTGTCTTCATACATGTATTTAGGGTAGTCATGAATAACTCAGTCTGCCAGTATTCCTATCCCCTTGCTCCCTTCCCCTCCCCCCCTTTGTTCTATTTAAAGTTTTTTCATTCCTCTCATCCCCACTCCCTTGCCTTTATAAGTTAGTATCTTCAATCAAAGAGATCATTCGACCTTTGGTTTTTTGGGATTGGCTAACTTCAATTAGCATTATTTTCTCTAACTCCATCCATTTACTTGCAAATGCCATGTTTTTATTATTTTTTAGTGCTTAGTAGTGTTCATTGTGTATATATACCAAAGTTTCCCTATCCATTCATCCGCATCTGGGTTGGTTCCACAGTCTAGCTTTTGTAGATTGTGCTGCTATAAACATTGATGTGGCTGTGTCCCTGTAGTAAGCAGTTTTTTTTTTTTTTATATTTATTTATTTACTTTACTTGTACACAATGCAATGCATTTTTTTAATATTTATTTATTTACTTTAGTTGTACACAATGCAATGCATTTATGTTTACGTGGTGCTGAGGATCGAACCCGGGCTGCACACGTGCTAGGTGAGCGCTCTGCCGCTGAGCCACAACCCCAGCCCTAGTAAACTGTTTTTAAGTCCTTTGGGAATAGACCAAGGAGTTGGATAGCTGGGTCAAATGGTGGTTCCATTCCAAGTTTTCCTAGGAATCTCCATACTGCTTTCCACATTGGCTTCACCAATTTGCAGTCCCACCAGCAATGTAGGAGTGTGCCTTTTTCTCCACACCCTCGCCAGCATTTATTGTTGTTTGTTTTTTTGATAGCTGCCATTCTGACTGGAGTAAGATGAATTCTTAGAGTAGTTTTGATTTGCATTTCTCTGATTGCTAGAGATGTTGAACATTTTTTCATATATTTGTTGATTGTTTGCATCTCATCTTCTGAGAAGTGTCTGTTTAGTTCCTTGGCCCATTTATTGATTGGAGTATTTGTTTTTTTAGTGTTAAGGCTTTTGAGAGCTTTATAAATCCTTGAGGTTAGTGTTCTATCAGATGTGCTTGTGGTAAAGATTTTCTCCCATTCTGTGGGTTCTCTATTCACCTCACTGATTGTTTCTTTTGCTGAGAAGCAGCTTTTTAGTTTGAATCCGTCCCATTTAAAAGATTTTGTTAGATTTCCATTTTTCAAAATATATTTGATGAAAATTATTTGTAAATGTAATTCTTATTAAAGTCTTTTAGGATTTTGGATAGTATTATATGCCCTATACATATCCCAAAGAGTTTGATAACTCTCAAAGAGACAGATGAGACAGCAAAAGGAAGGAGTCAAGTCTTGACTTATTCCTGAAATAATAAAAGAGTAGGGAAAATAAAAAAGGTTGCAAAATGTATTGAGAGTCCTAGAAATACTATACATCATATGTTAGTTTAAAAAATTCAAAGTGTTTTGATATTAAATAGCAAACTTAAGTCTGGATTATTTGGGTCTGTATCACTCTCTTACTACAAAATTCATTTTGGCAATCCATAAAATTACCCCTTCTAAATTATTCTCATTCCCATCACAGATTATTCAGGGTAACTAGGAAGAGCAGGAGTTACAAGACAAACCATACTCTAAAACCTTGTTTAAATAAAGCCAATAATCAGTGCTATTTGTTTCCTTTCCCACACACTACACTACAGTTGAAGTGACTGCTGTTAAGCATAAGTTTCAGATGCTAACTCTACACATCTGATGAATCTAAAGTTTAATGTTATCATAGCAACCTAACAAACTCTTATAAAAAAACAAGATTCACAGTCTCTACCTTGTGTTTAGTCAAAGGAAAATAAGCTTTACAACTCTGTTATCACCACCAATTGAAGTTGATTTAAGAGATTTTATTTTTTATTTAAATACATGACTTCAATAATAATTGATGCAAGAGAGACCCCTAGCAGTATCTGTTATGCTGAATTCTTAAACCAATGATACTGGCTTCATTGCCAACGAGCAAGTGTTTCTGCATTGATTAAGCCGTTTTGTTATCAAACAAAGAAAGTACTACAAAGAAGCACTCACCCTGTCTTTTCCACATATTCGTGAAATGATGTAATGTTTGCCAGAATATAGGAATGGTCCTTCACTTACTCACCCTGGCTGGCCAGCCAACCCAAACAGATGGAGTCATAGGAGGCAATAAATTACAATGTGGATTAAGATAAACACTTAGTTGTCAGGGAGCCACAATCAATCCTGAGGACCAAAACTCCTAACCATTCATTAACTCCTGCCATAGATATGCAAAAGAGATATACTAGAAAGGTGTTTAAGACAAAAACCTACTATGTTTGGTTTAAGGCATGATACCCCAATCTTGTCAAAAAGCCCTGAGCAATCACCAAATGTAGTTGGCAAAAATGGATTGAGAAATTTGTGGATTCCCTGAATACAGATTTTCTAGATTGACACACCAAATGTAAGAAAAGTAGTCTCAAGATAAAAGGGGATCAAAGAGAAAAAAAGCAATGAAATGCACAGAAAGACCAACCAAAACTATACTCTAAAACTTCCCCAGGAGGAGATATCTTCCAAAAAATAAATTACAGCCCCAAACCCTGTTGTATTATCCAAGTAGAAAGCACAGATATGTTACAAAGAACAATGATTAAAAAATGTAAAATTATGGATTTCCAGGGAAGCAATACCTAATACTTACCATCATTTGGCATATGAGGAAGAATGAAGAACAAAGGAAAATGAACTTATACTTACCCAGAAGCCACTTTTGGTTTTCACTTTTAACTCTGAATTGAAACTCAGACTCTTTCTTTAAAAAAAAAAAAATATTTATTTGTTTAGTTGTACACAATGCCTTTATTTTTATGTGGTGCTGAGGATCGAACCCGGGCTGTGCATGTACCTGCTAGGTGAGCACTCTACCACTGAGCCACAACCCCAGCCCTCAGACTCTTTCAACCAGGAATAGAGCTATGCCCAAAAAAGAAGGAAATCAATAGCATCAGGTATCCAAAAGGTCCTACCCAAACCTTGTTGAGTTGTTTTTGACTTTTTCTTATTGATTATAAGAGTTATCTTTATCCACAACAATGACATATGCGTTTCAGTCATAGAGGCCTCCAAAATTTTGAACATTAGAGAATAACAATTAAGTTTGCTTAAGAACACAAAGTTATAAAACAAACTTATCTTCTAGTCCACATCTTGATTAATTCAAAACCTTTATCTATTGAAGTTCACTGTGTAAAGGTTACACAATATGTAACAAATAACATCAGCCTTAGAAAGTGCTTCAAATTTGTCCCTACCCCATAAACTTTAACAGTGGGAACCTTTAACATTTTCAAGTGAACCTATTGATTCTACAGTGAAATTAATGTTCCACAATCTTTCTAAATATATAGAGAGAACCATATCCCCCACTCAGTTTTCTTATTCCTCTCAATGAAAGCCAGAAAGGTTTTAGCCAGGTGTCTCTTTTCAGTCCACTTCTCTCAATTAATGGCTTTCTCAGTTTTCTCTAGAGCATATTCCCTTTCTATACGCCATTACTGGCTTACCTCAATTCCAGTTGTTTCATACTGTCCTTTTAGAGGCAAGACAAAACATTAAAAAAAAATTAAGTCTCTATAAAAAATAGAAAAATGAAACTAAATTTTAAAATCCATATGCAAAAATAGGAGTTTATAATCTAAATATCAATTTCTTCTTAATAATATAGAATTTTTCAGCAAATCAATGTTTCCAGAACCCAGAATATTTTGAAGTAAAACCACCCAAGAGAATTTATCTCGTAACAAGCTTTACTAATGCTTTTAAGGTCAAGCAATCAGAAAGCCAGACAATGCAAAGAGAGACCTAGGTCATCCCTTGTCACTCCCTGGAACCTTGCTTTTCACATCAGACTTGACCTTTCTGCCCCAACATAATAGAAAAGGTTTCTATCTATTTCTAGGTGTACAGGTTACCAGAGTAAGATAGATCATCAAACATCTATGTCTTATACCACAGAGAGTTGTACAGTTTATGTGTCATTCACCATAAATAATGTGTGTTTAGGTAAGCAATCCAAATCCAGGAACATCTGTTAAGATTATTACATATATAATGACTAGCATAAATAGTCCTTTTACTAGGAAGTTCAATTAACGTGTTTATAAGAAGGTCACACCAGTCTTTTCTCCTTTCCTCCAAAGTATCCCCTCACCAACCAACAGTGGAACAAATTGATCACAGGACAGAAGCTTTAACTTCTTCATGCTTAATTTACCATCTGGCCTTACTCAATTCCTTATCATATATTTTTTTATATTGTACACTTTTTGTGATAATATCCAATATAATATGCTTATTAACTTCCAGGTGACCTCCAAGATTTGAGCCATTAAATGGGGACATGAATTCTGTCTGATAAGGTTGTTATTTTGACCTTGCACTGCAATATTTGGTCACATATCTGTGACTATTATTGTGACATTCTTTGACCAGTTCCTCTACTCTTTCGTTCCTCAATCAATCACTGTTACTTGAATTTATGTATATGTCTTGGTGGAGATATTTTCCTATATGATTTTCAATGGCCAAATTCATGTTTGTCAGCTAATGTGTTTCCATAGGCATTTTTATTTTATTCAATTTTTTACTTATTTTATTTTTTCTGGTATTGGGGGTCAAATCCAGGGCCTCGTACATGCTGAGCAAACATTCTACCACTGAGTTTCTTCACCAGCCTTCAAAGGCACTTTATTAAAGAGAAACTTTAAATAAACTGCTACTAAATTTCCCAAAATATTTTATAGTCACATGGTTTATCACTGATATGTCAGATTTTTATTTAATTCTGTCAGTGAACAAATAAGCCAATTGAAATACACTGCTACACCTCTCTCTCTGAGGCAGAGAATTTGATGATTTAATTACTTTTCAAACACATTTAATTAAAATTGCTGTGTTGTTTCTGTCCAACAATAATGAAATTTTCCCATCTATGATACTTTCTCAGGGACTAGGAGAGTGAATAGAAGATGTACATCATATACCTGTATCATAATATACATTTTGTGTTTTTTTCTTATTTCTTTTTCATTGGTTCTTTTTAGTTATACATAACATTAAGATTCATTTTGACAAAATTATAAAAACATGGAATATAATTTGTTTTAATTCAGTTCCTAGTACTTTCCCTTTCCATCTCCTCCTCCCTTCTGCTGTTCCCTTCCTTTAATCTACTGCTCTTTCTGCTGTTTATAGTTTTTTGTTTAATTAGTGTCATATAGAGATATACATGATGGTGAGATTCACTGTGTTATATCCATATATGTATATAGGAAAATTAGGTCAAATTCATTTCATGGTTATTTCCTGACCCCATACCTCCCCCTTCCCCTTCAATTCCCTTTGTCTACTACACTGATCTTTTCTCTATATTTTTGTACCTCCCAGATGTTATTTTGAATAAGCTTTTGCATATCAAAGAAAACATTTGACCTTTGACTTTTGGGAACTGGCTTTTTTCACTTAGCCTGATAGTCTCCAGTTCTATCCCTTTATGGGCAATTACCATAATGACATTCTTATTTATGTATGAGTAATATATATATATATATATATATATATATATATATATATATATATATATATATATATATCACAATCTCTTCATCCATTCATCTGTTAAAGGGCACTTAGGTTTGTTCAATAGCTTGGCTACTGTGAATTTTGCTGCTATAAACATTGATGTGGCTGCATCAATGCAGTATGCTGATTTTAAATCTTTTGGATATATGCTGAGATGGATAGCTGAAAATTAAAAGCTTCTTCACAGCAAAGGAAACAATTAAGAGTGTGAAGAGAGAGTGAAGAGAAAACCTACAGAATGGGAGAAAAGCTTTGCCACCTGCTCCTCAGATAGGACATTAATATCCAGAATATAATATATGCTTTTATACAAACTGACTTCACAAAAAGTAAGGTATACCCAGTGCATAGAACTGTAGAGATCCAGCCTTACCCCACATAGTAGTAACTATATGTCAACAAGTTAAATGTGCAGATGTTAATTTAATACATATTCAGGAAAAAAGCAGTCTAATGTTACCTATAGAAATAGTATTCCAGAACCTTAACAAGAATTACTAAGTTTGAGGCAAAGGACAGAAGATGTGACTGTTCATTATCCTTGAATTTGTGTTGGTCCAACCACAGGTGATCTGCAGTAAATGCCTGCCCTACCATCTAGATGCATTGTGTCTGCTCACAAAAGCTTGCTGCCTTTGTGGAATCCTGTCCTCACCTAAATAATGCCTTTTGTTCAATATCATCTAAGATTTAAAAAGTATTTTGCTGATTATTAATACTAAGAAGTTATGCAAATAGTGATTCACCAAGTGTCTGTGTAATAATGTCTGAGATGTTTAATAGAGTGCATTCAACTTTTAATAGTCATCTGACTTGTAATCCAGCAGTCTTTGGGGCAATTGATGATTTTATTTGCTACACTTTGATGGTGAATGTATCTCTTTCCAGCAAGAAAAAAGAGCATAAGAAGATTTTCCAGAGGTAGAAAAATTAGTCTTACTGATTTTCACTCTTATCTCTCTCTTTTTTATTCCTTCCAGAGTTTAGGCCAGCTCTATCCAATACATTCACCACAAGCCACATATTGAGCACAGCTTGAGCATTAGAAATGTGGCTAGTCTTAATAGAGATGCATTATAAGTATAAAATACATTCTGGGTTATGAAGTCTCAGTATGAAATTATTAACAGAGTTTAGCATACTAATGATTTTTATATTGATTATATATAGTGAAGTAATATTTTGAAAGCATTACATTGAATAAATTATAAAATTAAAATTAATTTCACCTGTTTCCTTTTACTTAATTAAATGTGGTTACTAGAAATTTTTAAATTACAAATATGGCTCACATTTATGGCTCGCATTATATTTCTATTGGACAGTGTTGATGCAGATTTTACTGAGAGCTGTAAAAGAGCAGATGAATATATTGCTTTTGCTGCATTTCCTTTTGCCTTGTATTTGCTCTCAATTGACTTAGTTAATTGATGCCAGACAATGTCTATTTCATCCAAATTCTATTGGTAAGATTTATCCTCGATAATTTACCTCAACTCTTTTGTCTCTTTATACCAAGGATGAACAGTAAACATTCATTATTTTATCTTATATTTTTCAATCCCTTTATTTTTCCTAATGAAAGACTTTTATTCGTTGAACTGAAAGACAACCCTGCTTATAGCACAAATCTGTAAGGATATAAATAATCTTAGTGGCCAATCAAAGTACCATGCATTGAATATCTTACCCAGTATCAAGCTTTACTGAAGAAGTACAAAAGAAGGGGGAAGAACTGTAGGATTTCACAGGTGGTACTCAAGACCTTCCCTTCCCACATGGGACTTATTTTCTCTGACCCAGATTAGGAGATGAGATCTCTAGTGAGTTTTTTTTAGTCATCTCATACAGCAAGGAGAATATGATCCATGTAATAGTGCCATTTTATATTTTAAGAGCATATAGCTTATGCAATATTCTCTAAGAGCTGTTTCACAAATTCATATATCTTAAGTGACTTTATTATGCACAAGCTTAAACCAGAAACATACTCTGAAGACCATTTAATAGGTAAAAATGGTTCTCTTTACAAATGTCCTCGGTTAATTCACCCAGAGGTCTACTTACGTTGTTTACAAAGAGGTGACTATTCTGAAGGAGCCCCAATTAGGGAGATGGCTATTGCGGTCAGCTGGAAGCCATAAGTTCCACCTGATAATAAGTATGTATGTGACGCACCTGTAAATGCACGTGAGGCACCCGCAAAGCTAAAGGTATATAACCGGGTGAAAGCGGTCGGAGTCAGGAGAAGAATGAATTCATTCAGTCAGTCATGCAGTCGCTCGGTCGGAAGAAGAGTTCGGGTCGGAGAAGAAGAAAAGAATCAGAGCGGCCAGAACGTAGGCAGAGCGGTTACAGAAGAGAAACCAGATAGAAGAAGTAATTCCTGGTCAGAGTCAGGCCGAGGCTCCCGAGGAAGAAAGAAGAAAGAACAAAGAAGAAAGAAGCTCTAAAAGCTAAGCTCTCTCTCTCTCTAAAGAAGAAATCTCTCTCTTTCAAGCTCTCTCTCTTTCTCTCTAAGCTCTAAGAAGAAAAGCTCTATCTTTCTCTCTAAGCTCTAAGAAGAAGAAGAAGAAAAAGCTATCTCTAATCTTTCTCTCTAAGCTCTTTCTAAGAAGAAGAAAAATCTTTCTTTCTCTCTCTAAGCTCTCTCTAAGAAAGTAGAAGTAAAAGTAGTAATAGCTTTACTCTGCCTCCGAGAGTTTTCCTCCCGCGGTGTTTGTGGCTGGCCACGACAGGCAGCTTACACTATTCCACCACCTCTTCTTTTTCCCTCAAAAATTCTTCTGGTAATTAGGGAAAACAGGATCACGGGTCAACTGTTTGAACTCTTTCCTACCCACTGTAATTGGCCATAAATACTTAACATAAAACTACTTCTGAACTATGATGAAAATTATTAGAGGAAGGAAAATAAAAAGAAAGAAATTGCTTATTTAAGGCTGCCAGCCTGAGATGTCCATAGTCCAGATTAGTTAAACTTATAGTTACCTTAGAACTAGCTTTTCAAAAAAGCATTAATAAACTCTCAAACTCCAAAAACAAATAATTCTACTGTCCCTTCAGGTTCCCTGGCTTTTATGAGATTGCAATCTGAAACACATTTGCAGCATTTTGAACTTCCTTACTCTATCTAGTCTCAGCATTTTACTCCTTCCATTCACATACATATATGCCTGTGTATATATGCATATATACATATATTATGCATGTTATGCATATATTATACATATGTATTATGTATACATATATATACATAAACAAACATAGTTTGTTGGGGATTTCATTAAATACTTTGTAGATAAATTACTTATGCACATGTATTTATATATATGTATATATATAAAAAATATTTGTTTATACGTGTTTGTTTAATTTCCCTTTTTATTCTCTACATCAAACCCTGTGTTTGCAATTCCTGAGTTAAACTGAATGTAAGTTTTGTCTTGTACAATCTCCAGTTTTTCTGCCTTTTTAAGTCAACAATTCATGCAAACCTCATGTCTCTAAGTCATAAATACCTGCTATGTATATTAATATCTGTGTGTGTGTGTGTGTCTGTGTGTCTGTGTGTGAAATCTATCTACTTCTCTATCTCCAGTGGTTTCCCCAAACTGTCTTTCCCAGTCCTGTGTTGAAATTTATTCTCCAAGCTATGGTCATTAGTCCTGTAAATTCCACTTACATGGAGACTTTTCTTTGTTCTCGCAGTTAGCTAAGTCTCCAGATCTGCCTTAAAGACCTGAACACATTTGCTGGACTTGCTGATATTTATGAGCTTGTGCTCATGGGTTCCCAATACATTTCTGACCCAGTGACAGGCAACATCATGTCTTTTCTTCCTCCAGTGGCACTCACTGTTCCAGTGATGCCAAGACTTTTTAATGTTGTCACTTAGCAATCTTTAGAATGCCAGCCTCAGAACATATTTAACATTTCTTCTTTACCTCAAGAGTAAATTTCTATTCCTCTCTGGTGCCCCCCCCCGACACACACACCAACAGCAATTGGACCATTAGTTTTGTTTTCTCTTTGTCATTATACTTTCCTGCCATATGGAACTGCTGGGAATGGATAAATGATGGCAAATCAGGCTTAGAATTCTCATTAGTGGGCTGGGGTTGTGGCTCAGTGGTAGAGCACGTGCACGGCCCGGGTTCGATCCTCAGCACCACGTACAGCTAAAGCAAATAAATAAATATGAAAAAAATTAAAAAAAAAAAAAAGAATTCTCATTAGTATATGGAATCAGCCATAAGTCTGATTCTGACTTGAGGATCATTTTGAAATCTGGTAGTTTTTAAGAATAAGCAGGTAAATGTCAAATCAAGGAGAACTGCACAGTTTTTCCTGAAAATAAGGTCAAAATTTACCCATTAAATAGATTTCTTAATTGGAAATAAAAGGTCATTTTTAATTTCATTGGTATAGCAACAAAAAGAGCTTTTGAAAAATGCTAATTTCAATGGTAGAGAGAAAGACATTTACATTTTCTTGAAAGAGAACTTATCAATATATAAAAAACTACAAAATAAAATACACACACAAACAGGTATGTGTATGCATGTGTATCATCTGCATACTGCTTTAAATGTTGCCCTAGTAATAACAAAGATATTATGTAACCAGAACATCATTTCCTTTTTCTTGCCCATTGTGAACATATTACATATAATTTGAGGTAGGTCAACATATTTTTTAAGCATGCTTTTTTTTTTTTTTTTTTTTTTTTTTTGTGGTACCGGAGATTGAACTCAGGGGCACTCGACCACTGGGCCACATCCCCAGCCCCTTTTTTTTTTTTTTTTTTTTTTTTTGTATTTTATTTAGAGACAGGGTCTCACTGAGTTGCTAAGTGCCTCGTCATTGCTGAGGCTGGCTTTGAACTCGCAATTCTCCTGTCTCAGCCTCCCAAAGTGCTGGGATTACAAGCGTGCGCCACCGCGCCCGGCTTTAAGCATGCTTTTAGATTAGCCTTAATTAATCCATTTCATGGAAGGAGCAAGTGGAGCATAATGTGAATGAACTGTTTATCTGTAATAATTTCAAGAGTAATAGGCATAAACTCAAGAAAACCAAATTTCAAGCCATAATCCTAATGAGTAGATAAAGATGTGTCAGCATGATCCAAGAACCTCTGGGCATCCAGCAAATTGGCCATATGCTAATTCCACTCTCAGAGCCATTTCCAGAAACTAGAATGTAACTGGACTGGGAAATACTTGTAGCTGTGCTATTGCAAGGCTAGTATATCTGTGCTTTCTAGACATCTGGAAGCACATGAATCAGAATGAGGAGGAATATCTACAACTTCCAGTAAATAGCAAGTCACATTTTATAATGTATAGGTTATCAAGACAGGTAGCTAATCTCTGGGACACATTTTCTGCTGTCATCCAAAATAGTCTCCTTGTCATTAAGCAGTCAGAAGATGTAAGCAAACACTTACTATAAAATACCCAATATAAGTGCCAATAACAAAACCTGACAAAAGAGTTTTGAATGAAGAGGATGATATGGAACCTAAGAAAAACTTCGCAGGGAATGTAGTTTTAGAGTTAGATTTTAAAGGTTGTGCAGAAATTTAGGTAAAAACAGAAGAAGGACACTAAGTCAGAGAAATAGCCACTATCAAATTCATAAAGCTCATTGTTGTATAGTAGGACTATTTTCTAAATGTGAATATCTACTGAAAATTCTTATTTTGAAGCCTAATTACCAATGTGTATGTATCACATTGGTGTTCTGGGGAGATGATAATGTCATGAGGGCAAATATTTCTTGAATGGAATTAGTGCCCTTATAAAAGAGACCTATAGAGTTTCTTTGTCCCTGTATATCATGAGAACAGAACATAAGGATGTCACCTATGAACCAAAAACCAGGTAATTCCAAATGTTTTGGTGCCTTGATCTTGGACTTCTCAGCCTCTAAAATTGTGAAAAATAAACTTCTGCTGTTTCTAAACTACTCAACTACTGTCAACTACTCAATTATTCAACTACTGATACTTCATTATAGCAGCAGAAGGGATTAAGAAAGATGAACAATCCAGCGGGAAAGTAACACTACCCACTATCTAAAGCATGAAGCTCCTCTGTGTCCTACAATGGGTATGCTGATATAGTAGGAATCTAGATCTGATTTGATTCCTGTTACTTCTCCAAGCTGTTTCTGGGCCTAAGCAGACTTCTTTAGGCTGGGAACTATTGATAGTTGAAAATGAATTATGTGAAATCCCCTGGAGCTCAATTAGGTCTCCCCAGGGTGTCCTTGAAAGAGTCTTGGAAGTCTCAACATTGATTCAATCTGGAGGCGCACCACTGGGCCTGGAGTATTGCACCCCAGAGTCATCTGTCAATCAATTTCCATCTCCCAGTAGCTGGCTGCAGAAGAAGAAAGTAATTGGATGCCCTTAGGGGGTTACCATCTTAAACTTTGGTTTTGATAAACATCTATTTCTTTGATAGTAATAAGGAGAAAAGACGAGCAGGCTATAGGCAAAACCAGAACTAAGTCCCTGAGTATTAAGATATACTGTTTGTTTTATATGTAGTTCCTGTATGAGAATAGTCAATATTTACTTTTCCGATTCCAGTTCTTTTTCAGTTTTTATTATTCCTCTCTCTCCATACCTTCTAGTCCCCACTTCAAATATATCTTACAGAATCACAGCATGTGTTTTTCTCTTTCATTAAAAAAAAAAAAAAGAAATCAGATATTTTCCTTTTTCTCCAGAATAAATACTTTTTTATTTTTTTTATATTTTTATTTATTTATTTATTTATTTATTTATTTATTTATTGGTATGAGAGAGATTAAACTCAGGGGCACGTAATAACTGAGCCACATCCCCAGCCTTATTTTATATATATATTTAGAGAAAGGTTCACTGAGTTGCTTATAACCTCACTGTTGCTGAATCTGGCTTTGAACTGAAGATTCTCCTGCCTCAGTCTCCCAAAACACTGGGATTACAGGCACACGCCACGACACCTGGCTCAGAATAAATACTTTAATTGGCAAATTTTTTCTATTTGAGGAAGTCATTTCCTACTGATGGTAAACTTTATTTTTACCGTGATTTTTATTCTAAATAACTGTAATATGAAACTACATGTCCTATTTTCAGAATTCATTTCCCTATACAAAAACTCAACTTGGCTCTATTTGCCAAAGAAATATAATAACTTTTAGCAAAATAGTACAAGTTAAATAAGTCAGTCTCATTTTCTTTTTGTAAATATTATAAAATACACTAACAGAATTACATATATTATATATACATATATATATTATAAAACACACTAATAGAATTAAAATTAACCATTTCATGGTACCAATTTACTTTTTAAATTAAAAGAAATATATTTCATTATTTTACACAGTGAACTAGTATATTATTTTATTTATCCTTTTCTTCCTTTCTTCATTCTACATTTTCATAAATTATTTTTACTTTTACAATGATTTTGTCTACTTGAATATAATTTAGTATTGCTTTAGAATTTCTCTAAAAAATGTATCCTTTATTCAGTCCTCAGCATTGAAAAAAAAACTATCCCTTATATTAAAATTTATATTGGAATCACATGAAATGACTATACAATTGAAATATTGATATACTCAGATTGTTTAATTTTTGAACTACATTCTCCATTTCTAAAGCCAATTTCTTATTATTCAAACTTGAAATAAAATATATATTTAGCCATAGGGGAAAGCATTTTTTTCAACAATACAAGAACATCTTTTGACATGCAACTCATTTTCCTTCTAAGGGTCTATGAAAACAAACAATTTGAATCAACATTATTTAAGACAAAAGCAATTTTTCTATGTGATGAATTTTATATACTATATCAAATTGAAATTCCATTCAGTTGCTGGTCAAAGTCACCCTGAAACAATTTTTAACTCTTAGAATAGTTTCTTTTTACTCTCATAAATAAAGAAACTCAATGGTATACAGGCTTTCTAAACTCTGCCATCTTGAAGGATTTACTCTTTTTTCTTCATTATCTCAAAAATGCTGTCTGTTCTGTATCATATCTTTATTTCAAGCTAGATGAAGGAGGAAAGCAAAGGTTATAAAAGGTGCATTAAAGATGAAATGTCTCCTTTAAAGATCCCAAAATCCGGGGCTGGGGCTGTAGGTTCGATCCTCAGCATCACATAAACATAAATACATTGCATTGTGTACAACTAAAGTAAATAAATAAATATTTAAAAAAAAAAAAAAAAAGATCCCAAAATCCTTCCCAATTATTTCTGATTACATTTCTTTTTTTAAAATTGTTTTGTTAAACTACTGTTAACCATAAGAGTTGCTGAGAAAAGCCGCATGCAGTGGCACACGCCTGTAATCCCAGCACTTGGGAGGCTGAGGCAGGAGGATCGCAAGTTCACAGCCATCCTCAGCAATGTCAAGGCACTTAGCAACTCAGTGAGACCCTATCTATAATAAAATACAAAAAAGGACTGGGGATGTGGCCCAGTGATCGAGTGCCTCTGAGTTCAATCCCCGGTATCAAAAAAAATAAAAAAATAAAAAAAAAAAAAGAATTGCTGAGAAATATTTTCTTCTTAGATCCACACATTGACATCTTAAGTAAAATCATATAATATTACTAAGCAAGAAGGGATGAAAATGTATTGGCAAGTTAACTAACCAATGTTTTTCATACCTATGCTATGCTTTTCCCTGAATAGAAAATTCAGAAATAACTTATAAAATGTGAAAAGAAGTTTAACTTTGAGTTGGTACTTCAAGTGAATTACAATTTTCACTATAAATAAGTGACAAATGTTTGAGGAAACAAATTTGTTTAACAGTTTAAATGTCATATAGTTTGTACATTAATATGGAACCATGATAATATCCAACTTTTATATTTCAATGTATGGGCTTATAGATAAATTTTAATAAAAGTAAATAAATAAAAAATAAAATAGGACAAAGTGAAAAAAAAAAAAAAAAACAGCCAATAAGAACAAAATGAAGTCCTTACATAACATCTTATGAACTACACTGTAAGAGCAAAATGGTTAACAACTTGCGTTTTAGGTAAGAAAGACCTGGATTTTTCCCCTTCTATCTACCTTTACAAACTAACTTCAATGAAGTATTTAACTTATGGTCTCAGTGTTCTGCAATAAGTGGTAATTATTTGGCTACTACATAAGGTTGCTATAGGGAGTATATAAGTTAAAATATGGAAAATGTCAGCTCAGTGCCTGGTGTAGAAGAAGTCCTAAATAGAACTTAGCTATTACATAGCAACACGATTATGAATTTTTCAAAGTACAACTGAGTTATGTAAAAATATAGGATTTGCACCTTCCTTGAAATGATAAATTCTTGCCTCACAAGTATTCTGATATTCCCATCCATAACTCCATGTTTTTTTAAATTTTACGTAGATATTATATCAAAATGAAAGTGAATCTTACTTAATAATTGAAAATAATGTATTCATGCTAAATTTTTTACGTTAATATTTTACCTATGTTTCTAAATATAAATGATGATATTTGAAAATGAACAGAAAGCTTCATTGTGGTAAAACCTTCTGATATACTTTAAACTGGGGCAAAAGTCTTCTTTACAATTCTCCTGAAATGGAAGAAACATCCTGAATGATGCCTACATGTGCCCTTTAAAGTATAAAAACTAAAAACAACCTGTACAGAATGTAGAAGAGGGACCCTACAGTCTGTTTCCTTCCTTGTCCTCTAAACCTTTTTCCATTATCACTTTTGAATGTACAAAGAAAAATCCTGATTTTAATACTTTCATGGTCTTATAGTATCTAGGGAGATTCCATTTTGCCAAGGGTAAAATATGGACTCTAGGAAAAGAGGATTTTCCTTCCATACCTTGAATTCATGATTACTGAAAATGAAACATCCTTGGAAAAAAATAGATCTATATCTGTCACTGGCCAAATAAAGAAAAATATATGCATATTTCAAGGACCCATGATTAGGGATGATAATATGTTAAGTTTCTGACTGAAAATCTTCCTGTGATGATAAACAAGAAAATTAAGATATGTAATTTGGATGCCCCCTAGCCTTCAATGTGATTTTAAATGTCATTAAGAGGACCTGAATTATACCTAAAATATCAGGTCAGGATATTACCAAAACAAAGAACAAAAAAGGGTATTGTATGGGCTGGGGACAGGAAGGATGACTGGTTTCCCTAGATCTATTTTTTTTTCCTTAGAAAAATATATAATCATTCCTTGTGACTTATTACAAAAATAAGAAAATGAGAATCTTTTATTTTAGTGATATACATTTTAAATTCTAATTTTCATATTATATTGACACGTAATTTTATTTCTTTCAATGTGGGCAATTTTCCTGTGAAGAAAACTCATTCAAGAAGTTGGAGCCTGAGTTTTTCTTTTTATAAATCAGAGTTGTATCATAAAAAAAAGTATTAAACCAGTAAGCAGGTTTTACTGAAGCTTACACATATCACTAAAGAATAACAAGACTGATATTCAGGCATTTATTTGAAAAAGTACACTTGTGGAGACTTTCTGTTGAATCTGATAAATTCTAGATGCACACACTTTACAATGGAAGCTCTGATACTTTTGCCTGCTCATGACATAAGCATTTTTATAAATGTCACAGTTATTTATACTGTAAACACCTTTTTTTAAAATTCCCTTACTGACAAAATAATTCCTACCCCAAAGCAGAGAGTCTCGTAAAGTTACTTTTGAATGGGCCATGTCCTAGTTTTCTTAAAACCAGCAGTTGGATTTGCTGTTTAAAAATTCTGTCTTTGTAAATTCATTGACGTTTCATTAAACTGATAAATGATTGTCTCTTCTCTGAACAATAGCACTCTTTTCCCTTTTTGAGCTACACCTGTCTACTTTCCTGTCATCTAACATTTAATCACAGCTCTCACCTCAAAATTACCATCTTCTACTTTTATATCAAATGCCATTTTCAATTTAAAAATTATAATTTTACTTTTCACACTCCTCAATGGCCAGTGTCCATTTGGAGAGAACTGACCTGTCTCTAGGCTGTGTGGCTCTATGTGTTCACTATTTATTCATCCCTCTTTGTGCTGTGGAACTCCAGCCACTGCTTGGGACTTTTGGAAGAACCACTACCTGATAAAGGTCAGTGCCTTTATCAGGAAAGTTCCACTCAGATGGTTCTTTGACTAGGAGACTTCTAACATTTTGCTAACCTCCCTGCTCTTTAGAATGCCAGTCTTATGTACTTAGACTTGAGTATCATTTAATATCTTTATCCTTTTTATAAATGATTTTCAAATGCAGCATTATCCTCTGAATGGAGTTAGCTTATCAGTTTCTGACTTGGATAGATAAATTTTAAAAATTCAAGCAAATTGAAAGAAAAAATTAATATGTTAAATACCCACTTAGAAAAAGTTGACCAGTACATATCATATTCTGGCCAAGGGATCTTTTAGCAAGTAGGCTACTTTTTCTCATCGGAGAGATAAATATGAAGGCACAATTCTATACCTGTGGACATTTGATTAATCTTAAGTAGTTGGATATTGATGATACTTAGAAAAGTCTCATTAGATAAATACCCATCATCTCAACTAATGTGCATTTTCAGATTAAAATACTTGCCATTTTTTAACTTACCTACTTTTCCCAGAGACTCATTACCACTAAGAGTTAGTTCTTACCTATTGCTCAGAAGTTAGAACAGACTGTAACATGACTATGCATACGCATTATGTGAAAACAACCCAAAGATAAAATTATTAATGTATCACTGGGAAAAGCATGTGTCAGAGCTAACAAAAGTCATCTAATTCAAAACACGATAAATTCAAGAACTGTTTATTACCTGTCAAAATAATAAATCTCTGGAAGAAAAGCTTTAGAGAAATTTTAAGAAATGTTGAAAGATTCTAGAGAAGCCATTAAATTTTTTTTTCAGAAATCCAGAAACTACAGTAGCACAAAACTAAAAATCACCAACTCAAAAGTGCAGCACTATTTAAAGGAAGAACAAAAGTATTTCAGATATATCCTTTTTTTTTTTTTTTTTTTAGGGTTATATGGATGTTAAACAGTGTTGAATAATCATTTTGTTTTAACCATTTACACATATTCCCTAAGTTACTGTGAAAAAATAGCTTACCGAAAAATAGATCTTTATTACACTAAATGACCTTAACGAAATTCCATCCTTATTGGAAGAGTCTAAAAGTTCATTTCAGAGAAAACTTTGAACTATTTAAAACAGGGCCCATAGTAGACAAGACACAGTGTAAGAGCCTTTGATGAGGAAGTAGCTCTAAGATGGCAGCTGGTCTGAGAGCCAAGAGGATGGCGCTTACTTGTTTGTCAGAAGCAAGTCTTTGTGGGTTACTACAACTTACACCTGAATTGACTAAGATTTTTTTAGGAGAACTGTGCTCGTAAGTGGAATCAGCTTGTGAGAGAAAAAGAGTAGAAACGTGTATGCTTATTAAGAGAACTAATACATCTGTGATGCTGTAGCATTAAATTGAGCTTGTGATGAGACACGTGTATGCTTATTAAGAGAACTAATGCATCTGTGATGGGTAAAGAGTATTTAACCAGGTGGTGGAGAGGAACTGGGGGGGGGGGGGCTCCTCAGCAGAATCAGAGAGAGGTAGATAAAAGAAAATAGAAAAGAGAGAAGGGAAGAAGGAACAATAAAAGGAACCACTCATTCCCGGGTGAAAGTCTGCCTCCAATTTCTTTCCCGCAGTCTCATTGCTGCAGACGGCAACAAGTACACAGGGAAGAAGGAAGAAAGAAGAGAGAAGAATCTCTATTTAATTTCATAGCTCTCTCTGAAGTGGCGGCGCCGTGGCTGGCCGTGAAAGGCAGCTTGATCTAAGACAGGGCATCTTATTTATAAAGAATATCAAATTCTTCCAAAGATTTTAGTCTTATCATTAAATTTACATGAACATGGAACATTCCTTTAGATTGTGTTAAAAGAATTCTTTGGTTTCAAAAATTAATGTGATGTAATTATAAGACAATGGGCTGATATTACAGGTGCCATCAGGACAGAAATACCTTGCTTAAGCTCATCTGGTCTAGGCACCTTGAACCTTCTGCTTGCATTAGCATGGAAATTTGGGTGCCATGGACAGCATGTATAAGAAAAAGGGAGCCGGGCGCGGTGGCGCACGCCTGTAATCCCAGCACTTTGGGAGGCTGAGGCAGGAGGATCGCGAGTTCAAAGCCAGCCTCAGCAATGGCGAGGCACTTAGCAACTCAGTGAGACCCTGTCTCTAAATAAAATACAAAAAAAAGGGCTGGGGATGTGGCCCAGAGGTCGAGTGCCCCTGAGTTCAATCCCCGGTACCACAAAAAAAAAAAAAAAAAAAGAAAAGAAAAAGGGGCCCTTTATTCTACTTGCTTGTTCCATCTCTGCCCAGCTCACTAGAGCAACACAGTGTAAAGCTTTGTTACTCCACATCTTGTCTGCAGAACAGTAAAAGCAACACCTAGAAGATGAGCAAAAATACACATGCTCAGCCTCCCGCCCAGATCTATTCAATTAGAATCTGCATTCAGCAAGTCCTGAGGTTATGTTCCTGTGAAACTGACATTGTGAACGTCAGATTGGCCAGGTTCTAGGGAACTTCTACTTACTAGATCAGTGACCTTGGACATTTTGTTTAACGTTTCTGCGCCTTATTTTCCTCATCTGAAAAATGAAGAAAATAATACAGATTTGAGCTTCCCTAATCCAAAAGTATAAAATCCAAAATGCTCTTAAGATCTGCTGCATTGTGAATAATGACATAATGAAACAAATGTGTAAAGTTCCACACATTAAATTTTTATTGCTGTAGTTACAGTGAGAAACAACTTTTATTTTTTTTTTTTTTTTCCGTGTAGTAAGTGTTGAGAACACTCATTTAACAACTGACAGTAATGCTCGTTAAATTATATATTTCAATATTATGGGGTTCCTTATTAACCATCCAAATATCGTTGAATGCAGTACATGTATCCTCCTAATCTTTGAATCCATAGTATGCTTAGATGTACATGAGATAGCAATGGATTCTAATGACAGTTATTTAAACCCATATTAAGATATTTAAATTTATGTGATCTTTCCTTATGCTATTTATTTTGGATATTATTTCCTGAATTACAACATGCCTAGTCATTTACCTAACAAATAGTGTGAAAAATAATCTGAATGTTTTCAGAAGTATCACATGTGATTTCAGTATGGAGTATTCAGAGTTTGTTTTACAAAGGAATTAAAAAAGGATACATAGAGACATTTTGACCCACTTACTTGTCTTCTACATTTGTTGAACTCAAGTGTTCAAGGTTAATATATTAATGTAATAGAATAACGGTGTAAGGTGGTTGAATGTAGGTGCAGTGTTGTGTACTTTGTTTGCTTTACTTTGTTTTGGAGACCAACAAAAGAAAATACATACTTTTAAATTTATTTTACTATAGATGTCAATTATACACAAACATTTTAATCCTATTTCTTTCACTATAATATTCATTTGCAATTCCATCAAAAGTTTTATGTACAACAATACTTCCATGTTCCATAAAGAATGAGATGACTTATTCCCATGCAGATATTTTTTTTTTAAGTTCAACTCCATCAAAAAAAAAAGTAATTTATTATACAATAATCTAAAACTGCTTGAAAACTTCCACAAGCCATTTGACAAATGAAAATGATGACGGGTTCACCCATCTCTAAGAAAATGGTGAATTGAATGAATTCCTTAATAAAGTAAATTTAGATATTTTTATTTCCATGAATGCAAAAATACTGTAAATTCAGAGAGAAAATATTGAGATAGAAGCATGCTTGAAAAATTTGACCTATTTAAGTAGGCTATTTGGAACAAATGCGCATTAAGATAATAAATCCTGAGTCAAATGTGTGAAGATTAAAATTCAAAAGTTTTAAAAATGATTAAAATATGAATGGTTCTTTTTCTAGAATAAACAAAAGACATATTTACCATAGCTACTAAATGTGTCAAAAAATGTGACTAGAAACATAAATGCACTTGTGTATCAAGTGATGTAAATCCAGCCTTCAAGAAAATCACCAAGGGGCTTTGATTGTGGGAGAATAGCAATGGCTTTTGGATTTTTGTTGATTCTCATGGAATGAATTTTTTTTTTTCTATTTTCATTAAACACACCACACGGAGATAGATAAAGACCTGAGAACTACACCAAAACATAGAGTAGGATATGTATGTTTGTTTGGCTTGAAGTAATCATTTTACTATGTTTGTATACATATGTGTGTGTGTTTTCACACACATGTATCAAAGCATCATTTGATGATTCTTTATTTATGGCAAGTAATTATAAGATGACTATGTCTACAGATTACTTTGTAGAACCATCTTTAGAGTTAATCACTCTATTTTTTAGAACAATTTTCTATGTTTTTTTGACCTACAACAACTAGAGAAGGAACATCTTTAGTATTAAATGTAAAAAGAAACTAAGAAGGTAAAGAACTTGTTTAAACTGAAACAAGTATTTGTATATGCTAATAATCACTACATATTTTATGTAACATACCTTCTGCCTTTCCCAGTGTAAAGGAATTGAACAGATTAAAAGAATCTAAAAACACACAATAAATAGCTTTGGAACAAAAAATAATTACAATAAATACTGACTTTTAAATTTATTTTCTATAGAGCTTAAATCTTAAGAAATTGAATATATTCATAAATAAATGTATGGGAAGATAAAACTCATTCAACACATTTCAATATGTATACTCATTTGATTTCAATTAATAAAGGTAAATTTTGAAATAATGGCTACTACTTATTTTATTTTTTTAAATTTTTATTTGTTCTTTTTAGTTATACATGACAGTAAAGTATATTTTGACATATTTATACAAACATGGAATACATTTATTCTAATTAGGACCCCAGTTTGTGGTAGTACATGATATGTGGTGCATTTATATATGTATATAGGAAAGTTAAGTCAGATTCATTTGTTTTAAAATTACATATAATTCAATGATTGGCATGGCTTAATAATATAAGATGAAATTAAATACTTTTGTACTACCACATCCAAAACATCACTTATTGTAGATTCTATATGTCAGGAATTTATCTACAAGTGGTTTAGAATACAAATTGGTTTCTTAGGGTTACAAATAGTTGTTACTATTTTAATAATTTAAATCTAAATTAAATTGATTGAATCAAATGAGAAGATTTAGTTAGATTTTCTAAAATGAGCTGTTACTGATGTAGGATAGACAAAATAATAAAGATAGAATTGAAGCAAAAGGAAAGAAAAGGAGATCACGATTTCAGTACAAAAGCCTCCTGCTAAAATTGCATATACTTTTTCTCCTCAAGCCAGTTTCTTTTTCAGTTCTGTGGCTCCCACCTTTTTAAGAAATCTGAAACCTTATGCTTACTCTAAATCCCCCCATAATTTTAAAATTAGTATCAATTCACTTGTGAAAATTTCCCTGTGCTACTATGCTAATTGTTAGAATAGGTTAAACAAAGAGGTACAACATTTTAAGAAATCTATAAAACAATGTATTTCCCCAAATGTTCCCTGTTGATCAAATACAGGAGACAACATCAATCAGAAGATCCTGAGGACAGCCAGAACAAAGTAAACCTTTTGTGTTCACCAGACAGATGTCATCCCCACATACCATCCCATGCCCACATTTCACAGAAGTTATTTTGAAATGAATAACCTGATACCCCCAAAGGCACATCTCACTCTTGAGATAGCCCACACTCCTCCTTTGAACATGTACTCCTCACTTACCTGATCGAATCTCTGCTTGTGCCTCTAATGTCTTGAAATCATTTTCTGTGACATATGTCAAGAGCCCATCATCCTGAGCTGCCTCTCTCTGCGACCTATACAGGCCCCTTCTGGTAACATTACTGCAGTTCAATAAAATGTTAAAATATTAAGTAAAATTTGTTAACTATCATAATATAAAATGCTAGTAGCTAACATATTAGTGAAGGTGTTAAGGAAATAAAGAAGCACATGAACAAATAAAGAGAAGTAGAGCACCTCAGTTAAAGAACACAGCATGTTTCAAAGGTCCTGAGGAAGGATTTGCTTCTGCCTTGCCTTTTGCAGGAGTAGAACAGCTTCACTGGAGGAGCAAAGGAAGCATAAGGACGAATGAAGACAGGGTCAGGGCACAGGACCAGATCACACTGAAGACTGGCTTCTACCCTGAGTGGGACAGGAGGCCACGTGTTATACTGGGATTTACATATTAAAGTGCACTTTTTCCATTAGAGGAGAATAAAATATGAAGGCATCAGAGTGGAAGAGGAGGGAATTGCAATAATTCAATATATGACCACAGCTGGCTCCTAAGTGACAATGCTAGAAATAGTTAAGACGTGTTCACATAGTGGATAGAGGTTAAAGCTAATGCCAACAAAATTCAGGGACTCAGATGTGTGGAGTTCATTGCTTATAAAACAATAACTTTAAGACTAAAAATCTATTCATTGCAGGTTCTTGACACCAAATTTTATAAGCAGCTATCTTTTACAGTTCCCCTGCTAAGATGAAATGATTGTTGATTCAATAACTGAGAAAAAGAGCTTTAATTCTACATGATAGCTGCTCCACCAAAACAAAACAAAACAAAAAAAAAAAAAAAAAAGGAAAATAATCCATAGGAGGTTTACAAAAATAAGCAGAAGAAAGTTAGACAAAATAAACTGAAAACCAGCATATACAAAGTATAAGCTTAAAACTAATTATTAAGATATGTGATTTTCTACAATTTCTCTTTTTCTACATAATTTTACTGTGCATTCTATTTTAGCCTTCCACTAAGGTCTCCCCATATTCCTTCTGGGAAATATATACTGATATTTAGTTCTTTAATTTCTTAATTAGTTTTCTCTTTTCTTATGGTTTATACCTGCTTTACCTATCAGACTAATTCTATTTTTAAATCCTTCTCGCATAATTTTCTTTCATAGTGGCTCAGATTGGAGAAGTTATTTTTATTCAAATACTTGAAAATATCCCTTTGTTACTGAGTTAGTTGCAGTTTGATATCCAAGAAAATTTATACAATGTTAAACCTTAAACAATATTTCTCAATAAATTCGAATTATACAATAATACACCTAAGGTCACTTCTACATTAATATGATTTTGTAATATCAAGTGCCTAAATTTTTATTTCCAATCGCCACTTAAGAGACAGGAAAAATTTAACAAAACTAAACCATGAAAGAAACGCTTTTAGTGTTGATTCGAGACACTCTAATGCAGAGAACATCTCAGAGGCTTCTAAAGCTCTCAGTGAAACTTCATTTGTCCTGTGTGCTGATTGCCTCATGAGACGCCATAGGCCCCTCCTCTTCCACACAGTACAAGGACCCACCTAATCTCATAGCTGTGTGCTTAGTTGTCTGTTTCATAGATTTCTCACAAACAGTTCCTGAGTTCACTTTGTCTCCTATGGATCTGCTCTAACGGTGATTCAATGAAAGTTTGCTAAATGTTCAGAGGAACAAAAACGGAAATGGGATATCAAGGCACCATAAATTGCACCCAAGAAAGATTCAATCACACAGCGACAATTTTCCCAAGTTACCTCTGTCCACCTATGGGCTTTCCTAGCTGTCAGCCCCTTCTTGTGACTTTCATTCTTTAATCCGTAATCGTAAATAATTAAGAGTACTTTATGGGATCAGATAACTCCACATAACCTGTGGAGGTTCCAGTAAAGAACTCAGTTAGGGGCCTCTGTGTCAATCAGATTTCTACCACCTTAAAAAAAAAAAAAAAAAAAATGCCCGAGTTAAACAATTTATAAAGAGAAAAGGTTTATTTTGGATTGAAGATTTGCAGTTTCTAAGTTCATGAATCAGTTGGTACCATTGCTGTGAGCCTATGGTACGTAGGTAGCACATTGTGGCGGAATTGTAGCATAGGACCTTGTGGTGGATAAGACTGCCTAGCTCATAGCCAGGAAGAAGAGAGAGAGAAAGTAGTCCCGTGGTCTCCTGGGAAGACAAGCCCCAATGACCAAAGGAATCCACCTCTCAAAATTTCCCTCCTAGAGACAAATCCTTTAACACATGAGCATGTGAGAGACATTGAAGATACAAACTAGAGCAATCGCCATGTGTATACATTGTGCATATGATAATTTTCAAACGTATGATCAAGTGATTTTACTATTAAACACCAAAAGCTATTTTAGCATGTAAGTATTCTGATCCCCTAAAGAAACTGCAGAAACTATGAAAGACATAATTAACCAGGCAAAGCCTAAAGATTATACAGTTTTATACAAAGAACAAAGAAAGGCTGATAATCTTCTTTGGGACCAGACCATCTCTCAAAACGAAGCATGTGGTTGATCTTTACAAGTAGACTATTTCTACAATCTGATTTTAAATAATTAAATTGACCACAGAAAACTTGTTTACTAGGAAAACCTGATTATTTTTTGTAGTCTTTGTGTCATAGTCACCAAGGCATAATTTCAAGTGTAGAAAGATGGGAAGAGTGTGAAAGACTGTAGGCCTTGCCCAAACAGTTCAAGAACCACATTTCAAATCATACTATTTTCATCAAAACTTAATGGCAGATAAGTGTCAGGACTTACTTATCTGTCTTTTTAACATTCTCATTTCTCATATTTTAAAATGTATTATCCTCTCTGTTTTTATGCTTTTTAGAGAGTATAGAACCATTGGGAATCAAGTACCAAATGATGTTCTGAAATGACGCTGTGCATGAAAAACCCACAAGACAATTTAGTTCATTTAGATTTCTTAACAATAAATATATGAGGGAGCGTAGGGGGTAAAGAAATTGAGAAAGTAAATGAAAAAGATAAAAAAAAAAAAAAACAGAAAATTGAAGAGAAAGGGCATAAAATGAAATAATGTAATTGAGAGAAAGTAACTGACCCAAGGCAAAAAGTTAAAAAAATATGAAAGAAAATGTCTATGTCTGAGTCATGTTCAATAAAAGCTATGGACTACATAGATGATGGGCATCACCAAGGAGGGATTTCAGAAAATGTAAAAGACAAAAAGTAATTAGTTGTCAAGATTTCTGCATCTGGAATTGGAATGCTAGCTAGACATAAACATAATTTTGAGATTGACATTTGCCAATCTTGAAAGTGTGTCATTTGAGTTTGTGTTTTTAAAATCACAAAGAAACACAAGAATCACTCCTTTTAGAGGAGTACTATATTTCTAAATCACCCAAGTCAATAAAGGGTATTTAAAGACATATGATTCCTTGAGTTTGAGTGCTTTGCTCTTGGTTTTCAAATGTTCTAGAATAGTCTGCTGTTATGCAGAAGGCTTCCTTTAAAAGAGAAAAATGTATTTTTTATTATTATGAATCTGTTCACTTTAATCTTACTATTTCACCTGTATAGTTGACTAAGATAAAATGTGCTATTACCATATTGTAAATCCTTAATTTTACCAAAAGTTATTTTCAGAAAATTTGTCCTAACAGTAGATGTAATGTTGGTGTGTAGAATTACAGTGGGGAGAAAAACAAACAAACAAACTGTTTTGTGTCCTTTATAGACTGTATCAGAATTGTTTAAAAATATACAGAGATTTGATGTTACCATAGAAAGCTCAAATTGCTTTGATTTAAAATGTGACCATGAAGAAAAAGTCAGAATTCATAATCCATGGGGCCAATGCACATACAGGCTAATCACATTCAGTTCTTTTGAGGTCAGGATTCATATCTGAGTCTGAATCAATATTAATATTCCTTCTTGGCACTTGGTAGATGAAAAATGTTTTCTGCAAAAAAGGAACAGCTTCTATTACTTTTATTAAATAGCAGCTAGTTGCCTGTACTTTCCTTGGATTTAAAAAGATAGTGTAGAAATGACTGTGCTTATAGTTTCATAGTTTGTAAGAAGTGCTTTTGAGAAAAAGATATTTTAACTTTATGGGATTCTATGACTTCACAATAATAGTATTTTCACTCACTTCAACATACTTCTTCCTTAGAAATCTAAAAGTATTAAACTACACTATCTTTCTGGTCTACATAACAATCCCATTAGGTCCAAATAGATTCTGATTTGATAAATCTTAGGAAAACCTACTTCACAAGAAGCATCCTTATTGTTCTCCAAGGTAAGAACTGTTTGAATACAAATTATATAAGTACCATTCAGATCTTCAATCATGCATTTAGGATAATGATATAAATCTCATTCAACCACCATTTTTTTTCCTTGTTCCCCCCTCCCTCCCCCCCCTTGCTCCCTCCCTTCCCCTCCCTTTTCTTTGACCATTCTAGTGTTCCTCTAATCCTCCTATGTACCCCCATCCAACAACACTGTAAATTAGCCTCCTTATATCAGAGAAAACATTCGGTATTTGGATTTTTGGGATTGGTTAACTTCACTTAGCATTATATTCTCTAACTTCATCCATTTACCTGCAAATGCCATTATTTTTATTCTCTTTTATTGCTGAGTAAAATTCCATTTTGTATATATACCACATTTTCTTTATCCACTCATCTACTTAGGGACATCTAGGTTGGTTCCACAACCTACCTATTGTGAATTATGCTGCTATAAACATTGAAGTGGATGTGTCACTGTAATATGCTGTTTTTAAGTCCTTGGGGAATAGACCCAGGAGTGGGATAGCTGGGTCATAGGGTGGTTCCATTCCCAGTTTTCCAAGAAATCTCCATACTGCTTTCCATAGCGGTTGCACCATTTTGCAGTCAAGGTGGGATAAGTTCTATCGTCCTCTGTCCTGCCAGTTTCAACATTCTCTTCCTCAATTCACGCATCAGAATTCTTTAGATCTAATTCTATTTTTGCTAATTAGAGAGAAAACAAAGAAAGGGATAAATGTCAGATAATTATTTTTCTTCCACCCTCTGGAGCCTTAGATAATTTTCAGCAGAGATCATTCAGAGCATTAAAATCATTCAGTGCAGTTTTAAAAAATCCAAGAAGCATATTAGAACAATTACAAATTTCTTCTTCTTCATCATCAAGCATTATGATATCTTAGTTTCATTGTTTATGGAAAAACTCTCCAGTTATTATTTGTAAGAGAGCATGACTTATTTACATATTCTTTATGTTGCCAAGTATGTTCACAATTGCCACTCAGTCACCCTAGAGCATATAAAATAGCTAGCCGGTTCTTGGGTTCTTGTAAGACACTTGACTTAGCTGCTATCTCCAAGAGCATTTAAAGAAATCATCACTATTTCACTAATAAGCAAAACCCAGAAAGGTGAATTATAGATCTGAATAGCATGAACTAGCAAAATTCAAATGCCACTAGTGAAAGATTTACTTTTTTAAGACATGAGGTGAAATTTTACTTTTTCTTTCTAAAAATATGAACAAAATAGCAGGAGATTGTATGATTATTAGAAAGTTGTAGCACCAAATTTTGTATTTGGTTTTTAGATACATTAAGCAACATATCAAATTCCAAAAGACAGGAAAAAAGACAAGCATTCAATTTTTGAATTTCTAGTAAAACTTTGATAATTTATTAGGTAAAGAGCCTTTAGCCAAGCAATCTGTGTCATTTATTTTCCCACCGCCTTTTGCCCTCAGGAAAAGTTTATAACCAGAAGAGAAAAAAAAGAAAAGTCAGACATCCTTTGAGTTATTCTGTCCTATTGCTTATGGCTGAATTTTGGTCATACGTTGTCTTTGTAACTATAGCTTTAAGTTCCCCCTCTTGCCCTAGTTGTCTGATTTTCAAACAGGAACATAAGAATACATTCCTATTGTTCAAAGTGACATGATGCCTTATTGATGGATTCACTACTAAACAATCCTTTTAACTCTCACATGAATAAACTGAATCTGGACCTCAGGATAAGTTCCTACCCATAGAAACTGAATTCAAAATCCTAATGCAAAACCTTTGGGGCAACATACCTGGGAATTATACCAAATATGCTTCTCAGCATATATATTTTCTTTCAGGTTTGTTTATGTAATGCAACAGCAGAAACAAACTGAGTAAGTCTATTTAATAGAGCCTCTGAAAGCTCTGTCTCCCTATTATTGAAGACAAGAGCTGTCAGGAAACACACTGAAAAGATGCATGCTGCTCTCTGCTCAGTGATGTAAGTAGAACAATCTTGGACAGAGGGGCCAATACCAGACAATGGAACAGCTAGCACAGAGTGGTGAGGCAATTAATTTCTCAGATGCTAATTCAATGTCACAAAGAAGAAAGGAAGGAAAACAATGGAGCTACAGCAATCTTGTAAACATTATGTAGATGATGTATTAATAAAAAGGACAAAAATGAGAAGGAGAAATGTATTTTCAATTCACCTCATGCTACATTTGATTGGAAATAGCATACCAATGCAAAATCACTTTTATTGCTTTTTTTTTTTTTTTTTTTACATTTTGTAAAGGAAGAAAACATTGATGTTTCTATCCAAATCAATCATTTGTCTTTTCCAGGCAACATTCTTAGATAAAAAGCATATTGAAGGAATAGAGATTGTTTGAGATTTATATTTCCTTACAAGCTAAATCAGTAGTTATTTAAATGTATCTAATTCACTGTTAGAGAAAAGGGAAAATTAAATCACAAAGCAAGTCCTCTGCAGTACGTCTCTGAGGGTAGTGAGTTGGGAAAAGAGAACCGCTCTTCCAGCTAAACCTCTTTGGAGCACAGAGAAGCAGATCCTGCATGATCTGACAGGGTCTCAGGACCCTGTTAGCACCCACATTTTAGAGAGTTGTCCAGGTAAATGATATTTTCTTTCATTTCAAAACAAAAAGCAACTATTTCCATATTCTAAAGTAAAAGTTCAAATTGTGTTAAGTGCACAGCAGATAATTCTGAAAAGAAGAGAAACCCAACTCCCTTGGACTCAAATCAGCTGCTCCTACTGAGTGTCGTCAAGTTCAAATTCCACTGCAGCACTACCCAAAGAGTAAAGAGTGGAAGGATAATTAGAATTACTACCTCTAGAATTAATGATCTAGATCTATCTGTCTCATATCAGTAAAACAAGAGGGTGACAGTAGATAAAAGAACCGTTTGAAAGAGGGGAATCATGCAGTCCAATAAATATCATCCTTACTAGATTCAAGGAAAGGCTCCTCAGCCCACACAAATTGAATTTACATACCCCACAGTGATTAAGGTTCTTCCTTTTCTCTTCCTCCAAATTTTATTAATGTTCCCTGTAAAAACAGGCGGTGGCTTCTGAAATCCAAGCTGTTCTATATATAAATCTCATGAACATAACAAGTAGAGGAAGCAGAGAGGCAGGAATTCATATTCTTTCTTTATGGCAATTCCATACTCAAAAAAGATCTTTTTTTATTAGTCTTTCTGAGACCATTCAATGACAATAATCATTCAAACATTAGGTACATCAGATTAGAAGCCAATTAGTTTATTTAAAGAGCCACTAAATGTCATAATATTTTGAAGTTTATTTAGCCAACTATATTTGTAGTTATTTTGCACAGATGTTGTATGTGTCCTTTTAGAATACAGAAGGTGACTGATAAATTTGTGAACTACACAGCTACCATTATTAATGTCTCCATTACTAATGAGGTCAAATTCCTTCATGAATTATGCACAGGCAAGAGGAGTAAAAAGGTGGTGCACTATTAGACCATTCATTTCAAATTTAAAAAAAAATTGCAAAATGTTGCCTAAATGCAAACAATCTGTCAAAATTTACATCATCCTTGGAGTTAGAGAATATAATACTAAGTGAAGTTAGCCAATCCCAAAAAGACAAATGTTAAATGTTTTCTCTGATATACGGAGGCCAATTCACAGTCGGGTTGGGATGGGGAGCATAGGAGGATTAGAAGAACACTAGAATGGCCAATGGGGAGGGAGGGAAAGGGAAGGGGCAAAAGGGTGAAGAAAAAAAAAAAAGATGGTAGAATGAGATAGATATCATTACCCTAAGTGCATGTATGAAGTCACGAATGGTGTGAATATACTTTGCATACAACCAGAGATTTGTAAAAATGTGCTCTATATGTGTAATATGAAATGTAATGCATTCTGCTGTCATTTATAACATCTTAGAATAAAAAAAATTTAAAAAAAAATTTACATCATCTTGAGACCATGCTCTTCAATCACCAATTGCATTACTGAGATTAGCTTCACAGTGATGATGATGATGATGATGATGATGATGTGTGTGTGTGTGTGATTTCTGTGGTACAGAAATCAGACTTAGGGCCTTGTCCATGGCAGGCAAGTACTCTACCATCTTCAAAAGACTTTCTTTGTTTGTTTTGGTGAAAATGGGAATTGAACCCAGGGACACTCTACCACTGAACTACGTCATAGCCCTATTTATAATACTTTATTTTTCAAAAATTTAAGAATGTCTTATTAAACTGCCAAACTGGCCTTGAACTTGTGCTCCTCCTGCCTCAGATTTCCTAGTGACTGAGATTACAAGCATGCATCATTGCACCAGACCCTAAGGATAATTTTTAAAGCATACAAATAAAAAGTGATCAAGAGCTTCCAATTGCAAGGAAGAGATTGATAAGAGCTAATACTAATTATCACATGAAAAAAAATGTGCTTAAATAAAATTATTTAATATCCTTTGTCTTAGCTGTAAAGTAGAAGAAATTATAAACATGTAATATTTGATTGAGTTGTTTAGGAGAACAGATCATACAGTGCTTACAGTTACTTTTAACATACCTAGAAACACATATAGTTATCTCACTATATGTTAATGCCATATTAATACACACCTCAGGAAACTAAAACATTTCAGCATTGGCTTTATGTATCATCACTCAGCAAAGGCATTTATTAATAGACCATTAAAATATCCATGTCATGTTTATCTTAACAATTTGTTTGCAATATATATGTGCTTCTCTGTGACAAGTAGTCACTTTGGGAAAAGCTGTTAATTAAAATGATCATAAGTGATCTGAATGCTGCTAGAAGAAACATAACAGGTGAAAGCATTTTTCTTCAAGCATTGGATCTTCTCTTGGTCTCTCTTCATTCCTTTTAGTACTTCTAGCCCCATTATTTTGACTGTATGTCTCCATAATCAACTTGAAGTTATGTACTTTTTAGAAATTTATTCCTGAAATAGTTAGAATTTAATTAATATCTGTGTTAATAATATATCATTGCAGTTAAATGATATTTTTGCATTTTATTAATTGATAACTTTATAATTTAAACTAATATCATTCAAATAGAATTTACTGTTATGGAAATGAGAATGATACCATAGGTGTTATGGTTTGCATGAGAGGTGTCCCCCAAAAACTAACATGTGAGACAATGCAAGAGGGTTCAGAGGGGAAATGATTGGGTTTCTAGAACCTTTAATCCAATCAGTGAGTTATTTAACTGATGGGATTGATCAAGTGGTCATTGAAGGCAGGTGTGGCATTGGAGGCATGGCTTTCAGGTATATATTTGTGTCTGGCAAGTGAAGATCTCTCTCTCAGCTTCCTGATCATCATGTGAGCTGCTTCCCTTGGCCATACTCTTCTACCATATTGTTCAGCCTGACCTTGAGCTCCAGGAATGGAGTCTGCTCTCTATGGATTGAGATCTCTGAAACTGTGAGCCCCCAAATAAACTTTTCCTTCTTAAAATTGTGCTGGTTGGATCCTATAGTCACAGCAACAAAACGCTCCCTAAAACAATAGGCTAAATGATATTACCAAATGCTGATGAAATATATTAATAGTTTAAAATTAGTCTGATTAATCTGTCTTTATAAAGCATATTGACCCAATATAATTTATAAAAGAATTATTATCGTAAATTTAAAAAAATGTATGGATGTGTTTTTTTTTTCCTGTTTTCAAATAACTGTCTTTGTATAAAGTAGAGGAATTTATGAGATAATTCAAAGATATTTTTGTTATATTGATGGAGAACTAGAGTTAAATGTGCATTATAAATCAATTTTGGCATCTGTATAGTATCAACCAATAGCAGTTGTATTAGTGAGATAGGGTGTAATAAAATATGTCCTTTCTGTGTAATTATCTTTAAAAGTGAACTAATATTATATAACTAGTTATCTAAATGTCTGTTTTTCAGACCATTTATGTATGCATTTTCTCATTGCTAATGTGCTGAAAATATAAAATATGCATCCCTGTAAATCCATTTTTTAAAACACTTTCATCACCAAACAGTAGATTTGAAATCAAGGAAGTACAATGACATTTTAGTTACTTTTTAAATTGAATGAAATTTGTATAAATCCAATCATAATTTGGTCATTTATTTATTTTTATTATTTTGAGAATATTCTAGGAATGGATCAAGGTTACTAAAAAAATGTGCATGTTTCTTTTCATGATTATATTAAACAATGGGGTATATAGACAGACATAAATCATTATACTATGATTAAAAATAAGTGAAATATGGATATGTTACAAACCAAAAATTAGCATGGGTGCTCTAGCAAATACTTAAGTGTCCATCAAACATTAACTTAGGTCATCTCAGAACCAGAGATGGTATTATCTGCACAATAAACTAACTAGGAGAAATGCCAGGAAGGGAAAACACAAAGGCACCCAGAGAAGGCTGAGATGAGAGTGTCAATTATACTTCCCATAGGAGATATGCCACACTACACTCTTTATTTCATACAAATTTAGGACCAGCTACTCCAGATCCCCTTGGACCTCTGTTCATGAGATACTAGAATAGAGATGTTCCTAGGATGGACTACAGCTCATGGCTGCAGCTGATCTGAGGTCAACTACTCACTCCTTTGTCCACTCTGTTTTCCAAGTCTTCCTCACCCTCATGCATTGAGGACTTAGAAGTTCTTGATGATTAATCCGGTAATGTAACTCCAACTTTCATTTCTGAGACCTCCAAACTCTTGGTCGTTATATTCTTCTTAGGTAAGATCGATATATGTATGTATTGAGAGTTTTAGTGATGAGAAGCAGTGACAAGAGATAGCCAAATGGATCACCTAGGTTCCACATATATTTGTCTGTGAGCCAATTATAAATAGCAGTCCCACCTCCTCTTGTAGATCAGTATCAATTATTTCTGACAGATGGTTACTCTTTTCCTTCCATTCCCCAGGAATAAGTTGTGTAGAGTACTCTGGCAGCATGGTAATGTTTATACCAATAGAAATTTTAATGGGTCCTCTAGCAACAATGTAACTGGAGAGACCATGACTTCAGAGATAGGAAGCACAAAATCACTCATTGATTCATTGGTGATGATTGGTGATGGAAATGATTATAAGTGTGGACATTTTATACCTTCCTTCTTGATTATTAGCCCCATATATTCAGGACACAGCACCATACAGATGTTTCTAATTTCTTGCAAATATTTCTCTCTGAAGTAAAGCACCTGTCCTTTTAGAGTACTCACTCTGAAACTGGAACTTCAACTGTTTTAAAAGGCTTTCTAGAATTATGTGAGACTGGCTGCTCCCATGTGGTGTGATATATAATTTAACTAGTGAGTTGCATGGTCATTCTTTTTTTTTTTACCTTATTAATTTTCTCATTTGTTCTTTTCACTTATACATGACAGTAGAGTCGATTTTGACATATTTACACAAACATGGAGTATAACTTATTCTAATTAGGATCCCAATCTGTCTTTCACCCACTTCACTGCAAGTTTGTCTCCTGTTTTATGACACTCTGTGTTTCTATCCTTGTAGTAGCAGATATTTGATGTTAAGTTTGGTGTGGATATTTTGGCATCTCTTGACCATTTAACCCCTCAACACTTCATTAAGGTAGCAGATCCCTGAATATTCCTAGGGTTTGTACCTCACCCTCTGGAAATACTGTGTCATAGCAATGCCTTTAGTTACTAAAAATATTTTCATCCTTTCTGATTAGCATGATGTCATCAATGCAGTAGATCAGTATAATGTTCTGTGGTATATCCAGTCAAGGTTTTTTCAGATTACATTATGACAGCGAGAGGGAAGAGTTTGCTTACCTCTGCAGTAGTATTATAAATGAATGCTTTTAAGCATCAAATTTGAATGTAAACTGTTTCTGATACATTTTTTCCTCATTGAAATAAAAAATAACATAACTACAAAATCAGTGGTCATATTCTATGTACCCAAGACTTTATTTGCCTGGTCTGAAATGATACCAAGTTCAGTACAGCAACTAGGACCAGGGTGACTACTTAGTTGACACTGCAGTAATCAATAGAAATTCTTCAAGCTTCATCTAGCTTCTGTAGGACAAAATTGGAAAATTGAATAAAAATGTATGATATAAACTGCAAATCCTACAACTTTGAAGATTTAATAGGGTTACTCATCAAATTCTTCCCCCTCACCCAGAATCAATATTGTTTTTTTATTTACTAAATTGTTTATAAGGAACTGTTTCAGGGATTTCCACCTAGCTTCCCCACTGTGATCACTTTTGCCTCACACTTCAGGGGCCTCATGTGGAGGTCAGTTCAAAATTGGAAAATCATCACAGTGTGAGATCATGGAACCAAAGGGCATCTTGTTCAGGAATCAAGGCTTCATTTGTTGACTAGATACCATAGGTCCATTTTCATAGCAGTGAGTTTGGAGTGATTATAATACTTTGAATTTCTGTATATCCTTGTCATCTCAGAACTTTGTCCAATAATTCTCAAAATATCTCCATGTTTTCCTTCTTCTGGTTGTATATACTTGTCACAGCACAGCAGGGCAGTATCTCCTTCTGACTCAGCTTCTTTTGGAGTCAGTAGTCTCCATATTTGAAAGCTATCTCAGGTCTAGACACTAAACAGTAGATCGTGACATTTTACTGGGATGATCACCTTCATCCTCTTACTCCATGGTTTTTGGCTTTTTCATTTTTTAATTTTTAAATGTAGTAAATATTGTTTTCTCCTATTTCATTTTTAGAAATACTGAGCTCTTTTAACCATCTGTACAACTGTCTGTATTTCAAGATCCTTTAGTTGTCCTTCAGAATTTGCAAGTCTTTTTGATAATTGTAACGTCTTTCTAATCTTTATTCCGCTGAGGTGCCATTATTCCTATGGGTACTGATTGACCAGCCCAGCTCTTTTGACTGTGTTCCCACTCTAAGCCCTGCATTGCAGAGGACAGAACCGGCAGACATCTCTGGGATGTTGGTGGCCATCTTGCCAGCACTTTTCTAGTGTGTGCTTGGTGAATACTGTGTTTTCTGTGCCCTGCCACGTGACCTAGTTTTATAAAGGAAATTTTTTTGGACTGACATAAAGTATCTTGTTCCCCAAGGCCATGGACACAAGCAAAAGTCAATCATCCGAAGAGTCCCATGTCTCCTAGGAACTGACTGCCTTAGCAAGCCATCTACCCTCACTCCTCATTGAGTGAGAGCAGCCCTTGAGGACTGTGTTTTCCTCATCAAGGTGCAGATGGACTTTAGAGTGTAGCAGCTGGAACCATCAGTCAATTAGGCAACTCCCACAAGGGTATCTAAAAGGTGAATTTCCATGGGTACCACATTCAATATTATTACCACTTATGTTGAGGCATTTTTTTCCTCAACCACAGAAAATTTTCTTTTGGTATAATAATAATAATAAATTTTTCTGAAACTACCATGGACTACAGACACAGTCAAGGTTAAACCTCATGGATTACATGTGTACATTATTAAAATAAATAGCATCTATAGTGGCCAGCACTCATTAATGAATAATAATTGAACACATATGAGAGGAAGTATTATCAGTGAAAAATATTTTATTTCTGACCTTAAAATGATAGAAGTAGAAGATCTATAGGTAAATGAAGCACCCAAAAATGTGATGGAACCATTAATTTTGCTAGTAAGAGATTTGACATTTCTAAGTTCAGTTATTTTCTCTCATTTAGCAGGTCATATAAAAGGTAAATGATTAAAAGGACTAAAATCATTATACATACTATATTAACAATTTATGTAATCACACATTTGAGTTATTTATAACCATCTTAAATAACCCAAGTAAGTAAGCCATAATTCATTGAGCAGTTTACATTTTCCAAAATTAGCCCATCTTAGTCTAAGAAAGAAATTTCTCATTTCTGTTCTATAACCTAAGAGTTTCAGTGTCACTACACGTTACATAAAATATAAAATATGCATTAAAATTATTTCGTTTGCAAATAGGAGGCAGAGTTTTTCCTGAAGCAAATTCATTTTCAACTATATGTCCTACCATACCCTGCCAAGATGCTAACACTCTGCCCACACAGTCTTTTTTTTTTTTTTTTTTTTAATGAATGCCAAAGATCCAATAAGCCCATCTGGCATGTAGGGGAAAAATATAAATAAATAGATGCTTCAGTAATGGGTGTAGAATGAACAAATACATATTTGGTTAGGAACCCAGGTATCTGAAAAATTGACTAAAATTAGATATCATAAGTTAATATCAATGTTCAATGTTATTTCAATTAGTTTAATTTCAATGGAATTGTTCTATGTATGAAAATACTCTATTTTAATAGTGGTCATAAGTGGATGCGGCTTTATTAAACATCTGGGCACAAGATATCTGCTATTGTGTAAGGATTATAACTTTGTTTTCTTGTAAGGAATTTAAATAAAGAATGAGTTGCATATTGCTCATGTGATTTGTTTGATACGACAGTGTGCCACAGAAGGCTTATGACCACAGAGAACCTAGGAATGGATTTTAATGTAGGTCATTAGTGTCACAGGGAAAATGAGTTCTGGGTGCTGTATATTAAATGTCTGTATGATGTTTTGAAGCCATGCATATAAATACTCAGCAATCATTGAGTTGCTGACTTACATTTTAGGGTCACTGCCAGGAAAACCAGTTTTCTCCACTGCAGTTCATAAGTAGGAAATATATTGTATATTTAATACATGTTTATTTTACTATTGTAGAAGGAAATAAAGTGAGTCATGTTATGGTAATGTGAGGAGTCTGAAAACATAAAATTTAAAGCAAGCATTCAATTTTTCAAGTTCCCATATCAACTACCATGATAATAGCAGGCTTCATTGTGGCTTCTTAGGACAGAGTGAAGAGTTACTATGCTTTAAAATATCTAAAAACTGTAATAGGGACAATATTCAAAGGTTGAGTAAAAGTTTACTTAAGAGATTAAAATATCAATATAAAATGCCTTTTGATGGATTAAGAATTATAAACATGCCAATCAGTATAGGAATAAATACAGACATGGATATAGACATGTGCTCATGAAAAAATTTTTATTTTTTAAAATTAAATTTTACACTTAAATTCCCCCTGGACTGAAACTTGGCTGACAAGCTTTCAGTCCAGATGGAAAATACATTTTTAAATTATATATATATAACATTCATTAGAAAAGAGTTTGAAATAAAAAAGACGTTTGTGATTTTTAGGCTACTTTCTTTTAATTCCATTTGAGATTAACATGCTTAACATGCTGGCTCTTAATTCAGAATGTGTTTTTTTACTACAGGCAAATTTGAATGCTTAGTAGGAACAATTATTAATGCAATGAAGATAAATAAACCTGTTCTGAATGAAAGTGGTTTTATTGGTTCAGATTATCCAGAGTGGATTCAAAATTAATTGGATTAGTTAGAAAACTGTTCAATACTTCATGTTATCTGAGCAGATACAACCTGGATAATAAGATAATAAGGATATTTAAGTTGTATATGCAAAATATTGTGTTCTTCCTTACAAAGACTCTTTGGGAGGAGTGTGGAACTCCAGAAGAGTATTTTAATTAATTAGTGAGTAAAGTAAAAATAAATAGCATAGTCTCTGATGTCAGTAAGCCATGTCAATTACAACTGAATTCCACTGATGGTGTCACTTTTCTGTAACCCACCATATAACAAAGTGAATGCAACCACATAATATTCAAATGAATAGACTTTCAACATTACAGAAAATTGAATGATAAACAGGCTCTAAGTAATAGAGTTTTATTCTAAATAGGAATTCATAATTCACTTTTATTTTTATCCTGAAATTATTTTCTCAGACATTCTATTTATTTGTTTGTTTGTTTGTTTTGATACTGGGAATTTAACTGGGACACTTAACCTTTGAGCCACAACCACAGCCCTTTTTTTTTTTTTTTTTTTTATTTTGAGACAGGGCCCCACTAAGTTTCTTTCTCCTTGCTAAGGCTGGCTTTGAACTTGTGATCCTCCTGCCTCAGCCTCCCTAGCCTACTGGTATTACAATTGTGAGCCACTGTGCCTAACTTCAGACCATGGTTTAAAAAGAAGACTCAGCTATCTTTAATGATCAACTCTTTTTTTCCTCAAGCTGGAAACACTGCTAGCAAATCTCTTTAAAGCATTTGTTATAATCTGAGTGTTAGTGTCCCTGCAAAATTCAAGTTTTGTAATCTATATCATGATGGAGATGATATTAGGAGGTAGAGTACTTGGGAGGTAAGTAGGTCATGGGGTGAGGCCCTCATGAAAGGAATTATAAGAAATATTCCATAGAGCTAGCTTTCTCCTACTGCCATAAGAGGACAGAGGGACAGGAAGCCATCTATGAATCAGAAAGCAGGCCTCCACGGACATCAAATCTACCAGTACCTTGGACTTTCCAGACTCCAGGATTGTGTGAAACAAGGAATCCCAAACACAAAAAATAAATACAACCAGGAAAGCATGGAAAAGAACAAATCCCATTAGAACAGTAGATAAGCAAATGAGAATTATGAACAAAACAAGCAAAGAAATAAAACAAAATGACAAGAAATTATACATACCTCTCCATAATAACACTAAATGTACATCAGTTTATTTCTCTATTTAGGACAAAAACTGGTTGATCGGATTAAGAAGAAGACACAATTTTATATTGTTCTTGTCTCTAAGAAACACAAATCACAGGCAAAGATATTCACACACTGAAAGTGAAAGGATGGAAAAGGGTAGTCTATGTAACTGGAACATGAAAGAAAGCACAAGTAATTGCTTTACATCAGATGAGGCAACTTCAAGCCAAAATTAATCCAAAAAGAGAAAGAAGGTCATTACATATTGGTAAAGTGAACAATACAATAAGGAGCTATAGTGATTGTACATATTTATATTCTAAATGTCAGTGCTCCTAATTTCATAAAATAAATATTACTTGATATAAAAGGACTAATATACACCAATACAGTTGTAGTAAGAAGACTTCAGTATGACACTCTATCAGACAGGACATCCAGACAGAAAATCATCAAAGACACATCAGATTTAAATTTTATTGTAGATAGGTTGGACTTAACATATATCTACAGAATATTTTATTCAAAAACAACTGAATACACTTTGCTCATGGAACTTTCTGTTGTTTATAAGCCACACAGCCTATGGGATATTATTTAACAGCACAGATATAGTATAGCACTATTGGAACATGAGAGGGAAAATAAAGCAACAGTTTACTTTGAGTCAGTGCTCTTTGCTTACTAGTATCTAAAATTAAGCAAGTCCTCTTTACTTTATTTGTGACAATTAAATAGGATTATCTGGAGAAGTAGTTTAAAACAATAGGTTCTTTAAAGTATTTATTTTTATCAGAATTAAATAAAATAGCAATTATTGAAAATAGAACAAATCTCAGTTGTACATAGTAACTGTTCAAGAAAAGACTTATTTGACCTCCTGTTTTAAGAAGATGTTCTTGTTAAAGACTATTGTTCTCCAATATATAGAAATATAATTTTGAAACAGAAATTTACAGTTAATATAAGTAGCATAGTCATATATGATAATGAAACATCTGTTTCATTCTGGTTTTGTTCTTCCCATAAAACTTAAGGAATCCTGAATGTTGGAAGAAATATAACCTAATAATGAGTGAAAAGAAGAAGTAAGAGATGTTATTCCAGAACAATGAGCAATGAAAGTTTGATTTAACCTTTGTATCAAGCATACACTAAGAGTGGAAATTAAAGTCAATGTAGTTATTAAAGAATCATGAGGAAAAATCATTTCTTTGCATAGAACTCTGACTCCATTTCAAACTTGAGGCCAAGTGTCATTGAACCCGCTATATTCCTTGCTCTGTGCCTCTTGAGTTGTAGTTGTCCTTGTCTTTTTATAGGTTTCTCTTTACTCAGTGTAGACTCAGTTTACATAATAAGTCTGTCATTTTTGCATAAGAATAAAGTACCTGTTTATGAGATTCTAGGAAAAGTATCTTAGTAGGCATTGCTTTAAAATAGTATTGCAGATACACAAAAGAAACAGTTTTTCTTCTTTTGTTAATGTAAAATTAATAAGTGGTTCAGGAATGATAATTTATAGCCTGGCAACCAGGAAACTTTACATCCCCCTCAGCTTCATTAAACTTTCAATACAATTAGACAGGTCTTTCTGGCCCTTGGCCCCTGACCATCCTTTTCTAGAATTCTTACTTTGGAAATCTTCCAATTACAAATTATTTTTCTGCCCCTTTGAGATGTAAATCGTTTATAATCCAGGAATTTCTTTCCCCAGTACCATTCTTTTGAAAGGACTCGTAAAGAAAGACATAGTCCTTTTCTCCTAGTCTCAGGGGAGAAAAGAGTAGAAGCCTGCCTTAGATAAGAGTCAACTTGCAAATGCTGATGGCCTAACATTTTTACTTCCTATAATGTTCCTCTTCCTTCAGTACTTTTTCAGGAGCTCACGCCAGTGCTTAAAAGCTCTCTCACTCTTTGTTTCCCTGGAGTTGAATTTCATCTCTCTCACCTATTTCAATAGTCTTGAATAAAATCTTTTCTTGTTTTATTGATTTGGTACAATTTTTCTTTAAACCTGGGTAAACATAGCTACAAAACAACTATTTCCTCTTCTCTCAGTCAATGTAAAACAGTTTAAATTAGTTAAATAAAGCTGAAGATGTAGAGAAAACACAGGTAGTGTTGGGGGATCTCACCAAATAATATTTATTTACTTTGTAATTATATGTAACTCCGCAATCTCTCGTAGACACCACATTATTGAGAAACAGAATATTGGATCTAACTGCTTATTTTGTTAATATATGTATGTATTTTAATAACCAGCACAACAAACCCCTGATGGTCAAGTAGGAAGAATGAAAGTCTGCGGTAGTTTCCTGAATATTTAAGAGATATCATCCAGATCTTGATGACTCCATTTTAATTAGTGTTTAAACACTTACTTAAAGAGATGCATATAGATGTGCTCTCCATCTAATTATTTGGTACACAGAAAACCACCAAGAGAAATTTCACAAAGTTAGTAACTTCATTTTGAAACTCTACAAAAACTCTTGTTCTCTTGCCTGGAAATGTTACATATTGAATAAGATATTAGCCTCTAAGGTGATAAGAAATGATAAAATGAGATATTCAATAAAAAGTTTGTTCTAAGAAAGATAAGACCAGAGGAAACAGCAGATGAAAATGGGCAATTGTCTAAATAGAAATCCAAATTGTTTTATATTGAGTACTTTTCTCTGATTTAAAAATAAATTTACTTTATGCTGCTTGTAGAATATTTTGGAATACATAGAAAATTCTGTAGAAAAAGAAAAATTGTCATTGACACATGGGTTACACATACATTTATTGAGCACTTGTAATGTATCACATCCTGCATTGAACTCTGAATGGTATGATGAATATTTATAGATAGTATCAGCCCCAGGGATTTGCATATAGCAGCCACATGGTTATTGAATGATTAATTCCAAATGATTAATTATAAAATAGGTAGAAACTGATCAGATAAGAGAACAATGGAAAATAGTTCAAAAACTCAATTGCATTTGGTTTTTCTATTTTTGAGTATATTATAAAACTCACACATAAATTTCCAAATTTCCAACGAAATTCATGTGTACTCCAAAAACTCCTGGCAAATCTCATCATTATGCAAAATATATGGCAAATAATTGAGTATGGTCAAATTTATTAGAGGAGATTCATGTATTACAATACAGATGTACAGAAATGAAATTACCTTGACTTTCTATAACTTCATTTTTCCTTGATGCCTCCCTGCTCAATAGTGGGTATAACAAAAGGAGATAGAAAATTAATTAACAAGTTTATTAAATTAGTCTACTCTGATTTTAAACATTCTATTAATGGACAAATATTAACTCACAATTCAAATCCCATCCCTAAGGACATTTTTGTTTTCATTTGTAATGTAATTTCTTTCTTCATCTTTCACTAAGAACCAGAGTCTAGGTATAAAGTTTACATAATGTAATGATGTTATGAAGTTCTATATCTTGCACATTAGCTTCTGACTCTCAATTGCCAGTACTGGCATATCCTTTACTCAGTATGAATACTAAATTACATGATAGTTTTGGATGCAGTTTAAAAGATCCCACTTATTTTTCAAAAGACATACTTCCATTTACTGCTGAAGTATATAAATCTTATGAACACATTTCAAGACACCTGAACTTTTTTAGATCTTCTTCATGACTAGATATTGTTGGTTTCACTAGTTCTTTTAGCACTTGTGTGTTCTCCCCAGTATAAGGTACCTGACCTATCCCCTCCATGCACAGAGAAACCACAAAAAGCTAAAATCTGTATCTCAGTTCCATTTAATTAGAGTCCTTCCTCTGGTAATGTTGTTCAACTCTCCCCACATGTGTGGGGGGAAAGAAAAGTGAGTGGTTTTGAATGGAAACAGAAGGTAGATGGGTAGAATCCAGTACATATTGTGTATTCAGGCAGCCAACAGGATAAAGTTCCATGTCTGGGGCTTAGACAAATGGGAGGTTTAGAATGATAGTCATCAAAACTAGTAAAAATAGAAAAAAAAGGATAAAATTCATGAATAAATAAACTAATTTTTATTTGGGATTTTTTAAACATATTTTATCTAAGATATATTCAAGTGAAGAAACTGAGTAGCTATTGAGAGAATTGAATCTGGAGTTAAAAGAGACAAAAGAACTAGATGTTTATATTTTAGCATCATTAGAATGTATTTTGGGAATAAATCATGATTAATTATCAAAGAAGATGGAAGAAATGAATATTTTTAAACGGAGTCTTCCAACATATCAAGAGTTTAGAAATCACCATTTCCATCATTCCACAATGAAAACTGGGCACAGTGGAAATGAATAACTTATTGGTTGCTTTTAAGAATTGAGTTTGTAGAGCAAACCACACCTCTGAAACTTAGAGATACAGGCAATAAAGAGGTTTGCAGCTAAGATTTTTTTTTACTCAGAACAGAATCTGATGGGACTATAAACTGGTTACTACCAGTGCTTTTTATTTTTATTTTTAAATTTTTATATTTAATTAATTTATAACTCAAGTCATAAAATTTTATAGGGTGCCATGGGATGATCCAGTACATATGTACATTTTGTTATGTTCAAATCAGATCAAACATAAATATCTTCTCAAATATTTATTAGTTCTTTATGGTGAAAATTTTCAAAACCCTCTATTCTAGCTTTTTGATATATGTGGTACATTATCATTATTTGTCATCACCCTACTATGCCATAGGACACTAGAACTACTTAATCCTACCTAATCCCTAACCATACTATGTATCCATTGATTAACATTTCCGCTTTCTTCCCTCCTCAAATTTTCCCTAATGTGTGGTGACCACTACTCCACTCTTGATTTCTGTGAGATCTACATTATTCCACGTTCAAATAATATCATTGAAACACAAGAAATAAAATAAAAAATCAAAAAATGGAATGATATCAAATTAAAAAGCTTCTTCACTGCAAAAGAGACAATAAAGAGCATGGAAAGGGAACCTACAGAATGGGGAAAAATCTTTGCCACCTGCTCCTTAGATAGAATATTTATCTTTATCTCCGGGGTATACAAAGAACTCAAAAAGCTTAACACCAAAATAAATAAATAAATAACCCAATCAATAAATAGGCAAAGAAAATGAATAGACCCTTCTCAAGAAGAAAAAATATAAATAGTCAACCATCTAGGAGTGGAAGCACCATTTGACCCAGTTATCTTACTCTTTGACATATATACAAAGGATGTAAAATCAGCCTACTACAGTGCCTCAAACGTGCTAGGCAAGTGCTCTACCACTGAGTGATAACTCCAGCCCCAAAATGTACATTTTAATTTGAATTTGTACAAATTTTCTTGAGAATATTGAGACAAGTGATTTCTGATTCAAACAGTTTGGATATTTTAATATCATACATTAAATGATAATAATTACTTTTATTGTTGCTAATTTTGTTAAACCAGTACCTCAATTTTCTTTCAAATAATGAATATCAAAAAGATTATTTGGAAAATATGAAGTTAATAAAATGAAGATCACATTTGCCTAACATGTACTTATGCCTTGCTTGGAAATATGTTTTTAGTAATTTGGTGAATTAAACCAGTATTTACTCATCAATTTGTAGTGTATTAAGTTAGTAAAAACACATTTAACTATAGTCTACAGGAAATATTAATGTTTTTTTCAATTCATAAATCAAATTAAATTCACTGCACTGTTTTAATAAAAAGTTGTGAGAATAGCTTTATTTATCACTTTCTGAATGTTGGAAGTATTTTTTAGGTTTTTTTTTAACTTACTATATTTTTATAACTAGATTTTTTAAAAGTAGACTCTAAAGTTTAGAATGATGTAGTTATCAAAATTTTAGTGAAAATAAAACATTGTTCCAAGATGATTTTCATGAAGAAATCCTCCTGATAAAATTGTAGATAAAAATGAGATATGTTCCAGTGAATATATAATCACTTAGCTTTATTGGTCAACCAGAAATAGTGAAGACACTTCAGTTACAAAGTCTAAGAATAAGTCTCTTTTCTAAAAAAATAACAAAATCTAGATTCTGAAATTCTTAACTTGAAACATTTAACCAGTGTCTAAGTTTTCTTCTGCTTTGCAATTAGTGATAGATATACTTACAGAATTGGAGAAGCTCATGTTTGGCTTAGCTGACCATGTGGAAAATAGGATATTCACTGGTTGCCACTTTAAATTATCCTGATATTTGAAATATTTATCCTAACCAAAATTCTTTTTCCAACAGGAGCAAAAACTCTTATTTAGCAGATAAATGAGATCTTCCTTTTCTCTTTTATCATCCTTCAGTATATATCTTTTAGATGCTACCAATCCCCTGATCAGTGACTTGACAGAGGAAGAAGCTCAGTAGGCCTATTTATTACATGACAATGCTTAGGAGCTCTACCTTTTCCTGTAACAAAGGGATTTTTGTCTACATTTCTAAGTGAAATTGTGCAATTCTGGCATGAGGAAAAAATAAAAAAAAGGACTGAAAGGTTTTCATCATAAGTAAATTGGTTTTAGCTTTGTTCAAGTTATTTTTAAAAAGAGAGTCACACTAATATTCTAAGCTCTAAATACTGTCCTTCTTTGTGATTGTTGTTTATGTGGCTTATTTATATATCCCCAGTGCCTGGCAGGGTGGCATGCGGTAGATGCTCTCAGCATGCAGGAGAGTGAACACATATAGGCCTTCTTTATAGACATCTTCAAAGCTTAAGACTGCTTCAGAATTAGATGCATATTCCAGTCTCTTTTATGGAGCCCTTTCTATGTGTCATGAATATTTTTTTTTTTTTTTTTGTACCAGGGATTGAACTCAGGGGCACTTGACCACCGGGCCACATCCCCAGCCCTTTTTTTGTATTTTATTAGAGACAGGGTCTCACTGAGTTGCTAAGTGCCTCGCCATTGCTGAGGCTGGCTTTGAACTCGCGATCCTCCTGCCTCAGCCTCCCAAAGTGCTGGGATTACAGGCGTGCGCCACCGCGCCCAGCTGTCATGAATATTTTTAATATGCAGTCACATGTTTTCCCTTTAGGCCTCTGTAAAATAATTCAAGGAAGCATCATTTTCAATTTAAGGTTAGAAATTTGAAATAGTGATACTATATTATGGCCACATCTGATCATAGGATATGAGCCATGTTCTATTTTTTATTACTCTATTATAGTTATACAAACTATTGGGGTTCATTTTGACCTAATTATATAAGTGTGAAATATGATTTTGTATAATTTGTTCCATTTCAGTCCCTGGTACTCCCTTTTCCTCTTCTCCTGCCTCCTTTTGTTCCCTTTCCTCTAATCTTCCATTAGTTTATAGTTTTTTTTTTTTTTTTTTAATTAATGCTTTATAGATAAAAATAAAGGTAAAATTCACTGAGGTATATTCATATACATATACAGGATAGTTTGGTCAGCTTTATTTCACTATCCCCCATTTCCTGTCTCTCTTCCCTCCCTTTCAATCCCTTTCCTCTACTCCACATTGTTCTATTTTCATGGGATTTTCACCCTCTTTTGTTTCTCCTTATTTTGGTCTAGCTTCCACATATGAAAGAAAATATTTGACTATTGACTGGATTATTTTGCTTAGCATGATATTCTCCAGTTTCACCCATTTACCAACAAATGCCATCCAATATTGTGGTACTTCCAGCATCACTGTTTTTGCCCAGTATTATTTTGGCTATTCTAAGTCTCTTATTCATCCAGTTGAATTTTAGAACTGTTTATTTCCAGTTCTAAGAGAAACATCACTGATATTTTGATGTGGATTGCATCGAATCTGTGTAAGTCTTCTTCTTTTAAATCAATGGTCCATGGTCTTTCCTCCAAAACCACAAAGTTTTCTAAGAAATGGTTTAGAGTCTTTTAATTCTCTTTATGGCTAAGTAAAACTCCATAGTGTATATATTCCACATTTTCTTATCTATTTATCTGTTTATGGGCATCTGGACTTGTTCTTTTTTATTTTTTTACTTTATATTATATATATAAAATAATAAACTATATATATATTTTTTTTTACTTTATTATATATATATAAATAATAAACTATATATATAATAAACTATATATATAATAAACTATATATATATATATATATATATATATATATATATAGTTCTACTTAGTTATATATGACAGCAGAATGCATTTTGACACATTGTATACAAATGGAGCCCAACTTCTCATTCCTCTGGCTATTCATGATGCAGAGTCACATGGGTCATGCAATCATACATGTATATAAAGTAATAATGTCCATCTTATTCCACCAACCTTCTCACTCCCACATCTACCCCCCCACTCCCTTCTGCCCAATCCCAAGTTTCTCCATTCTTCCTTAGGCCCCCCATTATGGATCAGCATCTGCTTCTCAGAGAAAATTTAGCCTTTGGTTTTTTGGGATTGGTTTATTTCACTTAGAATGATATTCTCCAGCTCCATCCATTTACCATCAAATGCCATAATTTCCTCCTTTTTTAAGGCTGAGTAATATTCCATTGTTTATATATACCACAGTTTCTTTATCCATTCACCTATTGAAGGGCACCTAAGTTGTTTCTATAGTTTAGCTATTGTGAATTGAGCTGCTAAAAACATTGATGTGGCTACATTATTGTACTATGCTGATTTTAGGTCCTTCGGGTATAAAACAAGGAGTAGGATAGCTGGGTCAAATGGTGGTTCCATTCCAATTTTTCTGAGGAATATCCATACTGCTTTCCATAGATGTTGTACCAATTTGCTGTCCCACATCCTTGCCAACACTTATTTTTGCTTGTATTCTTGATAACTGCCATTCTGAATGGAGTGAGATGAAATCTTAGAGTAGTTTTGATTTGCATTTCTTTAATTGCTAGAGATGTTGAACATTTTTTTATATATTTGCCTATTGATTGTATTTCTTCTGTGAAGGGTCTGTTCAGTTTCTTAAGCCATTTATTGAGTGGGACACTGTAAGACTACAGGGTAGAAACTGTACTACATCAGATACATACCCCTAGATAGGAAGACACACAAACAACATGAGAAAACAATGGACTGGTTCTTTAACTTGGTTATTATGAATTGATTGTACTGCTATAAACATTGATGTGGCTGTGTCTCTGTAGTATGCTGATTTTAAATACTTTTTATAGATGTCAAGGAGTTGCATAACTGGGTCAAATGGTGACTCCATTCCTGGTTTGTTGAGGAATCTCCATATTGCTTTCCAGAGTGGTTGCATTAACTTATTGTCCCACCAGTAATATATGAGTACACCCTTTCCCCACATCCTCACTAGCATTTATTGTTTGTATTCTTGATAATTGTTTTCCAGACTGGAGTGAGTTGAAATCTCAATGTAGTATTGATTAGCATTTTCCTGATTGCTAGAAATGTTGAACTTTTTACATATTTTTTTTTTGGCCATTGTATTTCTACTTTGGAGAAGTGTCTGCTAGTTCTTTTGCCCATTTATTCATTGGGTTATGTGGGTTGGGTTTTTTTTTTTTGTTGTTGTTGTTTGTTTTGGTGTTACTTTTTTTTAGTTCCTTTTATAATCTGGATGTTATTCTCTTGTCTGAAGAGCAGGTGGCGAAGATCTTCTCTCATATGGTGTGTTTTTTGGCATGTTCTTATTTCCTTTCTTGTGCAGAAGCTTTTCAATACGATGCCATCCCACTTATTGATTTTCAATTTCATTTCTTGTGCTTTAGGAATCTTGTTAAAGAAGTTGGTGCTTGTGCTAATATGTTGGAGTGTTGAGCCAACATTTTCCTCTAGCAGTTGCAGATTTTCTAATTCACGTCTTTAATACACTTAGAGTTGAATTTTTGCAGAGTGATAGATAGATATCTAGCTTCATTCTTCTACATATGTATATCCAGTTTTTCCAGAACCAATTGTTTAAAATGCTATCTTTTCTCCAATGTATGTTTGGCACTATGTTGAGTATCAGATGACTATCTTTGTAGATTTTTATCTGTGTCTTCCATACTATTCCATTGGTTTTCAGGTTACTTTTGATGCCAATACCATGCTCTTTTGTTAACATCTCTGTAGTATTATTTGAGATCCAGTATTGTGGAACTTCCAACATCACTGTTTCTGCCCAGTATTATTTTGACTATTCTAAGTCTCTTACTCATCCAATTGAATTTTAGAACTGTTTATTTCCAGTTCTATGAGGAACATCATTGATACTTTGATGTGGATTGCATCGAATCTGTGTTAAGTCTTCTTCTTTTAAATCAATGGTCCATGGGCTTTCCTCCAAAACTACAAAGTTTTCTAAAAAAAAAGTTTAGAGTCTAGAAAAGAAATCAATCCATTATTGTGTTCAATTACATGAAGGAAGGTATGAAGTAGCAAGTATTAACAAAAGGAGTTTTTGATGGGTTTAAATTTTGAAATATGAAAAGGGAAATAAGGTCATAATTAAAAGATTCAGAGTTAATAAGAATGAAAGGAATAAAGACCTCAGAATGATAAACTAACACTAGGTGGAAAAGTTAAGTCAACAAATAACTGGAAGGTAGAAGTAAAATACTAAAATAAACCCTTAGCAAATTAATTGTTTAGAAAAATTTAGTATACATGCCTTGGAGATAGTCTGTGCTATAATTTTCTCTTGTTTTCCTCAGAGCAACAAATGTTTCCAAGTTCTTCCCTTATCCACAGATGGTTTCTAGAAATATGGGAAGTTCATGTAGTCTTGTGGTAGTGTTGACAAAGGTCTCCAATATGCATTCTGTCTTTGGGGCTCCAGTCCACTCACTGGATAAAATTTAAGTTCTGCTTACTGATGATATATTTTTTCCCATGTCAATTAAACTCTCCTTTATGCTCTATGGCATGGATATTTCTACCATTCTTACTAAACTACTGGATTCTCTGTCAATCTAAACATTTCACTTTACATCATTCTATTCTTTTTTCATGAAAGTCTATAACGGAACACATTCCTGGGACCTCTCTGTTTTGATATCCTAACCTGAGTGACTCAAGTTAGATTATAGGTTATCAGGTTAGATTATAGACATATCAGGTTAGGTTATACCTAACATCCTAAACAAAACAAAATTTATACCACAAATAGTTTTACTTCAAGCAGTGTGATCATGTGGCTGAAAAGTTACAACACCCATGTAGAATGTCACAGCATCCAATGAATATCAGACACAGTGCATGATAGAAATACTAATTTTGAAGTTACAGAAAGAAAAGAGACTAGTGAAAACTTTATGAGCATAAAAGCACCAAACTTTCAGGAACTATACTTTTAGAGTGGCTATTCAAGACACTATGAGAATCTTAACACAGATACCTCTCCATTTTAGGATCTCATTCTGTTTCAAATAGCTTAAAAGAAAAAAAAAAAAAAAGTCTACCTCTAGGAATAGGCTGACAATGATGTTATTGGTTTTACAAATCTAAATTCTCCCACAGGTACAGGAACCACCATTGAGTGTTGCAATTTGCCTGAAAAATCTGATTTTATAACTCTTATTCTATTTTCAGTACAAGTTTAGAATGTATTTTGGATTTTAAAATTTTTTAATGAAGCATTTTAAATGATAGTAATAATTGGAGTTTTGTATACACAGTTTTGCAAGAAGTGAAGTTTGAAAGATAAATAGAATTTGCTTATCTTCCCTTTTCTAAAATTTTATTAACATAACTGACACCTCTCTTTTCAGAGTAGTATGAAAGACTGTCACTCAACAAGGGCTTGTGCTCAAATGTAAGCAACTCAATACCATTAAGCCCTTTTGTTCTCTCAGCCAGTGGGGAAAGTATTTCACACTATGGCTACTGTAGGAATATGTTGCATGAACCAACAGGTATATGGTTCATGTCTCTGCCTTTGAAGTACACAAAGTCACCAGTCTTGAATGACTCCACATTCAAATGTCAATGGAAACAATGAGGAATTATATGTGATACATGGAATATATTTGAAATAGGGCTTCAGTAGTGCTGCTTTAGAACCTCTTGAGAACATTCTGGATGTTGTTACTTCAGGGCTTTCTGTTTGTTTTTGACAGTTCTAGGGAACAAATCCAGAACACCACACATGTTGTGCAAGTACTCCACCACTGAACTATGACCCTAGTGCTGGGGCCTTGTCTTTTACTGAATGTGTTAGGCTGTAATTATTTTTACTAGTTACTTTTGTTTTTTTTTTTGTTTTGTTTTGTTTTGTTTTGTTTTTTGTTTTTTTTTTTTGGTACCGAGTGTTGAAACGAAGGACTCTTAACCACCGAGCCACATTCCCAGCCCTTTTTTATTTTGAGACAAGTTCATGCTAAGTTACTTAGAGCCTCACTAACTTGCTGAGGCTGGTTTTATATTTGTTTTCCTCCTGCCTCAGCTTCTTGAGCCTCTGGGATTACAGACATGTGCCACCCTACCCCTAGATTGCCAGATATTATTATTAATAATTTTCTTTTTTTTTCTTCTAATTAGTTATACCTGACAATAGAATGAATTTTAACATATCATACATAAATGGAGTATAACTTCTCATTCTTCTGGTTGTACGTAATGTAGAATTACACCGGTTGCGTAATCATGTATGCATATAGGATAAAAATGGCTATTCATTCTCTGCCCTTCCCACCTCTATATCCCTTTCTCTCCCTTCACTCCCCTCTGTCTAATCCAGAGTACATCTAGTCTTCCCTAGCCTCCCGCCCCACATTGTGAATTTGCATCTGCATATCAGAGAAAAAATTGGGCTTAATTGTTTTTTTGGGATTAGCTTATTTCAATAATTCTCCATCCATTTACTGACAAGTTCCATTATTCCATTCTTCTTTAAGGCTGAGTAAGATTCCATTGTATATATATACCACATTTTCTTATTCATTCATCTGTTGTAGGACTCCTAGGTTGGTTCCACAGTTTAGCTACTGTGAACTAATGCTTTTATTAATGTCATAATAAATATTTTATAAAGGAGTAAACTGAAAGGCATGAAATGACAGGTTTACTGAAAATTTAAACTTAATATTTAATGAAAAATTGATATTGAATTTGTTTTTCTTAAATGTTGGAGATAAATGAGCAATATTTTAAAATGTATATGGACATTTATCATATGCTGTGGCCACAAGAGTGACATCTCTGATCACATGAATATGACAAGAAAACAAAATGCTGAAGCACTACTATCATTAAATTTATGTTAGATATTATTTTAAGACAATTGCACTAAAAGAACTGGTTGAACACACCCAGATACAGAAGTTTCTTATAGGAATAGTTTGACTTTTCATTTAGATCAAATAATTGTTCTTCTGAATCACATCTACTGTTTTGTATTACAAGATATTTGTGTTTGTAAAGTATAAAATGGTGACTATTGATGTGTTAGATACAGATGCAGGAGAATATATTTAGAACTAGTTAAATGAAAATTTAAACTGGAAATTTAAACTTAATATATAACCAGAGTTATATAGGAATTATCAGATAGTTAAATAGAAAAAATAGTTATTTCTAATAGTGGCTTTATTTTTGTATTTTGAAAGTCATCACAATCAAATTCAGCATCACTATAGTGTGATCATGCTACCAGAAAATAGTAAAATTCAACACTAAAGATAAAATCATCTACATGAGGATTTATAAATGCATATTTTAGTGGAGGATATTCTCCTGCTAAAAACATTTATTATCCTACTAAATTAAGAAGGATCAGGCTAACTAACTTCTCTCTTTCTCTCTCTGGAGAGAGCAGAAATATACTTGAAATTGATCACAGTGAATATATACTAATGTAATTATGTACAAACAAGCTTCATTAGTCCACCAATAAAAGTTGAAGTTTACAGATTTCAAAAGTTATAAAATGTTGATATTTGCACACACACAATAAAACTGAATATGTGTTAGTCAGATTTCATTGCTGTGGAAAATATAATACCTGAGAGAAACTATTAAAAGGAGGATAGGTTTATTTTTTCCCATGGTTTCAGAGGCTTCAGTCCTGAATCATTTGGCTCTGTTGTTTCTAGGGCCAGCAGCAAGAGAGAAAATCAAGACAGGAAGCATGTGGTAGAGTAAAGCTTCCTGCCTCGTGATGTCTGGGAGAAGAAAGAAAGAGAGGAAGGGTCTGAGAACAAATACACCCTTCACCCCACTACCCTACCTCCTCCAGGTAGGCCCTGCCTCCAAGGTTTCTACAACCTCCCAATATCCCACTAAACTCCAAATTCATCAGTGAACTACTCTATTAATGAAGTCACAGTCCTTGTGACCCAATCATCTCCCCAGGATCCTGCTCTGAACATTGATGTATTGGGGATCAAACCTTCCACTGGACACGAGCATTTGGAGGACAGATCCAATCAAGGACAAATAGTTTGTAATAAGTCTAATATACAATTCCATAAATATGTAATCAGTAAGACAATTATTTGTTGCATGAACATCTCTTGCATTATAGAAAAGTATGAGCATTTGAAAATACACTTTATAAATTAACTTAAATATCATACAGTGGAATTAAATCACTTTTGACTCATCCAGGTTCCCTTTGGAACCCCAGTATTTTAATTTATTAAATGTGTTTTATTTAAATGCTTATATTTACTATTGACATCATTTTCCTGGATTCTGCTACTTTTGAGTGATAAGAATGTCAAATTAGTTAATTAAGGCAATGCTGACATTGCTCTCACCTTACTGAATTTCCATTGACTTTGAGTCAAGATGACTGAGTCCATCTAAGCTCTATATCATTAATGACAATAATTTAAGATTTTGTGATTGAAAAACACAAAAAAACTGGACATGGTGATGCACACGTCTAATCCCAGCAATTTGAAAGGCTGAGACAGGAGAATCACAAATTTGAGGCTAGTCACAGCAACTTAGCGAAGTCCTAAGCAACTTAGTGAAACCCTGTCTCATAATGAAAAATAAAAAGGGGTGGGATGTTGCTCCATGGTAAAGTGCTCCCATGTTAAATCTCCAGAACCACCTGAAAACAAACAAATAATCAAAAAACAAAACACAGAAATAATTTACTTATATTTTTCTTTTCCAGAAATTTTCCATATATTTATATTTTAATTATTATCCTCACCTTCAGTAAAATAGCCATTGAGCATAGAGAATTCCTCTTTACATATTGTTTCCTATCATTCAAAAGGATAAGTATTATCCATAATCATATGAGCAATAATCCATGTCTTGGCTGGTAAACTAGATTTACTCAATTAAAACTCCAGTGTTAACCAGTAACTCCAGTAGTTAACCAGTAACTACTGGTGTGATTTTTTAATATGTGCCCTACCAGAATACTCCAGTGGGTATATACATCACCCCAAATAGTGTCTAGGACTAGTCATGATACAGGTGTGATATGACCTGAACAAACTATCCAGTACCCATTATGCTCCATATATGTTCATTTGGAAACATTGTCTATCAGTGAAGGCTAGACTATAGGTAATAATGCATACAAATTGCAATATTTTTCTTCTTCTGAAATTTCAAAAATTTAAAAGTATATCTTGATTCAATAGGAACTCCAATAATTCTGATCCACTAAAATCCCCATACAGAGATGCACAACAATCCTCAATATTTCTCTTTGCTATAATTTGAATATTGATATGCCCCCTCAAACTTGTGCAAGAATTTTATCTACAAGGTCTGCAAATTATATTGATTTTTTATTCTTTTTTTAATTCAAAGGTGTTATATATGACAGCAGAATGCATTACAATTCATATTACTCATATAGAGCACAATTTTACATCTCTCTGTATAAAAAGTATATTCATACCATTCATATGATGCACTTAGAGTAATGATATCTATCTCGTTCTACTATCTTTTTAAATTTCTTTCCTTTTTTTATCCCCTTGCCCTCTCCCTTTCCCTCACTCCCCACTGACCTTTCTAGTGTTCCTCTAATCCTCCTATGCTTCCCATCCCAACTCCACTATGAATCAACCTCCTTATATCAGAGAAAACATTCAGCATTTGGATTTTGGGGATTGGCTATAAATAAGGCAGCAACTTAATCCAACTATGGTATTTTGAAATGGCACCTCTGAGAGGTGATTAGGTTTTTAGATAAGAACATTAGGGGGATCAACTCATGATCAAATCTTGGGGGCTTTGAAAAAAGAAGAATAGAGATGAGACAGACACAAATATGTATGCTCCCTGTCTCTCACCAAGTGATATTCTGGGCCACTTCATGACATTGACAGCAAGAAGGTCATCACCATGTGAGACTCACAAACCTTGAACCTCCAGAACCATGAGCCAAAAATAAACCTCTTTTGTTTATAAAGTAGTTTGTTTCTGGTGTTCTGTTATAGTAACAAAAGGACTAATACACCCTTGTTCAGTATATTTTCTTAGTATGTCAGACATGGTAAATGATGACCATTACTGTGTAGCTGGAAATGATTTCCTGATTCATTCATTAAGTCAACCAGTCTACATGTTTTATATAACATTTCACTAAATGTATCTGAGCTAAAAATATGATATTGAGGTAAACAAATTTAACACCTATCCATCCTGTTTAGTTAGTAGAATAAATGTACTACAACTTCCTATAAAGAAAAAGATCAAAAAGTTATGAGAGATATCTAAGTGCACATCTTTTGGGGGAGGTGACTACTTAACACTGAGTGATAAGGGAAGGCCTCTTTGGCAAGGTGATATTTCGACTTGGAAATAAAGGATAAAATGGAATTGAACATGCTATGGCAGGAGAAGAGTGTTCTACAAGCAGATTGATTTGTTCAAAGCCTTGGGGTTGAAAAGAGTTTGGAATTTACAAAGAGCTGAATAATGCCTATTAGAGGAGGAGGCATAATGAACAAGGTGGGTTTGTGACATGAGATAAGGCCAGATTTACTGGGGAACCATGTGAAATAAGAGCCTGGAAGCAATGGGAAAAAAATGTGATGTGTATTTCAAAAGCAGGGGAAGGATAAGACCTGTTAATGTTTTGGAAAGATTGTTATTACTCTGTTAGAGTTAGTTGGTGAGGTCAAATTTGCCTAGTAGAATAAATACATGCTGAATAGCAGACCCCACCCATTGGTGATGGGGAAAGAATCTAATATCTCTACTGAAAACCACCTCAGAGTCCTGCTTGAGTATGTTATTTTTTACTTTGTTATTCTATTTGGAGATACAAGTTATCTGTTTCATATTGATATAGTAGGTAAAATTAAAAATAAAAAATAATTTGATTTTCATAATGTAACTTATTTATACAAAGAAATATTTGTCACAATATAAACACTGGAAATAAAAGCTGTACTATTTTTCCTATTGCAAAAGCTTTGTAATTCAAACACATCTGATTTATATTGATTTTAAATTTAGCATTGGGAGAAAACACTTACATGCTCTATAACATTGTTAAGCATCACAAATAAAATTAGAAGATGAATTGTCATTGCTTTTCTAAGTTGTAAATTAGATGACTCACCATGTAGACAAAATGACTCCATGAGGATTGGCTAGTTTATAATTTGAATTATAATTTAGGCACTATGATGCGTTTCCTGTCACAAATTCATAGTCTGCATTAGATTATGCATTCTTATCTTGAGTTCAGTTAAGCAACAAAAGACTGAGTTCATTTAGTGAATAAAATTCAAGAAATAGCATCTGGCTCTTCCCCAAATTATGGTTGCTGTCAGCTGTGCTGAATCTGTATCATCTATGAAACCTCCTGTTTCGTTTCATAACTTGCTCATTACAAACCATGTAGGTCCAAAATTTTCCCATTTCTATATTCATAAACTCCTTTGAATCATATTTAAAATCCTGCTTCATTCTAGAATGGAAGGTTGATAACAGGCATGGGTAGTTTTGAAAATCTGCTTTGCTGAAAGAAATTAGGTACAGAGAAAGCAGATCTTCAATTAAAAACAGTTAAGATAGCAAGTTCCAAATCTCTAAGTCAAGTTGCTATGAGAAAATCTGGTGTATAGATACTGTTAATTTTTTAAGAGGTTATTTTTTTTCCTTAGAGCATTAACTGTGTATTGGTAACTGTAACTGTATATTAGTTCTAAATATCAATATTTTCATTCATGATCAGGCATTGAATACTTACACATTCATTCTAATTGTAAACAAAGACACCTGATATGGTGCAGCTGGACACTCTCCAAAATACTAGACCTGGGCTGTGATCCCAAATATTTTTGCTGTTGGTATAGATATTAGGGTTTTTTTCTTTACAATATTTTACATATTTTCATAGCTTATTCTCAGAGCTTTAATAGATAGCCCACTATTTGCTTCCACTAACATGCATGAATGAATATGCTTTTTTTGCCATAAAATATAGGACACAGAGATCATGACAAATGATTTCAGTTCACTTTCATTTGACATTAGGGTTTCTGAATAATCAGACAACTAAAGTCATATCAGCCTTTCAGACATCACACTCTGAGGCTTCAAGTAAGTGGTTTTTACCACCTGAAATGATCTCTGACCCAACCTATTTTCTTAGTCAATTCTACTCATCCTCTAACTTTCAGGCCTAACTTCTGTTCTTCAGGGAGACTTCCATGGTTATTAGACTAGATCAAGTGCCTCTGTTTTATACTTGCATAACAATACTACCTTTCCTTTATAACATTTTTTATTTTTAATGAAAATTTCAATATGTGTAATTATTTATTTTTCCTTTTTCTTCATAAACTATAACCCCCCTTGAAAAGCAGCTGTATCACTTTTTACCCATCCATGAAACTCCAGACTCTTTCTTATATGCAGCACAACTTGGGTATCTAACATGTGACTGAATGCTGAAGGGAAGGAATTTGTAGAACCAGGAGAGAAAAAATACATTTGACAAAAACACTTTATAAGGTATCATGGAGATACATATATATATATATATATATATATATATATATATATATTATGTGTTATATATATATATGTATATATACATAACTTATATGTATGTGTATATATATATAAACTTACCTGGAAAACACTTAATGAGGGTTTCTTATTTAAAATCTGAAATTAGAATATGCATGGATAAAATTATCTGCTACAGGTAAAATGCTACTTTTCAATTTCACTTAATCTGTGTCAGGAATAATAAGACATGCAAAAGAAAGAGAAAAAAAAATAACCAATGAAAGAACATTAAGAAGACACTGTGATAACAAGAGAAGATTTTCTTCAGGTTTTTAGTGGGAAAAAAATAGGACAATCTGCTGTTGGTAAAACATGTACAGCATATAAGCTTGGGTCAGAAAATTATATATAGCATATATTCTATGTATAGCATACATTCTTGCACTGATTTAAAATCCTTGTCATCTTTTTTTTCTTTTGTATGCAAATGTTTTTACTTAAAAGTCTTCATCAAATTACTCTTTCAGCCGGGCGTGGTGGCGCACGCCTGTAATCCCAGCACTTTGGGAGGCTGAGGCAGGAGGATCGCGAGTTCAAAGCCAGCCTCAGCAATATCGAGGCACTTAGCAACTCAGTGAGACCCTGTCTCTAATAAAATACAAAAAAAGGGCTGGGGATGTGACCCAGTGGTCGAGTGCCCCTGAGTTCAATCCCCGGTACCACAAAAAAAAAAAAAAAAAAAAAAAAAAAAAAAAATTACTCTTTCATATAGACTATATATAGGAGATTATAGCCAATATGCTTGGAAATAGAGTAAGTAACAGTGACTACTGTCAAGAGTATCAGTAAAATTTCAGCTCCAATTGTGAGTGGCTTTAACCACAGAGGTTCTTAATGGTCTTCATCCACATGCTATGTATGCAGCAAGGTAGTAAGAGAAGTAATGTTAACAGAAAGGCCTATTCTCCGGGGTGAACTTTATTGATAGTGGTGGAAAGTCTTTTGAAACACTGGGCTATCAGGACTCTGAAGTGCACAGTATGGACATAGAGTACTGGGTATTTTTCATCTGGCAAAGAGAAATGAGCAGTATGACTTGATGGGGGAAGCAACCTGACTGAATGTGTCAACATGACAGAAAACAAGGATGATGCTAGATTAGATTAGCCTTGAATTAATACTGTGTGGCCAGATGCATCCTTCACCAGTTATATTATCTGGAGAAAAAATGAAAGGGGCATGTAGCAAGCTGAACAGACATTGTCCCATATCCTATTTTCTGCCATCTGTGAACATGTTACCTAACATGACCAAAGACTTGGTGACCTAACATGACCAAAGACTTGGTGGATGTGATTAAATTAAAGATATTGAAATGGGTATTATTCTTGGTTGGCCAAATATAATCACCAGCATCCTTGAAAGAGGCAAATAAGAAGGTCTTACTTGCATATTTTGCCCATACCTGACACTCTGTGAGGCTAAATTGAAAGGTGATGGACTAATTAATCTGGTAGAGGTAATTTCAAGAAAGAGAATACTCAGAAACAGAGAAGAGAGACATTTGAAGATGCAACACTACAGAATTTGGAGATGATACAAGGTATCAAAAAAGTCAGGCACAGTGTTGAATATCTGTAATCCCAGAAAACTGGGAGACTGAGACAGGAGGATCACAAGTTAATGGCCTGGCTCAGCGACATAGAGAGACCCTATGTCAAAATATAACTTTAAAAGTGCTGGGAATATAGTTCAGTGGTAGAAGTTTCAGGAATTAAATCCCTAACACTGCAGGGGGAAAAAAGGATCAAAAGCTGAGGAACTTGGATGGCTACCCTGAGTTTTAAATGTCAAAGAAACAGATAATTTTATAAAACCTCCATAATGAATGAAGCATACCGACCCATTTTGGATTTCTGAATTCCAGGATGGGAATATTTTTTAAAAATGTGCACTTTTTTGAGCTACTAATTATGTCACAATTAGTTACAAAGAGGAAGAAACTATTATAGGGGAAAGAATTTCTGTAAAATTCTATGAAAGATACAAAAGGGGAAATGTACCAAAAGTTGGCATTGTTTCTGGGCCTGATTACCATGTCATGGGTCTTTCTAGTCAATGGACAGCAGGGGAGCAGAGCAGCAAAACAGACTGAAGAGACAACAGAGGTCTTTAGTGGTATTGTAGAAATATGGAACATAATAAACACAAAGTAGCTGAATATTGACTTAAAGTTTATTTGATACTGATAGACTGCACAGAAATCTGTGAGAAACAGGGGCAATTAGAATCCTAGTATTATGGTTTAGAAATGAAGTGTCCCCCAAAACTCACAAGAATGTTCAGAGGTGAAAGGATTATAAGCGTTGTAATGTAATCAGTTAATTAATCCATTGGTAGGGATTAACTGGGAGGTAACTAACTATAGGCAGGTAGGATGTGGCAGGAGGAATTGGTGACTCGGGGCATGACGTTGGGGTTTATCTTTTGTTTCTGTGAGCAGCATTCTTTCTACGCCTGAGTTTCATGTCCTGAGCTTGTTTCCTCTCTCATGCCCTTCTGCCATGAAGTTCTCCCTTACAAAGGCCCAGAGGTTTGGAGTCAGCTGACCATGGACTGAACCTCCAAAACAGTGAGTAAAAATAAATTTCTCCTCTTATAAATTTGTTCTTGTCAGGTCTTTTGGTCACAGCAAAGGAAAGTTAACTGAAGAAGAAATTGGTACTGAGAATGGGGGCCATGGTTGTGACTAATCTGACCTTGTAGTTCAGAAGCTTTTGGAGTTTGTGGGAGGAATTTTGAAAAGTATAGATATGTTAACTGGAAAAAGCTTTAGAATATTGTAGGTGGTATATCACTGAGCAATTTTGGTGGAAGCCCAGAAGACCAAATTATCAATAGGACTGCATACAGTAAAGATTGGCTCATGAGGTTTCAGAGGACAGAAACTTTATTGGACACTGGACTAGTTGTCACTCAGGTTACATTCTGGCAAAGTTGTCCATGTTTAGCCCATGCCTGACACTCTGTAAGGCTGAATTGAAAAGTGATGGACTAATTAATCTGATAGAGGTAATTTCAAGGCAGCATGACATCCAGACAGTAGCATGGATATTACTTATGGCTTTTAACTAAGTTTACTGTGATAATCAAGAGCAGAAAGCAGAGCAGAAAGATTTGGAAAACTTGCAGTTTGGCCATAAAAGTGTAAATAAACCTGGCTAAGAAAGTGTAGTTTTTACCCAGGCACAGTGACACATGCTTGTAATCCCAGTGGCTCAGGAGACAGAGGCAGGAGGATTGCAAGTTCAAAGCCAGCCTCAGCAAAAGTGAGGTACTAAGCAATTCAGTGAGACCCTGTCTCTAAATAAAATACAAATAGGACTGGAGATGTGGCTCAGTGTTTGAATGCCCCTGAGTACAATCTACAGTACCCCCCCCAAAAAAAAAGAAAGTGTAGGTGTTAATGAGATTATAGACACTAAAAGGAAACTACTATTTTTTTCCAGAAGCAATAAGAAAGATGAATTGAAAGTGTCTCAGGAATTAGCAAGATGTCACCCATCTCAACTCAAGGACATAAAAGTAAAAATTCCTTTGCGATGAGACCATGGTCCTCCCTGTTTGCACAGGGGGTGCCCAGGAAGTTGTTCTTCAGCCACCAAGTCACTCAGAGGTTGATGCAGCCAGGTTTTCAGGAGGCTTATCTACTGCTCAAGATGACAACAGACATTGGCATCAACCACATGGTTGTGGTTCTACAGGAATTCAAGATACTGGAGTTAGAGAGTTAGGGAGGCTTTGGTCAAAATTTCAAAGGAAGGTTTGGGAAACCAGGCAAATTATAACTGAGTCAAATAGCCTGCAGGCAGTACCTGAGTGGGTGATGTGTGAAGTTGTGAGAAGGAAGCTGAAACTTCAGTGGAGATCCCAAGAATAAGAGTCACCAGTAACATGGAATATCTGTTGAGGAAAGCAAAAGGAATTGAGCAAAGTTAGGCCCAGAAAGAGGCCATGTGAGATGCAACCAACATACTGGTGAAATTACACAAGCTCTTTGCAAAGAACATCACGATGCCATATGTTCCAGATTCTAGGCATGAAGCTATAGAATTGTGTTTGCCCAGCAGAATTTAAGTCTTGCTTTGGTCCCATCCCTTCTTTCTATGCCATACTTTCTCCCTAGTGGAATGGAAATGTTTACTCTGTGCTATTATATAAAGTTATATGTGACTTGCTTTTGGTCTTTATAAGAGAAAACATCCATCAGCTTCTTGAATCTCAGATAAGATTTTAGATTTAAACTTTTGGGTGATACTGGAACTGTTAAGCCTATGGCAATTCTTGAAAATGCACTAAATATATTTTGCTTTGTAGGATGGGAAAGATTATTTTAGTGGCCAGGGACAGAATGTTTTAGTTTAGATATGAAGTGTGCCCAAAAATCGCATGTGTGAGACAGTGCAAGAATGTTCAAAGGTGAAATAATTATTTTATGAGAGTTGTAACCTCATAGGAGGATTAATTCTCTGGTGTGGATTAACTGGGAAGTAATGGTAGGAGGTATGGTGGGGCTGGAAAAAGTAGATCATAGAAAGTGTTTCTTTTGGGTCTGTATTTTGTCTCTGGTGAGCGTGCCCCCCCCCCCATACTTTTCTTTCTGATTTCTGGTTGCTGTGCCATGAGCTGTTTCCCTCCACCACACCCCTTTGCCATGCTGTTCTGCCTCACTTTGGGCAGAGATATGGAGTCAGTTGACCATGGTCTGAACCTCTATAAATCATGAGCTAAATTAAACCATTTCTCTTCTGCATTGTTCTTCTCAGGTCTTTTTGGTTACAGCAATGAGAAAGCTAACAAAACACCCAATGATTCTATAAGTGAACAAACTGAAGCCAAGAAATGGCACCCCAGTTGTGTATAATCTCAGAGTCATTATTTTAACTCAGAATGGTGTTTTAATAACTCTTAAGACTTTTTTTAAGCTATTATATTTTTATAAAGCAATAAAAGGCATGTTGCTAACACATAAACATCAAAGAGGTATGAAAATGTTGTATTATCATAATGAGAATTACTTGGACCAAGTATTTTAATGGAGGATGAATTTTTAATTACTGGCAGGCATGCCACAAAGAGAACAAAAGTTTTCTCTGTTTAGAGTAACATCATTAAGCTTGTGGTGAAGTATCCAGTATAACATTTTGTTGTTATTGGTTGAATTTTTTCCTGTTTATCTGTAACAATTGTCTCAACACATGACTTTTTCTGGTGACGGTATCTCTGCCCACTCTGGTACATTACTGGTAGTTCTCTGGAACTCCACTGAATGTCTGAATCAGTCTGGATGCCACTCAACCCATCTGTTCATCATCTGACATTCCAAAGAGCACAAAACTTTATGTTCTCAGTATATATAAAGGGCAAAACCATAACCCTCCCAACTCACACAAGGAATCAAGAATCTGCTGGTTTGTCAACAAATGAGCAGGAGAAAGAAAACTAAGTAGTCTCTTTGCACAGCTTGAATTATTCTCACCTTCACTTCTATATAGAAATTATAAGATTATGTTCATTCACTTAACCAATGCATATGTATTGACCAGGATTAATGGTACATAAATTTATAATATGGTAAACCAAAACAGGCAGGTCCCTGAGCTAATGTAGTTTGAAGTCTAGTCTTGGAAACAGTTAATAAGCATGTGAGTGGATAAATAAATACATAGTTGCATTTATAAACATAACTGAGCAGAATGCTAGAAGCAAATATATGGGGATGAGAACCTAATTCAGTTTACATAGTCAGAAAATAATATACTGAGAGAAAATCATTTAAGTTGAGACCTAGATGAGAAACAGCAAGTCATGTCAGCATTCCCAGGCAGGTATTTCAGGAAGAGGGGATAGTAGTCTGAATGGACCAGAGAGGAAGGGGCTTAGAGTAGGAAAAAAATTAGAAGACTTGAACATAGTGAAAAAGAATAAACATGGTTTAAGAAAAAAATAAACGGAGAATAGGTACACATAAATTCACAAGAGGTATTTGGGGAAAGACAAATCAGCTATGATTTATTCTAAGTTTAGAAGAAAGTAATGGACAGTTTTTAAGCATAGACTTGAGAATGAAGTTGTAATTAAAATCCATAGGAATTCTAAATGGTCTTTGTGGAACTTGAAAAGCGGCCGTGGAAGTGCAAGTTGTCTTACAAAATATTTTTAAATCATTTTAACCTCAGTGCATAGAAAAGTACCTAAAATGAGTATTAAATAAACATGATTAATAAGAGAAAAGAAGGTAAGAAGAAGGAAAGGAAGAAAAGAAGGAAGGAAGAAAAAGATAAATAGGCAAAAACATCTTAAACTGGTCACAAAAGCACAAAGAGAATGAAAAAAGAGATAATTTAAATTGATAAAAATATGAAAGGAAATGCCTGTGTTTATAAAAGTATTGCAGAGATTTTTATCAAGAGCTCTGTGGTGGAATAATCATGTTTTAGCTTTAAGATTTAATATATATTTAATGTAAATGGAAAATCCTTAACCTTGTTCTGCATTGGTTTCACAATTTCTTTAATGGGACCAGTAAAAATATCTACCTTAATAGATTTATCTGAATAATAGCAAATGCTATTTATTCATTGCTTAATGCAGTGGTAGGCATTTAGAAAACACTATAATAAAATAATGAGGATAAATACAGCAGATTATAAATAATGATTAAAAAAAAGGAAATACCCCGTTTTTAGTTCAATGAGACATCTTTTCACAATAAAAGATGTTTAAATTGTATTCAAATTCAAATAAGGACTTCAAAATTATAGTCATAACATCACACCACCTTTTACAGCATTCAGGTTTTGATCTTTCAGTTTTTGAACAAATATTTACCAAAGATTTAATAAATTCCAGAGACTATGTTTAATATGTCCTGTCTTTAAGAAACTTACCATTGAGTTAAGAAATCCATTCATAAATAATTCCTCTAACATAGGACTAATAGTGAGCACAAGTTAATGGCATTATGACTATAGTGAAGGAACGGGAGGGAGTTCCATGTGTAAAGAGGAGAAAGAATTAAAACAGGAAGTGTGTGAGTAGGGAAATATTAAACTTAAGTTCTTGTAAGCCATGGTCACACTTTTTTTTTATTCCAAGAAAATAGAAATACTTACATAGAAAGGATTTAAGAAGTAGAGGGACAAAATCAGATTTGCATTTTAGAAGAATGACTAGTTATGAGGCTTATTAGAACTGTAAGTGAAAGGATAATGCACTTATGCTTTGGAGCAGATGATGGCCATGGATCCAGCCAGTGGCAGAGGAGGGTGAAGATGCAGAAATGCGGGATCAATAGATAACCAATACTGAGAAAAAGATAAATTCATAAACTATTTATTGAAGTTAATATGATCAGTTAGGAGAAAGTGAGGGGAATAAGTATTGGAATTTTAGAGTCAAAAAACAGCTCATATAAAAATATAATGATCTATAGTTACTTTGAAGTCTTTTATGTGGTTATCACATATAGGGTATAAAATAGGAGCAGAGGGAAGAACTAGGAATGATTCAGATACATATTCAGGAACCCATGTACTAACACAAGGACTTTTCTTATTTTCAAATATAATGGAAGGGTTAAAGTTGGGATGTGACAAAATGGTACCTGTATTTAAAATCTCTGATTACTATGATAGCATTATGGAAAATATTCTGGAGTTAGCAAAGGAGAGGTCTTAACCAATTTCAATAAATCAGATGAATAGTTAAAAGGGCACAAATTAGTCAAAGCATTTAAGAAAATGAGAGCTGGATCAAATTTGAGAGTTGGCACTTCTAGATTTAGTGAAGACTCAGATGAGAAGAACAAAGCATAGGAGGCAGAAATGTCAAAGATGAGGGAATAAATAGCATTGCTGCTTACAAGTACTGGAAAACAGGGAAATAGCATGAGGTTGATTCATTTATTCATTCAACAACTGTTTATTGACCTGCCCTAGCATTCAAGATACAGGGGATGCAGCAGTGAACAAAATGGACAAAATTACTAATCTCATGATGTTTTCATATGATAGGTAAGAGACAGTACCACTTTAGTTATCTCAATGACAAAGTAACACCTCTTCTTGGGTAAAATTTCAGTATAAATGGCTTTTGGGGAGAGGTTTTGAACATCAGGGTTTTCCTTACATAGTTCAAAATTTTACCATGCAGTTTTATTAGGAAAAATTGCAAACAAATCAACATTAAATGTGTTTTAATGACTGAAAACTATGATCATATAATCTAAAGTTAAGACAAAAATTATATTTGCCATTAGTGTATTTTGAATTTAATCTGCCCTAATAGTATACAAATAGCCATGTAGCTAGTAATAGTGAACCAGGGACTTCTTTCATGGCACATGTGGTTGGCATTTGTTTTGTCTGTTACTTATTCTCTTATGTTGCTATTCTTTCATGCAGTGTTTCCTATATAATCTAAATCATTTTCACTATTTCAATTCCAATAAAACATGCTGATTTTTATATCTAGGGTTAAATCTCAAGGATTCAGATTATCCATTATCCCTAACCTTAACAAAGAAGACTTCAGGTAAGTAATGTGTATGTAAATAACAAAGGACATTTTCTTCTTAACTCCAGCAGTGGTCAAACATTTATTAGCATAGTGGTTTTCATTTAGACATCCCCGACTGAGTCATGGTAAAAAGAATTTGGAAAGAAACCAAAAGGGAGTAATAAAAATGATTAACAACTTGATAAATGGGCCCTAGGAGGAACGACTTAAAGAACAAGGTTTGTAAAGCCTAGAGATGTGTAATGCTAGAATTAGAAGCAGAGACTTAAGTAATATCAATAGTGAAAAATCTCTGCACAGTGACAGAAAACAAGAGTTCTTTACAGGAGGAAATAGTGGGTATAAAGTTTACAGCAGGCATGTAGCCTGAGAAATTGGTTGTTGATGTAATTGTGAGGGTTGGATCTCTTCTCTAGTTTCTTAATGAAGCTGTGTTCTTTCTTTCATTAAGAGAATACATCTTTACTTACATCCTACAATTGTATAACTAAAGGCACCAGGAGTTAAATAAAATATTAGGAATCCCTGGAAAAAACTTACAAAAGACATTCAGAGACTGGAATCCATAAGCATTCATAATCTTTAATTGAATAGATGTGGTTTGACAACTGATAGGGAGGGAAAAATAATCTTTAAAGAAGAAAATTATGTTTGAGCATTTTCATTTACATATCCTGATCATCGGTTTTGGAGCCAGTAGTATATAACAAAGGCCATGATCTTCATAACTTTTAAATGTTTCATGTGTTCCTGACATCAGGGAAAAGTTTATTTGGTATCAAATCACAAAATTTCTGGGACAAGGCAACTAAGAATACCTTATATCTAAAAAGTGTTGTATGCCCTTTTGAAACTTCAACATTTTGAAAATACAAAGACATGAGCTACCAAAGATTATAAATGCTATAAAAAAAAAACCATAAACATCAAAACAACTGTCTTTTACAGACTAGAAATGTAGCTCAATGGTAGTGTTTGCCTTGCTTCCATGAGACCCTGAGTTTGATCCCCAACACAGAAAAAAAGAAAAAAAAATCTGATTATTTAAAAAGTATCTTTTACAGTTTGAAAAAAATATTTGACTCTTCTTGTTTGTTTGTTTTGCCTTGGCCTTCAATTTGAAAGATGGGACTTTCATTACATTCAGTGTAACAAGTTCAAGACCAGTCTCAGAATCTTAGTGAGACCCACAGCAACTTAGTGAGATCTTGTCTCAAAGTAAAAGTAAAAAAGGACTAGGGATGTAGCTCAGTGGCAAAGTACTTTGGGTTCAATCTCAAGTAAATAAGTAATAAATCAAAACATTTCAATACATTTACAGTACCAGGAATAGTCTTAATACCACATATTAAAATATCTAAATGGCCATTTCTGCATGCATAAGCATAGAATAATAGTGAAAGTTTTACTCGCTGATTTTCAACTCACTTTCCATTAATATTAGTAATACATTAATATTATTTCCCAAAACAGAGTTACATCTACTTTCAAGTATTTTTACAGACCAATTAATATCTTTATTTTTCTTTCAGATTATTCTTGTGGGGTTATTATATTAATTTTGTGATGCAAGTCTATAGAATCAGAGACTATATGAATATTAAGTGTCATATAATTCATTCCATTCTAAAATTGACTTTTAATGCATTACAGTAACAGAATAATACTGAAGGATGCACTATACAAAATTAGGAAAATTCTGAATGATGATGTTACAAGGATCAATTAGGAGCACCTCTGTCTATGTTACTACCATGCAGCAATGCTCACATTAAACCACACAGAATGTTATTCTAGTCACATAAGAGCCATGGGAACAAATAGAAACAAGTGAGGATTACTCCTTTTACAAATTTTACAAATATGCTTACAAGATGAGGTTCTATAAATTTCACAAATTCTTAACAATATCAGATTGATTCAGGAAGTTTTACAATATTGCAAAGTTCATTTTCTCTTGGCTTAGCTTCAATGAAAAATGACACCTACCATATACATCAAACAAAAGTCTTTCAAATTCTTTGCAAATATTTTTAAATGGAAGGTTGGTATTCTTACATCTTTTCTCAGGTAATATAATTCCTGGTTTTTTAGGTGTGTGTATTTTTTTTTTTTTTTTTTTTTTTTTTTTTTTTTTGGTATGAGTATCCATTGAAGCTCTCTAATAAAAACACAGGTGCTCTGTGTCCTCTTGGAACACACTTCCAGTAAGAAAATGACATAAATAAATAAATTTTTAAAAGGTGTGTGTATGTGGGGGGGAAGAATCCATGGGAAAGCATATACTGAGTGCCCAAAATGTAATTATTAGTTGGTGAGAGAAATAAAAGTTAAAGCACCATCTCAGACTGTAAACAAGTGTGCATAGTTGAGAAAATAAAACATTTTTTAAAAAATAAAAATTAAAAAAATGTTTCCCAAGCTCTTACTGTATGCAAAGCAGTATGCTAGAAAAACCATTTCCATTTTCTTACTGAATTTTTACAATACAATAACATTTGAGATATTTACTATTGTTAACATTATAAGCCTAAAAAGGCAACAGCTAGTTTTTTTTTTTTTTTTTTTTTTTTTTTTCAGTATTGGGAATTGAACCCAGAGCCTAGTGCATGCTAGGTAAACACTCTATCACTTTACTACACCCCCAGTTCAAAAGCTTACTTATATAAGATTATACAACCAATGATTAGCAGATTTGATTTACAAGCACAGATTTTAGTTCAATGCCTGAGTTTTCCTTCAAAGACAATTTCACGAACATTCTTTACTAATTAATAAAAACAGTAAAAAGTTATCAACAGGAAAGGACATTCTTCCACTAATTAGAAGAATTCAACTGATTTTAAACTTGGGTTTCACTTCCACATCTGTCTGAGGATAGGATTGTTGGTAAGTGTTCCTGAAGCTTTCTTCCATCTCTAGAATCTAATAATTCTATAATTCTATGATTTTCATAAGGACTGAATTGATTGGAACCATATTTCTAAAAGAAGTGAGAACAAAGTGAGAGGTGAGGTATATTAGATTAGTCCAGGAGGTGCCATGGCATTCCAATGCAGTTTAATGGGAAAAAAGCAATTCCCTTCCTTCCTTCCTTCCTTTCTTTCTTTCTTTCTTTCTTTCTTTCTTTCTTTCTTTCTTTCTTTCTTTCTTTCTTTCTTTCTTTCTTTCTTTCTTTCTTTCTTTCTTTCCAGTCTTCTTTAAACATCTGGTGATTTGCAAACTTAACCTGTCCTGGTCACTAATGAAAATATTAACCCCTGGGGTATTCACAATTGTCTTTTATTAATCAAGTTTTTCTCTCTATTCCCATTGACAGAAATCCTAAAATGAACAGTTGTGATTATAATTCTGCTTAATCATGTGTAATTCTAATTGCTAATGCCATTTCAGGGTGATGAATGATGATAAAATCATGAGGAAGTTGAACAATTTCCTACGCTAAGATAAATGAATGTCAGTTCTTAATCATAGGGTATATGCAGGTACCTTATTTGAAAATGCAATTTTGTATACTTTTCCTGATGTTAAGTTTGATAATTTGTAATGTATTTCACAAGTATTTAAAAAATTTTGTTGAATACAATTGTATGTTTCACATGCATTTATGAATAGTTTTTAGTTTGACATGACTTTTTACTTTGCAAAACTGAATTTCATTTGTATTATACTTTTCATTATTTTCCTGGATTTTTCAAGTAGGCTTTTAGGGTTTTCAGATAATGACAATAGCATGTCACTCTCAATAAAGTGCTCTTAAAGGAGATGAATTCTCTCTTTTCTCTTGAGACACTCATAATATAATGCAGAAGGTGTCAAAAATAATTAAGATGAATGTCTTCCCCATCCAATGAAATTTATCTTTTGGAATTTTGACATTCTTCTTATGCTGTGCATAATTCTAATAAGAGCAAATTAAGTGTGCATCATCTGAAAAGGATTGCAAAGAATTATGTATTAGTTGGTAGAGTAATGTAGGAGTTTCAAGTAATTAACATCTCCTGTGTTTCAACTTTTACACAAAGTTAGAGCTTATGGCCCTAAATTTGGCAATTTGATAATCTTTCTTCACGGAAAGAATTTCTATGATTGTCAGCAGGCAGAACTAAATTTCTCTGAAAAGTAAGGCTATTAGAGAATAAAAACAAGTTTTAAATTTAAATTATGTGCTAAAATTTTAAATTTATTGAGGAAATCAAATATATCTGTGGAAATGTCCACAAAACTGACCATGGTGCTTCCAGAGAATACCATTTTCCATGGACTTTAATAAATTTCATTATAAATATTTTATTTATTTCTTAGATATATGAAAATGATCCCTTGTAACTCTAGTTTTCTAGGATGAAGATTTACCTTATAATTTCCTCATTCATCTAATTGCAAAAAAAATTATTTGCTATAAATGGTAACATTTCTTTAAAGCGGCATGCCTCTATGTGTTTTAAGACAAAGTGTCAGTCTTTAATGTTACCAAGCTGGGGTTAATTTACCAATATTCCAGGTGCATCACTAATGTCCTCTAACACTGAGAAGTTTATAGAAAGATTAGAAAGCTTTGAAAATTAATATAGGTATTCTAAACTTATGGTTCACTGTAATTCCAAGTTATCTATTTTACTTCATTGTGTAACAATATGCCTCAAGGGGAAAATCTAAATCCTGAGGAAGGAGTCCTTTCTAGCTGATATCTTAAGAAAACCACAGAATTTCCTTATTTTCTGAATTTTGTTTTATGTGATTTCAGGTGTCATGTGCACGAATTGTTCTTTTACTCATAAGAAAACATTTGTTGAATTATCTGTGTTGAAAAATTGTATTCTAGCCACCACAGTTAGCTAGAATGTGAGGAGTGACATGGAACCTGTGATTCATTTTTCCCAGGCTGATGTCACTTTTCTAATTAGACACATACACTATCAACCTGGTAAGAAATGAGTGGAACCTCAGCAGAGGAAAGTTAAAGCCATGGGCACTACAGGGAGAAAATTCACACTCTCTTGCTGCTGCTTCCAAGGATCACACAGAGTCTTTATTTTTAGAAATGTTATGGCAGTGTGGGTTTGAGCCACTGTGACTGCACAGAGAACTTAAGTGATGCCAGCAGCATGACTGATAGTGATGCATAAACTTTATTTTCTGATTCAGTGTGAAGTGATATAAAATATCATGTAGTAGAGCAAAAAGCTGTCTCATAAGAACATTTTGGTTTTTCGTGTGGTAAGTATTTCAACAATTAGCAATAGTCACACTGAAGAGTCTGACTCGGATTTGATGTCAGCTGCTTACCAGCCATGTGACCTTAGGGAACAATTATTCTCTCTTCTCATTTGCTTTATTGAATAGAAACCATGTCATAATGATGTGAGGGTGATGTATCCTGACACTTGCATTGTGCTCTAGCAAGAGGCATGACACTTCTGTGGCACTCAGTAAATGCTAGTGTCACCATTACATAAGTTAGCTAGTTTCTGCCTCAAGCTATACTTTCAAACTTTTCTAACATGTGGACCAAAATTGTTCTTTCCTAGTATGTACTATTTTAAATTTCTGTAGCTTTTAAGACAGCATGGTTTTGCTATCACTCACTTTCCCCACTGAGTGTTATAATACATTGATTTCTGGTCAATTACTCTGTTCCATTGGCCTGTATGTCTGTCTTTATGCCATTACTTTACTGTTTAGATTACTGTAGATTTGTGATATATTTTCAAATTAAGAAAGGTGATGCTTCTAGCTTCGTACTTCTTTCTCAAGATACACAGACAAATGGGACATATCAAATAAATTCACACATATGTTATCAATCTTTTAAAGAGCACCAAAAATGCATAATGGGCAGAGGATATTGCCTTCAAATAAAGATGTTGGAAAATCTTGATGGCCACATGCAAAAGAATGAAACTGAACTGTTGTCTTGCACTCTGTGCAAATATCAACTTGAAATGGATGAAAAATGAAGACATTTGACCTGAAACTGACCTACCTATGAGAAAACATGCAGAAAAGGATTCATGACTTTGATCTGTGCAGTACTTTTTTTGGTTATGCAACCAAAAATTCAGGAAAAAAAACAAACAGTGAGAATATGTCAAATTAAAAAGCTTCTGCATAGAAAAGGGAAACAACCAGAGTGAAAACTTAACCTATACAATAGGAATTTTTTTTCAAACTACATATCTGATAATTGGATGAGTAATCTACAAAATGTATGTTTCCTGCAACTCTATAGGAAAAAATAACTAATAACTCAGTTAAAAGTAGGCTAAGAATTTAAATAGGCATTTTTCCAAAGGAGATATACAAATGGCCAACAAGAATACTAAAAAATGTTTAACCTCATTAGTCATCAGGTAAAGGCAAATCAAAACCAAAATGAGATATAAACTTACACCTGTCAGAAAATTATTTTTTTAAAGCGCTTGTATGAATGAGGAGAAATTAGAACATTTGCACATTATTGATGAGAATAAAAAAATGGTGAAGCTGCTAGAAATAATAGTGTGGATGTTCCTTTAAAAAAATGCTGTATGATCCACTTTTGAATGTTTATCCAAAAGAACTAAAACTGGATTTCAAAGAGATATTAGCACTTCTGTTCATTGAAGTACTATTTGTAATAGCCAAGGTATGGGAATCATCTAAATGTACATCAATAAATGATGGATAAAAAATGAAATATTAAGCTGGGCGCGGTGGCGCACGCCTGTAATCCCAGCACTTTGGGAGGCTGAGGCAGGAGGATCCCGAGTTCAAAGCCAGCCTCAGCAATGGCGAGGCACTTGGCAACTCAGTGAGACCCTGTCTCTAAATAAAATACAAAAAAGGTCTGGGGATGTGACCCAGTGGTCGAGTGCCCCTGAGTTCAATCCCCGGTACCACAAAAAAAAAAAAAAAAAAAAAAAATGAAATATTAGCCGGGCACGGTGGCGCATGCCTGTAATCCCAGCACTTGGGAGGCTGAGGCAGGAGGATCGTGAGTTCAAAGCCAGCCTCAGCAATGGCGAGGCACTTAGCAACTCAGTGAGACCCTGTCTCTAATAAAATACAAAAAAGGGCTGGGGATGTGGCCCAGTGGTCGCGTGCCCCTGAGTTCAATCCCTGGTACCAAAAAAAAAAAAAAAAAAAAAATATTATTATGCTTAAAATGAAAGGAATTTCTATAATATGCAATAACATGGATGAACCTTAAGGACATTATGTTAAGTTTAACAATCCAATCACAGAAAAACTAATACTGAGCCGGGCGTGGTGGCGCACGCCTGTAATCCCAGCACTTTGGGAGGCTGAGGCAGGAGGATCGCGAGTTCAAAGCCAGCCTCAGCAATGGCGAGGCACTTAGCAACTCAGTGAGACCCTGTCTCTAATAAAATACAAAAAAAGGGCTGGGGATGTGACCCAGTGGTCGAGTGCCCCTGAGTTCAATCCCCAGTACCACAAAAAAAAAAAAAAAAAGAAAAGAAAAGAAAAACAAATACTGCATGATTCCACTTATATGAGATATCTAAAATAGACAAATTCATAGAACTGATAAGTGGGATAGTGGTTTCCAAGGGCTGTGGGAGGAAAAAATGAGGATCACAAACACATAGGTATAACATTTATATAAAGCAAAATGAACATGCTTCAGAGATCTGCTGTACATCATTGTACCTAGAGTCAATAAAGTATTTAAGAGAGCATCTCTTATATTTTATGTTCTTGCCAAAATTTAGCTAGCTAATATCAATACCATAGCTAGATAGATAACTAGATATATAGAAAGAAAGGGGCGTGTGATACAATGAAAATTTAAAAAAAAAAAAATTCTTCTCAGCCAGGCACAGTGGCACACACACCTATTATCCTAGCACTTGGGAGGCTGAGGCAGGAGGATCACGAGTTCAAAGCCAGCCTCAAGCCTCAGCAATGGTGAGGCACCTAGCAACTCAGTGAGACCCTGTCTCTAATAAAATATTAAAAAGGGCTGGGGATGTGGCCCAGTGGTCGAGTGCCCCTGAGTTCAATCCCCAGTACCAAAAAAAAAAAAAAAAAAAAAAAGAAAAAAGAAAATTATTCTCATCTACTACATGGGATTTTACCATATACTAACAAAATTAATTGTTCTAGAACAAGAGTCAGTGTACTTCTGTTGTCAAGGTCCTGATGACATATATTTAAAGTTTGAGAGCCAGTTGCATAGTTGCAATTACACAGTTCTACCAGCCAGTTGCATAGTTGCAATTACACAGTTCTACCATTGCAATCCAAATGTAGCCACAGTCGATATGCACATGAATGATCATGGCTATTTGAGTTCACAGCAGTAGTTTGCCAACAACTGAGCTACAATAGAACTTGAAGAATGGGGTAAAAGATTATTGAAAGTGAGTGATGATTTCAAATCTTATATAAGTAAAGTGATATCATCAATAGTGACAAAAAAGATGAGATAAACCAAGTCTCCCAATTTAAAAATATATGTATCTTTATTACCAAATCAGGAATTTTTGAGGAAAGTGAAGTGCATTATAGATATTTAAAATAGAAGGGATTCAATACAGGAAATTGGAGAGCTGCAAAAGTATCAAAAAGGTTTGGAAAATGAACATCAAGATAAAGGACTACAGGCTTTCCAGCACCATAGGAACATGAGAACCCAGAAGGTAACTGTAAAAGATCTCAGCTGCCTAAAGCATCTAAATAGCCGATTTGGAGAAGGACACCTGGGAAGCAGTGGCACAACTTCGTGTCTGCTTTCTGCCAAAATGCACAAACCTGGCACTGGGGCAGCACTACCTTCATTTCTGCTCAGCTGCTACCTTCCCATTCTTAAGCCAAGAGCTTTAATAAGATCAAACTAGTTACCTCTGGCAGAGTCTGAGAAAATCCTAAGATTCTGACCCTAGATATACAGAGATCCTACAATGACAAAAGCATAAATGAGAAGAAATAGGTAATAATCAGCTCAACATAGTCCATGGTTACAGTGATATTTAAGGCAATATGTGCTTATAAATTGGTTTTGATTATGAGAGTTTGGAAACAAAATGCATAAATATTAAAGTCATTTTAAGTTATGTAAGAAGATGATATTAGAGCTGAAGATAATACATTTAATTATTTACTAAAATCAAGAAATATAATTGACGTGAGCAAGTAGAACCAAATTCCTTTTATTTACAATTGAAATGTCCCTGGTTGTTAGGGAAATGGACAAAAAGTATTTTAAGAATTGCTTTATGTTATAGCCAAGAAGAGAGTTTTCCAAAAGGGAAAAATGTAAAAGATAGATTAAGAAGTGAATATGCTGAAGAATGGTTTTTGGTAGTTCCCCTAAAACCCTGCTGGGGGCAAGGATGTAGGCTTAGTGGTGTATTAGGGAGTTGACTGCAGGAACCTAAATTGAGAGAGCTGGAAGAGTGAGTCAGTGGAGAATGAAAATCTAATGCAAAATAGCATTTTCAATTTCAGTGCTATGGGAAACAGGCCAAACTCTGCCAGGACATGCTGAAGTGCAGTGTATGTTTGGCAGAATTGACTCCTTGGAAGGCTAATTAATCTTTTAGCTCTTATCTCCCATGGTATGAGGACATCTCTAGAGCATTACGTCCAGTTCTTCCAGGTCAAAGTGCACATGGGCACCCATGCCATTGGAGAAGGACCAGAAACAGAAAGGCACATCTGTGCCTGACATGTTACTCTGTCAGTCTGAGATAAGCCCACCTTGCATAAAGTTGTTCATCACCACTGCTGCCAGAATAAGAGAAACAGGATGCTGCTGTCATCTACCCATCACAATGCTCAAATCAACTCATGGGGGAGAAATTACTCCAAATTCCTTTCTTCCCCCAAGGTTTATTGAGGCATAATTGACAGAAAGAAATTATGTATATTTAAGGTATAAAAACATGATTTTTTAAACATGTTTCAATATACATATACATTATACAATGATTAGCACAATCAAGCTAATTAGCACATCCATCACTTCACATAGTTAAACACTTGTGTGTTTGGGTGGTACACTGAACAATTTACTCTCTCAACAAATTTCAAATATACAATAATTATTACTAATCATTCTTGAGCTATCACTATCCTGTCTTCCTTCTGGTGTTTCCTCTTCACTCAGCAAGCCCTGGATCTCAAACCAGGCCTAGATCTGAAAACCATCTAAGGAATCACAATTGTACAGTGTGTAAACATCAGATAATTTTTGCCATCATCATAAATTATAAGTAATAACTCAGTATGGTTTAAATTTTTACTTTCTTATTATAAGCATAAACCAGAAAGTTTTATAGGTTTAAAGGTCAGTTTTATGTCTGTTTCTGTGAATTCTTTGGATATGATTTTCTATACTTTTTAATTAAACATGTGCATTTTTTTTGCCATCAAACCATGAAAATTCTTTTGATTTTGCAGAGATTTTCCTTTTGTCTGCGATCTATGGTGCAAGTAAATGCTCCCAGTTTGTCACCTCAATTTTGACTTTATTTATGGTTGTTGTTGATAAATGTTTTCTTTCAAAGGTAGTCTCATTGTCTTTGGATTTGAGAAATAGTTAAAAAGCTTCCTCTATACATTTAATAGTTTCTGTGCACTTGACATGTCTAAGAGTAGCTAAAATACATTTTCAATATATTCTGCCAGTTTCTCATTGTATTTCCTGTAGCATCTGTTTATAAGGAATATTTATGGTACTGGGGATTGAACCCAGGGAACTTTACTATTAAATTACATCTAAATTACATCCCTAGCCTTTTTTTTTTTTTTTTTTCAATAAGAGCCTTACTAAGTTGCCCAAGACTGGCCTTGAACTTGTGATCCTCCTGCCTCAGCCTCCAGAGTCCCTGGGATTACAGGTTTGCACCACCATTTCCAACTATGAGAAACATTTTTATATAACTGATACCACAGGTTATTGAACAAGTCCTGCTTCTTCACATGTTGAATATAACATTAAAGAAGCATGCTGAGTCAAGCATATAAAGAAGAGTTTAAGGGGTAACATAAACTTCTCCCAGGAGGGAGAAGGGGACCATACATGGTATCCTGGTATCCCAAGAAGTGAGGATGTTCTGCCTTTTTTATATCAGAGGCCTCCTTTGTTCTCCTGCTTTCTTCCCTTTATCGCTTGCCTTCTTGCATATGTGACTAGTCCCAGGAAATGCTCAGGTGGGATGGCCAAAAGGTGAGAAGCAGATGGACAGGGGGAAGGGCCAGATGGAGTAGCCCAGGACACATTAATTAAGAACTTATATAATTCCCTTCAGGGAGGGAGAATTCCAGGGACAGATTACCTTAGCAACAGGTTGGAGCAGGGCAGGTTATCTTGATAAGGATGGAGGAAGGGCTCTGAAGGCATTTCAACCTTCAGGGGACAGTCTCCAAATTCCCAGACTTAAATTGACCTCCTTGATCTGACCTGACTGATTTACCTATCTATAACTGACTGCCTATCTAATACTGCTTCATAACCATATAACCCATAGAACGTCACTATCACTTTATATTGACTATAACTTTTTAACTTTTTAACTTGGCCATGTAACTTAAAATGTGTCTTTCTTTTGGTTTATTTTGGCTTATTATAGAATATCTGTTGCTGCCTGAAGCGGAAACCGCCTTGGAGCAACGAACGCCGCAGGAAAATTCGGAGGCAGGATGAAAATGAAAAAAGGTCTTTTATTCTTCTTCTCTCTCCGGCTCCAGCAATCACTCCAAACGCTCTAACTCCAACCACCACCTTCTTCTTCTTCCCACACACACTAACCAAACTCACCCAGTTATATACATATCGCTTTAACAAGGACACGTGCTTACAGCTCGAGCTTACAGGTGCGTCACGCAGTGTTCACGGGCATACAAAGATTCTTTGGATAATGTATTACTATCAGGTGGAAACTAGAACATCTTTTATGGCTCTCAGCTAACCGCAATCTTTAGCTATCTCCTTGATTATAGGCTCCTTCAAATATCATCTAGTCTTATACTATAATTATTATCTATTTTTTAAATGTCCTCAATTTGCTAGGTTTACCTTTACTCACAAAACATCTCTCTTATCTGAATTACTGTAACAATGTCCTAACTGGTCTTCCATGGGCTAATCGTTTCCCCATATAGTCAGTTTGTTTTCAAAAGAGCAACTGAGCCGGGCGTGGTGGTGCACACCTATAATCCCAGCACTTGGGAGGATGAGACAGGAGATTTGCAAGTTCAAAGCCAGCCTCAGCAATGGCAAGGCTCAAGTAACTCAGTGAGACCCTGTCTCTAATAAAATACAAAAAAGGGCTGGGAATGTGGCCCAGTGGTTGAGTGCCCAACAAAAGAGCAACTGAAGTGGTAGCTATAAAAGTTAATTCTTGTCCTTAAAGTTTTGCAGTGGTTCCCTGTGACACTTGGATTAAAACACAAATTCCTTAAAACAGCTTGTAATGCCCTAGGGGTTCCAGACTATCAACAACTCTCTGGCATCCTTTCTTACCACTTGCTCTTCCCATTGGAACTACATCAACAACCTCCTGGGATTCCCAGCCACAGCAACACTTTCACTTCAGGGCCTCTGAACTGCCTTCAGCTATGCTGTCTTTTAGATATCCAAATGGCTCACTTTCTTATTGTCCTCAGATCTTTGCTCAAAGATGAAATTGAAACCTCTTCCTGGTCATCCTATTTAAAATTGCAATATAACTCTTCCCTCTTACCCTGTTCTGTGCTTTCTCACATATGACATTTATTGTTACCAAGAATTGATGCACCATGAAGACAGGGATCTTGCATAATTGTTCACTGATGTATTGTAATAACCTAGAATAATGCCAGCAAATAGTAGGGACTGATAAATATGTGTTACATGAAGGTTTTTTCTCCCTTATCTAATCTAATGTATCTAATAGGGATACATTCTCCATAATGATGCCAAAGAAATTTCAAAGTATAATTTAACCATACTATAGCCCTTAAAAATTTTGTAAAGACATTCCATTACCTTTAAAACAAAACTTAAGGTCCTCTAGCCTGAGGAGTAAGGCCATTCCAGGTTCATTCCCAGACTCTCTAATCTTTCACAATTCCCATCTCACATCCTGAATTCTAACCAAGATAAATTGCTTGCATTTCTCCAAATACACTATGTTTGCTCACAACTCTGTGTCCCTGCCCTTAGGTAGAATGGTCATATAATTTATCGTCCAAACCAGGACACTTCTGAGAGTTAAAGTGGGTATTATTAATAATAGTTCCAGGACATCAGGAAAACATGGGACTTTCCCAGACAAATAGGGATGAATGGTCTGTTATATTGTCCATAGGCATTCTCACTGACATGTCCTTCATAATTTCTTTACCTGACTGTCAAAATGTCTTTCATATTTGAGCCCCTATGTCACATCCTAAAGTAGATCTTTTCAGATCTCTGTTTTAGGCCACACATTCTTCTTCAAAACCTATAATACCAATCCAGTCCTTAATGCAGTCACAATTTACTTCTCCAGGAGTTTCTGAGACCCTGAATATGCTCCCAGAAGACAAGAACCCCACTAGCTATACAGCTACTCCTGACACCAGATACGCTGTAAGTCAAATAATAGGTAGTAATACTGTGAAAGCATAAAACTGGATTTCTGCAAGGATGTTGTGGATCCAGATTAATAAATAAAAACTTCAGGTTTTCTAAATATTAACTGTGCATACCTAGTCTTTTCATAGAGTGAGAAATCAAATAGTTAATACCAAAATAAGTAGCCAGAATAAATTAAGAGCTCAGTGATTTTAAATATGTCAACTGTAATTTAATAAAATTTCTCTATTTTGGTATATATATTTACCAAAATTAATGTAGATCATACAATTATTATAAATCAGATCTCACAAGATTAAGGTATAAAAAACCCCTTACACATAATGTTCTATTTAATCCCTCTCTCCAAGACAACCATGGAGAAGACAGCACAAATGTCTTAGAATTCTCAATTTATAGTACAAAAACTAATTCAGAGACTTTATGACATGCACATAAACTGGGAGAAATGAGAGTTACTACTGAGTTGATGGAAGCGCCCATGTATAATCACAATGCACTTGTGTGCTCTCTTTGCCCAGGGATCCTAAGGATATTCCACCCCCTCTTCCTTCCAGTCTTCTCCACAGTGCTTCATCTAGGAGTTCTTGTTCTTCTCCTGCCTCTTTCCATCCAGATCAGCCCTAACCTGGGCACATGACATTGGGTTGTTTTGTCCTTGAGGCCAGGATTTTGTCATAAGTCATTTTCCTCAGGATGTGTCTATAGGAGCTAACACAGGAACTAACTCTGTGCTTCAAATATAGCAATTGCTGCACTAAACAAAACTCTAAATCAGTTATCTTTTCAGTATTCTACAAGTAGCTGCTGAAAATTGAACTTAGAAATTTTGCCACAAAAAAACCCACACAAACATACATTCTCTGTCTCTCAACCTCTCATATACACTTACATACATACATACATACATACATACAGAGAGAGAGAGAAAGAAAGAGAGAGAGAGAGAAATTAGATGTTACTCCAAAGGCCTGGATGTTAATGAAGAAACACTAATTAGAGAAATTATATCAGCTTTTATTAAAACATTGCTCAAGTACTCTACTAATCACATTTTTTTTCTATTTTTGACTTAAGTGCACTCTATGGGATGAGGATGCCCAAGTATCTTATAATTATACTATAATTATAGTTCCCATTTTATAGAGGAAGAAAATATTTAGACCATTGTCATATTTTGTTTGTTATATACATATTATAGTTGTAAATATATATTTTATATCTAAATATAAGAAAATATTTAACAGGAAAAAGGTGAATTCTGTTATATATGCACATTTACCTCAGAAAAGTTCATAAATGATGCATTGGTGGCAGAGGGGAAGGCTTTATTCAAATGAAAAACATAACTGACTAACATTACTATTTTGTCATATATATAAGAAGATGACTTATTTTCTACATGGCACGTTACAAAATAAATTCATCCTCAAATTATTATGTATAAATAGTTCATTCACATAACTTTGCTTTCCATAATTACCTTTTATTATATATTCCCATAATGGCTAATATTGAATATAACTGATTTTTTTCTTTTCAAATGTATTGCTTTGATCTTTATTAGTCTATCATTCTAAGTAATTTCTATTCTAAGTGATTTCTATTCTACAAAACCTTTTTAAAGCCAATTTGTGTATTACTCTATATTTTACAGTATAGAACATCTGAGTTACTAAAAATATGGTTATCACTTATGTATTTATTGTGTATTTATTGCCACTAACATTTCAGAGTGATAAACATAATACTTTATGTGCACCTGAACACCTATTTATAATATTTTATGAAATATCCATGTATCAAAGTACTTTTAACATTTTTGTCACATAGAATATTTGAATATGTTTTGATCATGTCATATGATAACATCATATAATAGTGGCGGTTGCTGGTCATGACAGAAGGGGATGATAATGTCCTTTGCTGAGTGCAAAAAAGAAATAAGATTTCTTGCATTTCAGTGAGTTAAGAATGATACTAGAATTTAGTTTAGATTTGACATCTAATTGCCCATTTCATATAGTTTCAAATTAAATTTGAAAGTTTTCCTAAGACAGCAAATCATTGTAAATTACTGCTTGGTAGTTTACAGTGCCCCCCACCCACACCTCTTTTCCCCATCAACATTGAGAGTATGTTTGAGGCTTCCAGGAAAAGAAGAAAATTAAACTCTAGTATAACTATGTCCTCTGTCTCTTTATTTCTCTATTTCTGGTCTTAAAGTTCTTATATAAACAGTTTCATCTTTCGATGATTTTTAGAATACAATTTAACTTGTACTACCCAAAACATTTTTATAACTTTATAAATTCTTCAAAAGATTAAGACTGCTGCTGCAGAAAATGCTGACAATTAGGGAAAAACAAACAAAATACACCCAAAGGGGGAAATCAGTCCCCTTACCCCCTTGTCCCCCCAATTGAGACAAGTATAGACAGGAAACCTCATTTCAGATGGTTTGTGATTCTCAAGTACTATGACTGATAGGTGAATTATTAGAAAAGTATTTGTTTATCTAGAAACATCTCATTTTAAAAACTCATGGCTGTCAGTTAACTGACATGATAAATCTTCACAAAAGCATATATAAGGATTACTTAATGATTAATGGAATGGATAAAAAGTGAGTTTGTACTTATCCTCAAAGCACCTCCCCTTAGTTAAGTAAAAAAATACTTAATTGGTTATTATTTAGTGATTTATCATTTCTTACTTGTTTAAAGGCACAATCCTACATTTTATACTTTCATGGAAGAATACTTACATGAGCACAGTTAAACATACACAGAATGCCAAGCCATTGTAAAACAAGTTACTGTATTTCCATTTGACAGAAAAAAAAATTCTCCAGTCTTACAGACACTGACTTTGTGCGTCTGTGCTAGGTACCAGTTTGGGTGCTTTTTTACTCATTTGTCAAAGCAAACAATTGTTAAATTCTATTAACTGGCTTTTAAAATATCTATAAAAATTGACCAGGGGGGATTTTTAAAATGTGAAACTGTTAAGAAAACTTGGTAAAACAATATCTGTGGAATTACTATGCAGTAAGGAATCATATTACGTGAAAATTCAATAGATCAAGCAGTTTAATGGATATTTCTATAAGATTTTTAAAAACCATGATGAAAAATGGCAGAAAATGACAGCTACATAAAAAAGACAGAAAGAAACATCATGAGTTTGCTTTTTGAAATGTAGCCTGCATTAAAGAAAGAAGTCTCAAACATTTTTTATTCATTCATTCTTTCAACAAATAAAATTTCCAATGAACTAATAATAACAACCACATTAAGAATATTAGTAATCAGATTATTATTATTGAAATAGCCAGTTTTTAAAATATACAGAAACATTTCTGTAATAAATCAGTCAGTAGAAAGACAAATGTATAATCCCAATAAACCTGGAATAAAGTAAAAATATAATAAAACATATAACATATAAATAACAAAATAACAAAATCTTATGTCATAGGGACTTGCCTCATTTCCAGACACAACTGAACAAAGCTCCAAAAAATTCCAATTTGAAAACCATCACGTCAGTCAATACGTTAATCACTCAAAATTTGTAATTTTTATAATCCTAAAGTGATTCAATGTTGATTCCCTGACTTGCCTTAATAAGTTGTATAGCCTCATTTCTTGTAGCAAAAATATGTTAGAACAGTGGATAGCTTAAACTAGTTTATGAACATCATCAATCATCTTTCCATCCATTAGCAGTTAACAAATATGGATTTTCAAATACATTCAAATCATAAGCAAACTTTTATAGAATTTCATTAAAAATATTAACTTTTCTGTTACGTATGGCATATATAAAATATTTCCTGAGAAAACACGAAGAATCTCTAACATGGATTTCACAATATTACAAATTAATAATTGATTCAGATAAATGAAGAGAAATTTCAAAGTATGTTTCTTTGACCATACTTAGCAGATTAGCTCCATAGTTATCAAATATTTATTTATTTACTTTTTTTTTGTTATAAAAATTTTAAAGATTTTATTTTTTACAGTCAAGTATTTTTCCATGTGGGTTTAAATTTTGCATTCTGCCTCCTATTTTTTGCTAAACAAATTCTGCTTTCCAAGTGACATTTACTAAATAGTTCTTTCCACATAAGTATGGGTGTCATCTCTTAACAAAATATGATTTTTGTATATTCATAAGATACTTTTTACTTCATTAGTCAGTTTACTCTCTGGGTATCAAAACCATAAATTGGCACAAAAACAATCCATTTTGTTATCTGATAAGACAAGTTTTTCCAACCTTAGCACCTGAATATTCATATGAGTTTCAGAATTAGTCTTAAAATTCTATCAAAAAGAAAAAATAAAATGTTGGCATTTAACTATAAATGCATTGACTTTGTAATGCAAATTTTTATTGACTTGGCAATAGGAAACTGACATTTTGTGGTGCTGAATCTTTTCATGCATCAACATGACATATATCTCAATTCATTTGTCCATTTTTTTGCTAAGTTTTATGACTTTCTTCCAAAAGAGGTCTTGTATATTTTTAGTTTATTGCTTACCTTTTTGTTATAGTTATAAATGTACTTCTTCAAAAATTAGCTTCCAACTGTTTGTTGCAAGTACACAGCAATCCATTTGACTTTTGTTTTTTGACATAAACCTAGCCATTGGCAAAACTCACTTAATAATATGAATAATTTGCCTGCAGCTTCCTTAGGAATTTCTATGTAGCTAATCCAATAGTCTATGAAAAATTGCCATTTGCTTTATATATATATATATATATATATATATATATATATATATATACATATATATATATACTTATATATATTTTAATTTAGTTATTTATTTACTTATTCATAATGCACAAGTATAGCATCTTTTTACACACAACTGCTTGTATACAAAGTATATATGTACCATTCAGATCTTCAATCATGCATTTAGGATAATGATATCTATCTCATTCAACCACCAATTTTTTTTTATCTCCCCCCTCCCTCCCCCCTTGCTCTCTCCCTTCCCCTCCCTTTCATTTGACCATACTAGTGTTCCTCTAATCCTGTGTACCCCCATCCAACAACACTGTGAACTAGCCTCCTTATATCAGAGAAAACATTCGGTATTTGGATATTTGAGAATGACTAATTTCACTTAGCATTATATTCTCCAACTTCATCCATTTACCTGCAAATGCCATTATTTTATTCTCTCTTATTGCTGAGTAAAATTCCATTTTGTATACATACCACATTTTCTTTATCCACTCATCTACTGAGGGACATCTAGGTTGGTTCCACAACCTAGCTATTGTGAATTGTGCTGCTATAAACATTGAAGTGGCTCTGTCACTGTAATATGCTGTTTTTAAGTCCTTTGGAAATAGACCCAGGAGTGGGAAGGCTGGGTCATAGGGTGATTCCATTCCCATTTTCCCAAGAAATCTCCATACTGCTTTCCATAGCGGCTGCACCATTTTGCAGTCCCACCAGCCTTTTTCCCCACATCCTCTCCAACATTTATTGTTGTTTGTGTTCTTGATAGCTGCCATTCTGACTGGAGTGAAATGAAATCTTAGAGTAGCTTTGATTTGCATTTCTCTAATTGCCAGCAATGTTGAGCATTTTTTCATGTATTTGTTGATTAAATGTGAATCTTCTTCTGAGAAATGTCTTTTCAATTCCTTAGCCCATTTAGTGATTGGGTTATTTGCTTTTTTGGTGTTAAGTTTTTTGAGTTCTTTATATATTCTAGAAATTAGTGCTCTATCTGATGTGCATGTATTAAATATTTGTTCCCAAGTAGTTGGCTATCTATTCACCTCACTGATTGTTTCTTTGGCTGAGAAGAAGCTTTTTAGTTTAAATCTATCCCATTCATTAATTCGTGGTAATAGTTCTTGCGCTACAGGATTCTTATTAAGTAACTTGGGGCCTAATCCGACATGTTGGAAATTGGAGCTTACCTTTTCTTCTATTAGGCGTGTTGTCTCTGGTCTAATTCCTAGGTCCTTGATCCACTTTGAATTGAGTTTTGTGCATGGTGAGAGACAAGGGTTTAATTTCATTTTGTTGCATATGGATTTCCAGTTTTCCCAACACCATTTGTTGAAGAGGCTATCCTTTATCCACTGTACATTTTTGGCACCTTTGTCTAATATAAGATAGCTGAAATTATATGTATTAGTCTCTGTGTCCTCAATTCTGTACCATTGGTCCACCAGTCTGTTTTGGTGCCAATACCATGCTGTTTTTGTTACTATTGCTCTATAGTATAATTTAAAGTCTGGTATGGTGATGCCCCCTGCTTCACTTTTCTTGCTCAGGATTGCTTTGTCTATTCTGGGTCTCTTATGTTTCCAGATGAATTCATGACTGCTTTTTCTATTTCTTTGAAAAATGACATTGGAATATTGATTGGAATTGCATTAAATCTGTATAATGCCTTTGGTAATATGGACATTTTGACAATATTGACTCTACCTATCCAAGAGCAAGGTAGGTCTTTCCATCTTCTGAGTTCTTCTACGATTACTTTCTTTAGTGTTCTATAATTTTCTTTATAGAGGTCTTTACCTCTTTCGTTAAGTTGATTCCCAGGTTTTTTTTTTTTTTTTTTTTTTTTTTTTTTTTTTTGATGCTATTGTAAATGGGGTAGTTTTCATCATTTCCCTTTCAGAGGCTTTGTCAGTGATGTACAAAAATGCTTTTGACTTATGGGTATTGATTTTGTATCCTGCTACTTTGCCAAATTCATTTACTAGTTTTAAAAGTTTCCTGGTAGAGGTTTTTGGGACTTCTAGATATATTATCATGTCATCAGCAAATAGTGCTAATTTGAGCTCTTCTTTTCCTATCTGGAACCCTTTAATTTCTTTTGTCTGTCTAATTGCTCTGGCCAGAGTTTCTAGTAGTATGTTAAATAGCAGTGGTGAAAGGGGGCATCCCTGTCTTGTTCAGTTTTTAGAGGGAATGCTTTCAATTTTTCTCCATTTAAGATAATGTTAGCTCGGGGCCTTGCATAAATAGCTTTTATAATGTTGAGATATGTTCCTGATATTCCTAGTTTTTCCAGTGTTTTGAACATAAAGGGGTGCTGTATTTTGTCAAATGCTTTTTCTGAATCTATTGAGATAATCATATGATTTTTATCTTTAAGTCTATTGATGTGATGTATTATGTTTATTGATTTCCGAATGTAGAACCAGCCTTGCATCCCTGGAATAAACCCCATTTGATCGTGGTGAACTATCTTTTTGGTATGTTTTTTTATGTGATTTTCCAGAATTTTGTTGAGGATTTTTGCATCTATGTTCATTAAAGATATTGGCCTGAAGTTTTCTTTATTGGATGTATCTTTGCCTGGCTTTGGAATTAATGTAATATTGGCTTCATAGAAAGAGTCTGGAAGAGCTCCCTCTTTTTCTATTTCTTGAAATAGTTTGAAGAGCATTGGTATTAGTTCTTCTTTGAAAGTCTTGTAGAACTCGGCTGTAAACCCATCAGGTCCTGGACTTTTCCTTGTTGGTAGCTTTTTCATGACATCTTCTATTTCTTCACTTGTAATCGATTTGTTTAAATTGTGTATAGCCTCCAGATCCAGTTGAGGCAAATCATAGGACTCTAGAAATCTGTCAATGCATTCAGTATTTTCTATTTTATTAGAGTACAAGTTTTCAAAGTAATTTCTAATTATCTTCTATATATCTGAGGTGTTTGTTGTGTTATTCCTTTTTTCATCACTAATGTTAGCAATTTGAGTTTTTTCTCTTCTTCTTTCGTTAGCAACGCTCAGGGTCTGTCAATTTTGTTTATTTTTTCAAAGAACCAACTTTTAGTTTTGTCATTTCTTTGAATGGTTTCCTTAGTCTCAATTTTATTAATTTCTGCTCTGATTTTAATTATTTCCTGTCTTCTGCTGCTCTTGGTGTTGATCTGTTCTTCTTTTTCTAGTGCTTTGAGGTGTGATGTTAAGTCTTTTATTTGTTGGTTTTTTTTTTTTTTTTTTCCTTTTAAGGAATGAACTCAGTGCAATGAATTTTCCTCTTACTACTGCCTTCATAGTGTCCCAGAGATTTCTATACGATGTATCTGTGTTCTCATTTACCTCTAGGAATTTTTTAATCTCCTCTTTGATGTCTTCTTCAACCCCTTGTTCATTCAGTAGCATGTTGTTTAGCTTCCAGTTGTTGGAGTAGTTTTTCTTATTCCTTGTTTTGTTGTTGATTTCCAATTTCATCCATTTATGGTCTGATAGAATGCAGGGTAGTATCTCTATTTTTTTATATTTGCTGTGAGTTGCCTTGTGAGATAATATATGGTCTATTTTGGAGAAGGAGCCATGTGCTGCTGAGAATAAAGTGTATTCTTTTACTGAGGGATGAAATATTCTATATATGTCTGTTAGGTCTAAGTTATTAATTGTTTTAAAGAGGCCTAAGGTTTCTTTGTTTAGCTTTTGTTTAGATGATCTATCCATTGGTGAGAGAGGTGTGTTGAAATCCCCTAGAATAACTGTGTTTTCAATTTTACTCTTGAACGTGAGAAGAGTTTGTTTGATGAATGTAAGGGCTCCATTATTTGGGGCATATAGATTTATGATTGTTATATCCTGTTGATGAATGGTTCCCTTAAGTAGTAAGAAATAAACATCTTTGTCCCTTTTGATTAGCTTTGGCTTGAAGTCTACCTTATTTGAAGTGAGAATGGACACCCCTGCTTGCTTCCACAGTCCATGTGAGTGATAAGACTTTTCCCAGCCTTTTACCTTCAGTCTATTGATGTCTTTTTCTATGAGGTGTGTTTCTTGGAGACAGAAAATTGTTGGGTCATTTCTTTTAATCCATTCAGATAATCTGTGTCTTTTGAATGGCAAGTTTAGGCCATTAATATTCAGGGTTATTATTGAGATGTGATTTTTATTCCCATCCATTTTTATTTGTATTGTGATCTTTATCGTGATTTGGTTTCTCTTCTGGTTGGTATTTCCCTTAGTTTTATATCTCCCTTTGTTGATTTTCATTGTTATTTTTCTCTTCTTCTTCATGAAAAATTTTGCCCAGGATGTTCAGAAGTGCTGGCTTTCGAGATGCGAAATCCTTTAACTTTTGCTTGTCATGGAAGGTTTTTATTTCATCTGTGAATCTAAAGCTCAATTTTGCTGGATATAAGATTCTTGGTTGACATCCCTTTTCTTTCAGAGCTTGAAATATGCTATTCCAGGATCTTCTTGCTTTTAAGGTCTGGGTAGAAAAATCTGAACATAGTCTGATTGGTTTCCCCATATATGTAATCTGCTTCCTTTTTCTTGAAGCTTTTAATATTCTCTCCTTGCTCAATATATTAGGCATTTTCATTATAATGTGTCTTGGTGTGGCTCTGTTGTGATTTTGTATGTTTGGTGTTCGGTAAGCCTCTTGAACTTGGTTTTCACATTCATTCCTCAAGTTTGGAAAATTTTCTGTAATTATTTCATTAAATAAATTACTCATTCCTTTGGCTTGAAACTCTGCCCCCTCCTCTACCCCAATCACTCTTAAGTTTGGTCTTTTTATGTTGTCCCATAATTCTTGAATGTTCTGTTCTTGGTTTCTTACCATTTTTGCTGTGTAATCTAGATTTTTCTCTAGGATATATATTTTGTGTTCATTGTCTGAGGTTCTTTCTTCCAAGTGATCTACTCTGTTAGTGATACTTTTGATTGAGCTTTTATTTTGGTTTATTGCTTCTTTCATTTCCAGAATTTCTGTTTGCTTTCTCTTTAGAGCTTCTATCTCCCTATTGAATTAATCTTTTACTTCCTGTATTTGTTCATGGAGTTCTTTGTCAAAATGATCTTTCGCCACCTGTATTTGCTCCCTCATCTCATTTTTGAGTTCATTCTTAAGTTACGCAAGCATTTGGAATATGTAATTTCTAAATTCCATCTCTGGCATTTCACCAAATGTGCTTGCCATGGAATCTACTCAGGAGGTATATTGATTTGTTTGTGTCACTTTCTTCCCTTGTTTCTTCATATTGCTTGTGCGTCTCTTCTTCCTGCACTGTGGGACCTTGACTATTTTTATTTTACCTTAAAACCTTACATTGCTCCTGTAGTACAATGCTATCAGATCCCCTTATATTTTCTTTAAACTTTAAAATCAAACACTTTCTATTCAGAGAATCCCAGTTTGATCACAATGTACAGATTTAGTTAACCCAGATATTGTTTCCAATTTACTCTGTATGCTTCTGATGGGGTTTTATAATTTCAAGTAATGGACACAGAGGTGATATGTTTAGGAAGAAGGAAGTGAGTGTATTGACTTGTTCTTTCTTAGAAAGTATTGAAAGAGAGTTCTATGGAAGTGGTTTAGTATCAGCAGATGAGAGAGGAAAGAGAATGGAGTGAACGATTAGATGGAAAAACTGATTTATATATAAACCTAACTTATGCAGCGTTTGAGAGAAGAAATAAAGATGGAAAAGAAAAATGAAGAAGAAGAGGAAGAAGAAGAAGAAGAAGAAGAAGAAGAAGAAGAAGAAGAAAAAATGACGAAGGAGTAGAAATTAATATAAGAGAGAGGAGAGAGCGAATGAGTCTAGAAAATAGAGAATAAACTATATATAATACCACTTTGCTATATATTTCAATTGTACCTGTTCTAAAAATCCCAATTTCTGGATATAACTTGTTTTTGCCTCTGTTGAGTATGCAATGGCAGGGTGTAAATAGGGAAGATGAAGGAAGTAGAAAAAATACAAAAGTGAGAAGGAAGAAAAGAAAGAAAGAAAAGAGGAGCAGAAGCAAACAAACACACTGTCAATCAAAACAAAAGCAAAGCAAAAACAAACAAACAAAAAAAACCCCTAAGAAACAACAAAACAAACAAACAAACAAAAAGAAAAAAGTTGAACCCAGGAACAAGTCTCAAACAAAATGGACCCTTGGAAGACCTTCTTTTTTCCCTTTCAGTTTAAGCCAATTGAACTGGATCATGTCCAGTCAGCAGTCCTGTTAGTGGAGTCAAGGCTGCACCTTTGGCCAGCTGCAGAATGACACAGTGGAAGAGTGAGGGGATTTATGCTCAGGTTGGGCCCTGCGTGCAGCAGCAGGGAGCTGCCACTCTGGGCCCTGGAGGCCAGGCAAACTGGCATCTGGGTCTCTCTTCCAGGCGGGCTGGCAGGTGCCTACCTCTTGTTCTGGTCGCAGCTGGGCAGATCGCACAACCCCCAGGAGTGGAGGGGGCCCTTCCCCAGGTCTGGCCCAGCATGCAGCAGCAGGGAGATGCTACTCTGGGCCCTGGAGGCCAGGCCAACTGGCTGCTGGGTCTCTCCTTCCGGCGGGTGCATAAGGGATGGAAACATCATCTTTGACTCAAATCCCAAGTGTCTGCAATCTACTGGGATGTACAGTATTAAAACGGTTTTGAAGCATATGGTGAATAGTTGAGCACAGACATCAATTTTACATGAAAATGGAATCTTTCTGCAACCAAGAGTATATCCAAATACATATAAATGTTAAACATATTTCATGTAATATATATAATACCATTCCTGTGTGTGTGTATGTGTGTGTATTCCATTAAGAAAAAATTATAATAATATACATGTTAAGTATACAGGGTAAAATGCAAAGCAGAGAATACTTCTTTTTTAACTGAGTTATATAAATTAAATTTTTCATTTTCTATAATGAAAGCGAAAATTGAAAAGAGAAAGTGAAATTCTTAGTTTTCTTAAAAGTGAATGGAAATGTAGACTCGCAAATATTGATAGATCATCATATAAATATTACTCTGTTTTTTTAATCTTATTCCTAGAAATATAATTTAGCTTTCAAAAATTCATGGGATGAGGAAACTCAATTGGTTATATACATTTTTCTTAACTGTTGTAGTAAAATTTAAAATTCATTTTCAGCTTTCTATTTTCTTAGTAGTGATTTAAGCTTAATTTTTTTCAGAAGGTAATGTTTCTTATACCCACATCCATATACACATGTGTGTTTGATGATGATGCATGTCTATGTGTGTGTGTATATATATATATATAGGTTAACTATTTTAAAAATTCAAGTGTATATATAGTAGAAGCACCTGAAAATAGTACATGCAAGTTGCACAAAATCTTTGGGGAAAATATATGTATAAATTTGGCAAAGTATAAATTTGACAATTAATTGAAATACATATTATTTAATGAGTTTTTCTGCATTTCTGTGATTTGAATATATTCTTCCCAAATTCCAGGTGTTACCAATGTCATAGTATTAAGTTGTAGGACCATTAGTAAATGATGAGGTCATGAGCACTTCTCTTTTCATGAGAGCCTTGAAGTCCTTTTAAAAGAAAACTAACACAGCATTCACTTCCCACTTTCCTTTCCACCTTTGGCTAAGTGAGGACCACAGTTCCTTCCCTCCATCAGATTCAGTCTTAAGGTGCCATGTTGGATGCAAAGAATAGCCCTCACTAGACAAATCAACATGCCAGAGTCTTGATCTTGAATTTCCAGTGTACAGAATTATGAGAAAATAAATTTCTGTTCCTTATAAATTACCCAGTGTGTAATATGTTCTTAAATACCAATGTGAACTGAAACATACATGAAAAGAGGAAAAACAATTGGCACAAAATAAACAAAAAACAAATCAATAGACATTTCTTTGAAAGACATACATTAACAATTAAATAGTTACAATTTTCAACTATCAGTTCCAGATTCTAGATTGCATTGTTTTTCAGAGAGCAGAATGCTATTCCTGGGCTTTCTAATTGAAACATCTTCAGTTTGTCTGGTTGATTGACAAGGATAATTGACTACATTTTCACTAGAACTCATCTCGTTTTTTTCATAAATTTATCAGGAGCTAGTTACACTTGCTTTGAGTTGTTTCTGTCTGCCACTACTATAAATTCAACTACATTAATCTTATTTATTATTTCTCGCACTCACAAGTAGATAAAATTCTTGGAATAAATGAGTGAGAATAGAATTATTATTTAAGTGGAAACAAATAAGTTGATTAATCGATTAATTAACAACACTAACTATGAATAAGACACTTAACCTCCCAGAACTTATTATTTCTCTTCTTCAATTGCAGATGTTTTGTTGTATTATTTTTATTAAAATCACATGATTAAGCAACAGATTAAGCAACAGATTAGGCAACAGAACATCTAAAGTTTATAGCTTACTGTTCACTTAAATCTTATGTATCTAAATTATTTTTTTTTTCTTTCAGAATATGTAGTTTCTCTTTTGATAACAGTAAGTAGGGATATTTTCTTTTGCTTTTATTTTCCTTAAGAATGGCAAATCTTACAGTAGATTATCTAATTTTCTAAATAATTGTGCTAGATTAAGCAAGATCACTTCACAATTTAGCTGGACAACAAATTATTCTGATTAATCACTGCAATGACTTTTTCCAAAAGTTCTAGAATATTCAACTCATTGCCTAGTTCTAGGATATTTATCACATTTAGGGAGAGAAAAAACCAGAGCCAAAGGATAAAAAATAATTTCCTATTGATTTTGGTGAAGCAAGTTTTATTGGCACATAGCCACCTCATTTGTTTACATTAATGTCCATGTCTGCCCCATAGTGGCCTATTGCACAGTTAAAAAATAATCTACCTATGGAAAGCAGTATGGAGATACCTTGGAAAACTTGGATTGGATCCACCTTATGACCCAGCTATCCCACTCCTTGGTCTTTACCCAAAGGTCTTAAAAAAAGCATACTACAGGGACACAGCCATATCACTGTTTATAGCAGCACAATTCACAATAGGTAAACTGTGAAACCAACCCAGATGCCCTTCAGTAGATGAATGGATAAAGAAAATGTGGTATATACACACAATGGAATATTACTCAGCAATGAGAGAGAATAAAATCATGGCATTTGCAGGTAAATGGATGGAGTTAGAGAATATAATGCTAAGTGAAGTTAGCCAATCCCAAAAAGCCAAATGCCAAAAGTTTTCTCTGATATAAGGAGGCTGATTCACACTCGGGTTGAGATGGGGAGCATAGGATGATTAGAGGAACACTAGAATGGCCAATGGGGAAGGAGAGAAAGGGAGGGGGCAAAAGGGTCAAGAAAAAAAAAAAAAAAAAGATGATAGAATGAGATGGATATCATTACCCTAAGTGCATGTATGAAGTCACAAATGGTGTGAATATACTTTGTATACAACCAGAGATATGTAAAAATGTGCTCTACAAGTATAATATGAAATGTAATGCATTCTGCTGTCATTTCTAACAACTTAGAATAAAAAATGAATTAATTTTAAAAAATCTACCTAGCATGCATAAGATACAAGTGTCACACTATGTGTTCCTTTATAAAAAGTTTGCTAACCCTGAATATATCATTGTTCTCATGAATTAATTTGTTAAAAGTTTGTCAACATTCTCAATAAAATTCTATTACTGTTAATAGAGTATTAAAGTAAATAAAGACCACAAATTTTGAAGGGAATCTTCAAAATATAATATTTGGACTACAGGTATAGCTCAGTGGAGGAACATTTGCCTATTGTACAAAGCCTTCCATTGGGGGGGGGGGGGAGCAACATTTATAATACACAAGCTCATAATCATGTTAACTTTATGAAACTCTTTTTACAAAATTAAATGCAATTTTATATATTGAAATATCTACATATTTTTACATGTGTTTATTCCATCCTGCTTAAAAATGTTTTCTTTTTTTAAAATTGTGACCTCAATTAATGGATGTTAAATTTTAATTTTCATCACAGAGGAAGGAAATGTCAAGGTACATACTCTTAATTATATCTAATATTAAATAATTTTATTAATAGTAGAGACATAAAAAGAAATTCTTTTTATAAAATTTTTATTGTTGAACAAATCATTATTAAAGTGTAACACATTATAGAAGTAAATGCATAAATCAATAAGAATTCTTTCAAATGAATTTTCAGAAATCAAACACACCAATATAACCAATACTCAAATTAAAACAACAAAAATAAAAACAAAAAAGTAAGAACACAGAACATTACCTTTCCCCTACTTATCATTTCCCCTTGGGTCATAAATTCATTTACCACATGTAATCACACTCTTCTAAAAGTGTACAAAAATGGAATTTATCATTTGCTAAATATGTGGATTATTCTAAATATTAAAATATGTAGGTCTTCAGGTAAATAAGTTTAATCAAATTTTGTCTGAACTACTATGCCAAAGATGAAAGAAACTGAAAAATCTCTGATTAACATACATTATTTTAACAATATACATGCATAGACCAGATATTCCCAGGTCCTTGAAAATGGTTGAGAAGAGAGAGGGAATGATATAAATTATAATTTAAAAAACAAATTTTTGCACAATTTGGACAAAAATGCATTTGTCAATTTTGTCACAGGTTTCTCATCAGATTGGTTTTGTGCTCATCAGCCTACTTCTGCTGTTTCAAGTGCCTGTAGAACAGAGTAACAAATCAACATCTAAATGCTGACTTTGTGGCTCTTACCTGTTTCATAAGTTCCTCTTTCTTCTCATCTAACCTCTATTCCTTGATATTATCATCATACACAACTAAAATACTTATGATTTAATATATACAGGAATCATTGCAATGGTACAGATTGCATGGTTTTATGTTGTATGTAAATTTTTACCCCAACCTTCAGTCTAAAACATAACTGATAATTTCACAATATTTTATTTTTGCAATCATCATTTTTCACACATAAGCTATCAATTAAAATTAAGTTAATATGCTATTAAATTTACTGCAACTTTGTTACTTCCCTTAAATGACATTCTTCTGCCTTTTTAATTCAACTTATTTTATAGCTGAAACAAGGATATGGTTGCAACTTCATACTATCTGAAATATTTTTGTTTCTTTGTATTTATTAATTTATTTTAGTTCTGAAGATGGAACCCAGGTTAACTTTACCACTGAGCTACATCCCCAGTTGTTGATAATATTTTATTTTAAGAGAGAATCTTGCTGTGTTGCTGAGAGTCTTGGTAAGTTGCTAGGTTGACAATGAACTTGTGATTCTCCTGCCTCAGCATCCTGAGTCACTGGTAATACAGGTGTGATCCTCTGTGCCTGGTTCTGAAATATCCTTTGAGGAATATGATAGGTACAGAAATATCATATACAGTGGTTGGTGTACTATTAAGTACTCAATAGCCTTTTGTTCAGTAGATCCTTTGTTTACTTTCAAACTTGTTAAAATTAAGCACTCAGCTTTGACTATTTTCATAGTTACCACAAGTAAAATTGAATCTCTGGTCTTGACTTGATTAATTTATAATATTATGAACAATAACAACAACTCACAATGATCCACCAAGTTATCTTGTAAATATCAACAAACTTCAACAAATTGGTACTAAAGCCTATATGGAGCAAAAACTGCTAACTTAATATTGAAGGAATAAACAAAGAGGACTGAAAGCACCTGAATTTAAGACTTTCCTATACAACAACAGTGAATAAGACAGTATTGTATTGGTGAAAATATCAACAGATGGATCAATGGAATAGAACATAGAGCTCAAAAACAGACACACATAGACAACTGATTTTGACAATGGAGAAAATAACACAATGGAGAAAGGATCATGGTTTTAACAAAATTCTCTTTCAAAGAAATGACACACTGCTGTAGAGAATAGTAGTGGAAATTTCAGGTTATGATCTACATAATTGGAAGTGAACAATGATTAAGAATAAATTCTACAAAGTTGTCTTCACAGATTCAAATAATATGGTAGGTGAGATATGAAGAATAGAATGGGAGATTTTTGAAAATGGAATAATCATCATTACTGATGGAAGGTAAAAAAGTGAATAAGATTTTTATTGTTTTTAAAAGACATACATTGGAAAATATTGAGAAATACCCATTTCCCATTGGTTATGTAATTTCTGAGAAAGCATATACATATATTTATATACACATAAATGTAATAAATCAATAACATTCCAACTATTCAGATATAAATCAATAACATTCTAACTATTTGGAGATTAGTAATTTTAAGAATAAATATCCTCAGTTATAATTTTTCAGTGCCCTTAAATAGTTTTTATTTTTATTTTTTTTTTTTATTTTTTTGGTACTGGGAATTGAACACAGGGGTGCTTAAGTACTGAGCCACAACTCCAGCCTTTTTAAAATATATTCTATTTAGAGACAGGGTCTCACTAAGTTGCTTAGGACCTCACTAAGCTCTGATTCTGGCTTTGAACTCTCGATCCTTCTACCTCAGCTTCCAGAGCTGCTAGGATTACAGGTGTGTGCCACCACGCCCAGCAAATAATTTTTTACAAGAATATAATAAAGAACTTGAAGAACAAGTAATGTGTTTGACAGCAGAATTTTATGGAATGCATGATTTTAGTAATAGACTTAAATTATAAAATAATAATGTAAGTAATTTATGCATTTTCCCAAATATGGGGTCAAATCAATTCTCTAAATTCAGAGAATTCGTGACAATAGGGTTATATGAGTTGGAAAGTTAACTCTTCTGGAAGCAATTACATACAACACCACTAAGGTTTTGTCCTGAGCTGATGTCATTCCCTCTACCTTCTGTTCTACTTAAAGTCCCATGAATTGCTGCTAATATCTGGGACCTGAAGTGCCCTAGAGTCATGCTGAACAAGAAGTAAAACCAATCACAGGGTTAATTTCCAACCTGTGTAAAAGCCTGATGTGAGAATATTTTGAAAAAATCCAATTCTTACTTAAGCATTTGTGAACTTCAATTAATTTCCATTGACTACTTCAGGTGTAGTAATTGAAAATATTAAAGCTTTTCAAATTGAGAAGTTTATGATCAAGCAAACTGTATCCAGAATTGGCTTAAGCAAGGTAAAAATTTAAATAAGTAGTTTTTGCAATCATTTTTATGTACCCAAACTTTTTAAAACATGAACTAAAGATGTATAGAGTAAAAGAATATGGAAAGGAGCCAGAATAAGACTATTATTTTATAAGAACTAAGGAGAAACAAAGAAGCTGGCTTTTCACTACACATTCAGATTCTCAAAGGATATTGCTGTCATCTGAGACAAAAGAGATATTCACATCACACATACTCTTAGAGAATTTTGGCAAAATTCTGCTTTGGAGGTTGCTATCTGGGTTGCAGAGACAGGAAATAAATTGAAAGTTCAAATATTAAGCTGACTGGCATAAAGAGGTTATCATAAATACATTCTGAAAAGCAGTGATGTCTCAACCTAGAAGCTTTATTAAGAAAAAAACACCACATAAAATGTCTTCAGGTTACTCTCTATATATCTTAGTTTGGCTCTCTATATCTTGCCTGCAAAAGTACATGCATATGTTTGTGTGTGTACATACCTGTACATACTTGCTAAGTACTTGCACAATACTAATGCAGTTTTACATTACAGAGTAATGTCTGCTTTAGGAAGATTTTTCACACATTTAACCTTATATTTATGTTTTGACTTTTTTTCCTTAAATATCTCAGGACATTGTCTTATTCTTCATGCACTGAGTCTATTCATATAGTGTGAAACTAGAAAAGTACCTTAAAATGAACAGAAAAAAGAGACTATACTGACCCATAAGGTTTGACATTTTATAGATTTTAACTCAAATCAGCATTGTCAGTTGAAATGTACCATGGGCCATATCTGCCTCACTTTGGTGGTTCAGTTGTCCTGGGCCCACGAAAAGAGATGGCACAATTTCTGGTTAAGCATTCTTGATTTATCAAAAGCCCTCTATTCAGAAGTTCTCCTTTACCACCAAATTTGCTACTGGTAATATATAAGAACAAACCAATCTGTGAAGTAGGTAGCATTTACCAACATTTGAAATTACATCAATTCTTTAGTATACTAATCATAAATTATATCAGCCAATTATTTTGTTCTGGCAGAGAATGAGTTTATTCTACTAATGTGTGGATTTCATTGGCTAGAAGCAAATAAAATCCTCAAATTGTGGTTCTATGCAATATTACCTATAAATAAGCAAGGTTAACAAACTTTCTACAGTTAAAAAAAAAAAGTGCTTGAAAATACACTAAAAGCCAGATGTGGTAGCCCATACCTGATATGTCATCTACTCTGGAGGATTGCTTGAGGCTATGAGTTCAAGATCAACCTAAGCAACATAGAAGAGCAGCACAGCTCAAAATAATAATAATTATTATAGGTTAATAATAAGTTTATGTTAATAATAATGACTATTATTTACAACAACTAGTTTTAAAGAGGGGGGGCAAGACAAACTAAATATTACATTAATTTTTAAAGCAGTTTTCTATACTAGGGATAGTTTCTTATATTCCGAGTCTCGTCTATAAAATAATTATATTGCTATGAATTTTTTCACTTGCATCATGTTTTTAATTTATCTTATTCAGATATTTTAGTTTTCTAGAACAGTTCTTTTTAGGTTTACAGAAAACTTTGAGCAGGAAGTACAAGGCATCCCAATATACCTCTTGACCCACCACAAACATATAACTTCCCTTATTAATATTTTTCATTCTTATTATATTATAATTGATGAGTCAGCATTGATACAATATTTTAAAATAAAGTTCACAGTTCACATAAACATTCACTCTTTGTTTTGCACATTCTGTTGGCTGTGGCAAATATATGTACATATATTTGTGATACCACTGTTATGGTATCATTTATAATCATTGCACTATCCTAAAAGTCATGTTTCATTATTCATGTCTCTTTCCCTCCAAGCCTCTATCAACCAGTGAATTTGTTAATTTCTCTGTAGTTTTGCCTTCACCAGAATATCATAGAGTTGGAATCATATGGGTACATATCTTTTTCAGATAGGCTTGTTCAATTAATGATATGCAATTTAAGTTCTTAATAACTTTTTATGGCTGAGTAGCATCTCTTTTTATTACTGAACAGCAATTCCATCATCTGAAGCTTCTACATTCCCCTTGTTCATTCACATACAGAAGGATATATTGATTTCTAAGATTTAGCAATAATGAATAAGTTTGCTCTAAATGTTAGTGTACAAGTGTTTGTGCATTTATAAGATTTGAACCCTTTTGGGAAATACCAGGAACATAATTGCAGTACATCATGGTAAGATCATATTTAGTTTTATAAGAAAACACCAACTTTCCTCTCAAGTGCCTACCTATAAGGATTTGCATTCCTGCCAGCAAGAAATGACAGTCCTATTGCTCACTAGTTTGTAATTGTCAAAGTTCTGGATTTTAGCCCTTCTAATGAGTACTTGTTCATTGTTTAATTTGCAATTCCCTAATGATATATGATATTGAGCACCTTTTATATGTATCTTTATAAAGCATACATCTTCTCTGGTAAGATATTTGTATAGATCTGTGGCTTACTTATTTCAGCTGTTTGTTTCTCTTGTCAAATTTCAGGAGTTCTTTGTATTTTAATATTTTGCAAATACTTTATTTCTTTCTGTGACTCATCTTATTTCTTAACAACATCTCTCTCTTTTCTAGTTCCAGCACTTTGTTGAAAGTACTATCCTTTCTTCACTGAATTACCTTTGCACCTACATCAAAGATTCAAAATCAGTTGAACAGATCTGTGTTAGTCTATTTCTGGGCTCTATTCTGTTCCATTCACCTCTCTCTCTCTCTCTCTCTCTCTCTCTCTCTCTCTCTCTCTCTTTGCTTTCTGGTTTATTTTGTGAACATAGTTCCATTATATAGCAATATTCCCAATTATTCCTTTTACTATTATTTTGGAATATTATATGTATTGTTATGTATAAGTTAGAAATCAAGGTTTTTTTTTTCAAAATAATTGTTTCCTTAAGAAATAAGTTTTTGTAAACCTCAAACTGACATTATAGGACTCTTCAACATGTCTAACGTAATAAAATATGTCTATAGATAAAGATGTTTTGTTTATTTGCAGGCAATAAACTATGGTATAAAATAATTCAAAATGAGATAATTTTTGCATAACAATATTTAGAAGAATAATTAATAGGCACTAAGCTATTATTAGGCATGTGGCAATTTTTTTACATATTTATATATTCTTACATAAGAATCTTTTTAAATCAATGTGTTTCAACATTTGAAGTCACAGACATCTTGTAATGAATAATTCTCTCTCTTCACATGAAAGCCCTGAATTCACTCAGGTTTCTGTATACAAGTTGAGGAGTTGATAGTTCCTTTGGAATCCATTTATGGGCCCCAAGATCGGTATCAACCAGACCAAGCTATTCACAAAGTGTATTCTCAGAACTCAACAATATTAGTAAGCATTAAGTGATTTCCTGGTTTCAATAATCAATTGCAATTTTGAAAATGTTTAGTTCAGCAGAGTTAAGGCTTTTCTAATACAATACATCTTATACTCGTACAAATATTAATGTATGTTGTATCTATTTAGGGCATAGATACCCAGTATTTCTAGAACTAATTTAGAAAATGAAATTAGTTTTATGCATACCATACAAACAATGTTGCCAGGGTATACTTTGAAAGGCACTGAGGTAGCCCAATGTCCAGTAATACTTCTGATTGTGTATGAAGAACAAACACCTTATTCAGCTTTATTCTTCTTTCAGTCCTTTAGTATTTCTAGAACTATGTATAATGTTTTAGAGCATTAAATGGCATTAAATTTGACAACCAGAATGCCATGTAGCACCCTGAGAAAGGTCTGCCCTGGAGAGTAAATTGGAAAGATACAAGTCCCAACACAGCTCCACTGTGGCAGCCCCATATTTTCCCAGTTCCTCAGAAAGAATCCACAGTGTGTTTTCATTATATCTTCATTCTTTAAGCTTCCTTTGTGGAATGCTTTCCTGATTCCCCATATTGTACCTTGTCTGACAAACTTTGACTAATCAAAGAATAGTTCAGTCTTTATCCTCTATGAACTAATGGCATATCTCTCAGGTTGAACATCATACTATGTATTCCTTTTTCTTCTTGAGCATAGAAACAACTTAGAAACAAAATTAAGTTTTCATTCATAATTTTTTCCCTTTGAATTTATGTCATTTGATATCAGTGTTTCCTCTTTGTAATTGTGAACTCCTAGATAGAAAGTATCATCTAAATTTAGCTTGATTTTATAGCAGTCAACATTTCACACAATAGTTAAAAATTTATTATAAAAAAATTTCAAAAATCAATTATGTTTATTGTCCTTTTCAAACTATTGTATCTAGTATTAAAGTGATTTAAAAATCTCCTAGTAACGGTGTTTGGGAATTATGCTAAGGTAGTTTTTAAGTTCACAGGGGAGGTATCAAAGATTTTCTGTTTTGTGATTTTTTTTCCTTTTGTTTTAATGATAAAATTGGAAAACTAGAAACTAGGTTTAGTCTTTCTATTGTAGTATACAAATATTTGTGGAAACCTTGAAAATATTAGAAGACCCATTTCTCCATCTTGCCCTATATTACATAGTTAATAATCCATTCATTTTACTTAACATCTTCTTTTTTTTAAATGTATAAAATACTTAAAACAGGTATTTGCTTCTCATATATACAGTGTGTATCCCAGTTGGTTTATCTACTTATCTTATGCAATACCCATACTTTCCTTGATGTGTCCTTCAAATCTCTGAACATAAGTAAAGCAAAGCATGAACTTATTAACACTTGAATGAATGATGAATCCTTATCAGCTAGCTAAGAGCAACAGTATCTGAGAATATAAATGTTGAGGAAGAAATAATGGAAGGATAATTTGGATTTGTATGAGATGTGGCAGAGTACAATATGAAAGCACTAAAATCACCCCCCACCCAAAACAACAACAACACAAAACCCAAGAATGTACTTGCCCTTTTATAGTAGCATAGACTAGTACCTGCTCAATAACTGCTTTTTAAAGATAGTTTGAATCAAAATGAAAATCTCAAATTCTGTATATTGTTTTGATAAATATAACTGTGTATGTAGTAATATGTAATAGGAATGGGGGCCCAAAGGAAACAACACTGAATTTTGTGGAAAAGATTTTCAAGAAAGTGAGTTTGCTCTGTTGTGAGAGATTTGGGAGGTTTCAGATCCTGTCACAAAGTGAAGTGAGCAGGTGTTTGCATTTATTCTCTTTCTTTTGCCTTTAGTTATCTATCAAAATACAAAAGTTAAAGTCATCACTTTAAGGTGTATTATAAAAATACTTCATTTGAATAATGATTGAATAATTAAGAGAGAAATATATATTTGGACAGATTTTGGAAGATTTTTTTCTGATAGCTGTTAAAATTACTTAAATTATACAAAATAGTATCTATAAATGCTTAATGCTCTCAACAATGCCTTCAGTATATAACTAATTTTCTGGCGATTCCACTAAGGCATCTTGTCAGTCTTCTTAATTTGAACATATTCCAAAGAACATCTAGGAAATTAAATCCAGTTAATGCAAAACCAGTTTTGAACACAGCTGAAGGGAGCAGAGCCCCGTCTTGCCCATGAAGTTCACCACTCTGAAATAATTCCTTTGTTGAAATTATTCAAAACACTAAACCATGGGTTATTAAACATATTCTGTAGGGTACTACATAAAAGTCATTCTAAATGGTAGGAATAATGTTACCTTCAACATACCAGTCTATAAATTCCAACTAAGTTAGCAAACTATTACATGACTTGGGAAATGTGAATTCATGCAGCAGCAAATGAGTTATCTCCTTTTCACACTCATGTTTCAGAGGAAGCTAGTGAGATATGACCATAAGTAAGCAGGTTCAAGATTCATTGCATGAGATTTGCTAGATATTCTGATAAACAGACATAAGAAATAAAATCAGAATTTAATAAGAAAAGAGACTCCCTATAGAGCTTTGTTAAGTTTTTGTTTTTATAATTTAATGGAAATTATTTCGATATACTGATTGTACTTCTGTTGTCACTAGAGTTTTCATTTTGGTGGTGATTTATAAATCATATAAAAATAAGTTGCTTTTTGAACTTATGATAAAATGTACCTGAAGATCTGACTTGGGGTATCTCACATGTTAGGCAACTGCTCTACTACCACTGAGTCATATATCCCAAGTACCAGTCCCTTCCTTCTACTAATGCAAACTAGTAATTTTTTTTTAGTTTGACCACTAGTGCTAAGCATAAGAAGAATTTGCAAGTGAATAAAAATAGATCCAGCATCAGCTGGAAAGACATAGAAAAAACAACCTTGTCTCATCTCAGTGTTTAACTATGTCATATATAGTCAGACACTAATTCTTAGCAGGAATATTTTTTTTCAATTATAACATTAGTACAGATTACTTTGTAAAGTACAATAGATTTTTCACTGAGCTACATTTGGATTTTTATATCCTGATTGCTTATGAAATAAATAGAGAAGTATCATATATTTTTTACAAACTAGCAATGCAAAACTAAATGTTTTCTCCCAAACCCTTAAACTATGAATTTCCCAATAGAAAATTCAATCGAAACCTTTGAGCACAGGAATCATTAGCAAAAATGGTATTGTACATTTGATGTTCTCATTGTGTTTTTGTTTTGTTTGGGTTTGGTTTTGGGGGTTTTTGTTGTTTTGTTTGGGGTTTTTTGTTTGTTTGTTTGTTTGTTTGTTTTTGGTAACAGGGATTGAACCCAGGGGCACTGAACCACTGAGAGCCACAACCCAGCCCTTTTATTTTTTCTTATGAGACAGGGTCTTGCTTATGGCCTTGCAAAGTTGCTGAGGCTGTCTTTGAATTTTTGATCCTCCTGCCTCAGCCTCCTGAGCCACTGGGGGATGAAGTTCAGTCATGGAGTGCTTACCTAGCATGCACAAGTTTCTGGGTTTAATCCCTAGGACTGTAAATATAAACAAACAACAGCAACAAAGCAATAGCTACTTTGAAAACCTAATACATTTGCATAATTATAATTCGTTGAAATAAGCTGCTTTTTTCCACAAGAAATGGTGGCACATGTTTTTATGTCCAGCCACTCAGGAAGCAGAGGCAAAAGGACCCTCCAGACCAGCCTGGGCAACTTAGCAAGAACTTATCTCCAGATAAAATTTTAAAAGGGGGTGGGGACATGTGTCATTGAAAGGCTATTTGCATAACATGTTTGAGGCCCTGGGTTCAATCCCTAGAACTAGAAAAAAGAAAAAAAAAAAAAGAAAGAAAAAAGCAAAGGAATAAAATAAATTACCTTTCATATCAGTATTGGAGATGATATTTTGAAAGATGAAGTATTAAATATGTTATTTTGGAAGTAAAAAAGTCTCATAAATGTGGAACATGTGGTCAAACAACGTGGATCCTCCTTTGGAAAATATCCAAAGATCTTTGGAGACAGCTGAGCACACAGCTGGCAGATAAGGATGTGATACCAGGTACTGGTGTTTGAATGCTGGCTTTGACACTTCCTAGCTCTAGTCTTGAAAAACGTATGCAAACTTTATTGCCTCCATTTTCTTAACTGTACAAAATGGAGACAATAATAGTCCCTTTTTGTTGTTAGAAAGATTTCAAAAGTTAGTGATTGAGTATGTCTATGTGTTTATGTAGAAAACAATCTCTAGCATCAGCACAATGTGTTGCATACAGTAAGATATTAACAAATAGAGACTTGAACTCATGCCGAGGAATACTACACATACCAGTTATATAATTTTTCTAGTAATTTGACTGTTAAATAAGATGTCAGACTTGTTACAACCTACTTTAATTAGCCATTTTAAAATTCTTAAAATTTTATCAAAATGTGGTTAGAAAAACAAGGAATAAGGATATAGAAAATTCAGACTTATTTTTATACTAAAATATTTCAAAATAATAATAAAACCTATTAGTCAAGAGAAAGCATTATTCACTTGCAAATGCTTCCCAAAAAGAAAATAAATTGATACTCTATTATTAAATTACATATGGGTACTAGAGCTAGATCTTAGGAGTTATATTAAATTTGTAGAAATAAATATACTCAGAAAAATGATCATATGGCAAATACCTAAATTATTATACTTCATGCTTTTTTCTATTTTTAACACTATATTAAATGTCATAATTATTAGGATTTGAGATAATAATGTCACTTGTACACTTTACATATTTATCTATGATTGGCTCTATTATAGGGCAAAGGCCTGCTGTGTAGAGCTAAGACAGCCAATGGCAATCCTTTCTTATACTAGTTCTTGTGATCATGCCAGAAAGATTTCAGACATGTCCCTCAAATTCACAGGTATGAGTTTATTAGAAGGAGAGAATAGGGGACATTCTCCAGGAAGAGTGTGGGTCCTCTCAGAGAGGAGAAAGATGGTATACCCTTCCTGTCTCCAGTTTTATTGAGAGTTCTAGGGAAGTTTCCATAGAGTCCTGCCCAGGTCTGACTCTTGACTTTTGACTGACAGCAGGATGCCATTAGACCTTCAAGTTTCCATTGCACATGACAACTCTGGATAACTTTGGCCCATGCTGACAAATAATCTGGTAACTTTTGTTGTTTGTTTGTTCACTTCCTGCATTTTGGACCTTGCATTTCTCCTGTGGATAACAGGTTGTTTGCTGAGGAATGCAATATATCCTGTTGACTTAAGCCAGAAGAGCTATAGGCAAATTACTCTTTAAAAGAAAGCTGTGGGCATCAGGACAATGGGCCCGGAACAGTGAGAGGCTAGGGCATGAGAACTGTATGGACTGTCTCTGACTCAAAGTTAGGATGTACTGCTCACAAAGTTGGAGATTTTAAGAAAACTGAGTCCTCTCATTTTTACCTCAATTCCTTTCCCCCTTAATCAGTTTATTACCCTTTTAATAGCCCTCAGAAAGCTCTCTTTTGAGGGTCTTCGGTGTTTTGGTTGCCAAGGTGATTGGTGGTTGTGACAGTTTCCATGATAAGGGAAGGTCCAGGCATGATTTTGAAACAGTAGTTTTTCTTCAGGCTGGGGGAGGTTTTGATATGCCAAGCCCTCATCTTCCAGGCACTTATCTGTCAGATAAGGCTCCCTGTGCTTTTTAGTCACCCTTCATTATCCTTTCCCTGCTCGCCCACTCATGGCTGACTAGCTACTTAACATAACCATTAGAAATCTAGTATGTCATCTTTTGTATTAACTCAGTATTTTAGTTGTGAAATCAACTGTGGACAACATAAGCAAAACAGGAATTCATAGAGAATGGTTTGAGTAACACTCAATATTGGAGGAAAAGTGCCTAGAGAACTTAAAGAACCAAACACCAAGAACTCAAAATTGGAGAAACAAATGCCAGAAATATAGAGCTTCACTACCACTGCTACTCTGGTGACCATCATGAACTTTGAACACAGGGAGGCAGAATTGCTACCAGGGCAATACATTCTAAGCTACCTTTTCTTGCTGAGACACTGAAGGAAGCCTCAAGGTGGTATATCTTATAAGCTACGTCCAAGTCATAGACTATAATATAACTGCCAAGGTTAAAAAAAAGCAAGCATATAAACTTTTCAGCATCCACAGTGCAAGCTGGGCACTGTTGTGTATTCTGGTAACATGAGTTTAAATGCTGAGTGAAAAAAAACAATAATTATATGCTACATCTAACATGGTGAGGTAATTGAAAGAGGACATATTCCAAAGATAGGCAGATTAAGCTTGCTCCCTGACTGGGAATTACTTCTAGTGTAATAGTTCACAAAGTGCTAAAATCTTATGACTGTAACTTTTCCCACATGTGGACAATATGTAAAAATAGTACAGAGAATGGGAGAGTTTGTTGGGAGAGGTAAATGAGATTATTTATCTAAAAGTATGAGACTCATAATGTATATTAGTTAACATCTCCAATCCATTTTCCTTGGCCTTCACAACAACAACCAAAAGGCTTGATATTGTGAATTCTACATCTGCAAACGGTATTGAAACTTTCTGTTTTACATCTTTCGTTGACATTAATAAAACACTTCAAGCTGATGTGGGTGGAAATTCCTTCCTGTTGAAAAGAGAACAAAACCTTCAACAAGGAGCAGCTGGAGACAAACATTAGAGAGAGGAAAAGCAGAAAGTGCTCCATGGCTTAATCATTTAAATCACAGATTAAGTCAACACAGCAGCATAGAAATTGTAAGGAATTTATAATGGGTGACTGTAGTGGCAGGCTCACAAATCTTCTCATTGGACTCAACAGTGTAAATGAATCAAATGAACACAATCTTATATCTCCTGAGGCAAATAAAGGACTTATAAGCAAATATGTAATCTTATGCTCTGCAATGAAATATAAGTATCAACTTCATGGTAATAAATATTAATGAGAGTTACTATCTATTAAATATTTTTAGGATTTTACCATATACACAACCAAAATAATTAGATTTTTTAAAACGTCTTTCTCCTTACTATCACTAAAAACTAAACATATATAAAAGCAAAAGCCAAATGCTCCAGGAATCAGGTCCATCATATGGTACAACTGGAAAAAGGATGGAAGACAATCTTTTGAAATTGGGTTTTTTAAATGATGCTGACTCTGAGGTGAAAAAAAAAAAAAAAGTAGGAACTTTAAATTCTTGGCTGCAGCTACCACAGGCTGATATTACTTTAAAGTTTTCAAGTTAATGGTTCAAAGGATCACAAGCTCTCCATCTGTCAACATGAAGTCAAGCTGCATTTAATGATGAATATCTGATACCTCGCTGATATAAAAGTTTCATCTGAGAGTCTCCCTGGTTAATTAGTGCAGCTGGGAATGGACAAGACTCTGGAGAGAAACTTTTGCTATGTATCATAAGATGGGGTTATCTCTACTTCAAAATGCAGCAGTCCCTCAGCATTTTTAAAATTTTATTTATGTATGTGTGAACTTTTATTTATTAATTATCTATTTCTTTTTTATTCTATGAATAACTAGGAGTTCTGCCTTACAAGTCAATGTGATAAAGTATTTTATGAAAGACTTTATATTATGCTACTGTTAGAGATATTTTTAAGAGAAAGTGGTTGAAAGTTTTATATCCTTTGTTAGCTAGTGGTCATGAAAATGCCAAGTGATAGATGATTTCTATTTTTTACATAAGGATGGAGATGATAATAATGATGTTGATGATGATGATAAAGATGATGATAATTTTATAATTTTGACTGAGGGAAAACTTCAAAATGTTCAAGTCTATAGAAGATGTAAATATGTAGCATGTTTATAACAACAGATTTAACTTTCATGGAGCATCATCAACCCCACTATTTGATTTGAATACAATCTTATATAATACATCTGAAAGGTATGGGACTGTGCATATGCTTTTGAGATGCTAAATACCTGAACAGAATGATTAACTTTGATATGGAACTTTAGAGAGACAGTAGTAGCACTTAGGCAAGCTTGTAAATGACTTTGTACTTTGGCTAAAACATTAAAACCTAAAACCTAATGATTCTGAATCTATATTCCAGAGTTTATTTTGTTCGTTCTTGTGATCAATAAAGATATCTTCTTTCCTTTCCACCCCATTCTTCCTGTTGTATCCTCTGGCTGTCAAAATAGGATAGAAAAAAAAATTACATATATATATATATGTATATATGTACATATATACATATATATATATATATATATGTAAGCATTTGCAATTTAGGTATAGAAATATCTATCACTCCTGAAATAATTTCATAATCATGGGAAGATATTAATGGAAACATTATCATATTTTTATTAGATAATGAAATATTCTAAATTTCTTGAATAAGAAAACAAATTCAACATTGAATTAAAAACACTGTAAAGCTTACACAAAAATATCATAAGTAAATACAATTTTAATTTTTAAATTTATAAAAATTGGTGGTGTTGCTCTGTGGTAGAAGACTTTTCTAGCATGATTCTGGCCCTGGCTTCAATGACAAGGACAGAAGAAAAGAAAGATACAAAAAGGAAAATAACCCATCATAACTCAGATTTGTGTCACTAAGAGAAATGTAGTTTGAATATTAAGAAATCCATTATTATAACATGTAATCTCATAGTCTAAGAAAATTAGCAAATGTATATTGAAGGATACTTAAGTAATATACAAAAGATTTGTATTAATTGTGTATCTGAATGAGCTTTAACAATAGAAATTTAAATTCTTACATGGTTGAAAGCTGAAAGTATGAAATCTAGGTGCTGGCACGCTTGTTTCCTTCTGAGGACTGTGCAGAAAGTATTCAGTTCAGGCCTCACTTCTTGACAAGAAGATAGATAGCTACCTTCTCCCTACGTCCTTTCACATTCTTCTTTGTGTGTCTCTGTGTCCAGATTATTCCAATCTAAAAGAACACCAGTTACTGGATTAAGGGCCACACTAATGACCTCATTTTAATTTGGTTGTTTAAGACCACAATGTATCTTATTTCCAGGAAGGAAAATAATTCAATTCATAACAACTTTGAAGAACAACTGAAAAATCCAAAAGCAAAATACAAAATAAATTAAAGCTACATAAAGAGAGAGAGGGGATGAGAGGAATGAAAGAGCTTTAAATAGAACAAAGAGGGGGGAGGGAGGGGAGAGGGCAAGGGGATAGGAATAATGGCAGACTGAGTTATCCATGATTACCCTAAATACATGTATGAAGACATAATTGTTGTAAAAATACTTTATATAAAACCAGCAACTTGAAAAATTGTGCTCTTTATATGTAATATGAAATGTACTCTGCAAACATGTATAACAAATTAGAATAATAAAATTTTTTTAAATAAAAAATATAAAGTCAAAATAAAAGAAAAAGAAAATATAAAAAAAGATATAATAAGATGATATTTAAAATTCTGTATGGTAGAGAAGAAATATCTTAAGTAAATGACAAGGGACAAACAATGTCACTGATAGAAATTGCCTAATAAATGAAAAGACAAGCACAAGCAATCAATGGAAAAATATCCAACAATGCAATGAGACACATCACACCCAAAATTGTATGTACAAATGTGAAAAGTTAATAAGAGAAATGACATATCATTTTTTACTTATTAGATTGGTCAAAATTTTGACAGCATTTTCGGTTAGTGTGATGGTAGAGAAAAGATTATTCATTGCAGTGTGAATGCAAAATGAAAGATGCCAAAGAGATATGGCAAAATACGTAAGAAATAAATAAGCATTTATCCATTGATCCAGTAACCCTAGACCTAGAAATTAAGCCAAAAAAAACTTGGCAAATATATGAAAATCATATATACAAGATTAATTTGTATGGCAAATTTTTTAACAAGAGTTTGAGATTATTCTATCCATCAGAGAATAATTTTTAAGGACCATCTTAATTTAAAAAATCATGGACTCCACTTATTAGTCTTATTGCTAATAATTTGGTTAGAAGTCTTATCTCAGTTGCCAGCATCCTACCTTAAATACCTCTCCATATCTTAGTTTTCTGGAAAAATAGAGTCATTACAAAAACAATCTAAAAACTTCCTGGATGTAAATGTGTGAGTAAATGAGTGAATGGGGACATGGGTGGTGAGCATTAGGTGGAGATGGTGGGCTGGGAGAGATTATATCACCAGAAGCAATCTTTTACCAAAGAGTATCAGAAACTCATGAAAAAAAATGCCTCATCAACCCATCTTTCAACAAACTGTTCTGGGTATCTTTTGTATTTTTCAGGTATCCTATAACATGTACCCCACATCAGAAACACTAATAATATCCCTTATTTGGATTTTTTTCCTTCCTCTCTCACTTTCTCTTTTCTATTACTCCTCCTGTTGCCTTTGATTACCTCCAAAATAAACCACCAGAACCCAAGTCATTGTCTCAGATTCTAAATTACAGGTAATGCAAAGTAAGGTGTTAGGGAACTTGACAACAGTGGGGTCAGGCTAAAACTACAAGAATGTGCTCATCATTTTCTACCATCACTAAATCTGAAACAATCAGATACCAATGCACATATGAAAAAAAATGTTCATTTTAGAGTAATGTCAAAGAAATATTCTTGCTCCACTTACCTCACATCCAAATAAATTATAGCCAAGGCTTTAGATTTTTTTTTCCATATTAGTATATTAACAAAACCACAATACAGAAAAACAACAATTTAAGGGGGAAGGTATTCTATAAGACAGCTGCCCTGATTTTTTCAATGTAAAATTGAAAAATAAAAAAAAAAATAAGAAAGATTGTGCTGGATTGAAAAAAGTTTAAGAAACATGATAGACAAGTTCAAAGAGTAAAAATTATTTCAATTCTTATTTAAACCATAATAAAAAGACAGTGTTGGGCTGGGGTTGTGGCTCAGTGGTAGAGCACTTGCCTAGCACATGCGAGGCCCTGGGTTCCCTCCTCAGCACCACATTAAAAAAATAATAATAAATTAAATAAAGGTATTTTTTTTAAAAAAAACTTTTTAGATAAAAATGGAAATTTGACACTGTTTGAAATGATAATGACACTGTGATTATCTATGAAAATATGCATATGCCTTAAAGAAATTGAAATGTCAATGTATTTCAAATATACATATCAAAATGCAAAGGATGATGTTGTATGATTTAGATTTGTTTCAAAATAACTCAACAAACTTAAATAATGAAAGGGTGAAAGAGATGAATCAAATGTGAAAAAAAAACTGATAATTCTTGAGTATGGATGATGAAGATGAGAAGGCATGTTATGTTTTTCTCTTTAATTTTGTTTTCATTTGAAGGTTTTTATAATAATGTAAATGAAAAACTAACTTATGTTCCTGCTTCAGAGAAGGTATAATTAAGTGGACATAGTGAAAAAATCCAAATGGAAAGAATTCCCACACTCATGATGAGAAACATATTTTCAGAAGTATGAGGGATTCCAAACATGAAATAAAAATAACACAACAGTTTCAGTCTACTAGGAGGGTCCTGATGCTTATTCTGATAGAGTGGCAGGTATTGAAGTTGTGCTACAGTGAAGTGACAGCAAAGGTGCAGATTACAGTATTTTATTCTTATTAAAATGAGAATACTATATGCTGGTGAATAGCCAAAGTGGGAGGATAGGGCAAATAAATAGTATTTTTTAAAAATAATAAATGGTATTTATTTCATAGCTCTTGAAATATTCAAAATTATATCTGCCTCTGCAAAATACCATAAACTCTACTTAAAATTTATCTGACTGAGATGAATTTTGCTTATCCTTCCCCTCTGTCATTATTTCCATGAAACAGAGATACATACACATGTATGTATGTAAAATTCACCAGGCTGTGGACCATGAAAACCTAGGGTTTAACCTTAGGCAAAGTAATCTCTCCAAGCAGTGAATTTTTCACAATAAAATGACACTGTTAGGAATATAGACACTGCATGTCAGGATGTTTTGCCATTATACTCAGCTTTCTCCTACATACAGGGGAATATATTAAATAAGAAGAAAAACTGAACTTTATCACTCCCTTATGGAGCAGGTAATAGTAATGGTAATAATAATGATTATTATTATACTAATAGAACTAGTAAATGGTATCATATTTTGAGATATTTTGATTTAAATGTTATTTAATATAATATTTTATAATAGCTCATTAAGATGGTAATAGAATTCCATAAGCATGGAATGACTTACAAAATCACCAGGGAACATTTGGGCAAAACCTATTTCAACAGTTTTGCCTGTAATTCCATTATTTGTATGTAAAGAAAATAAAATGCACTCACTGAAACTGATGCTAATAGATGATCGAGGAATTGTTTAGGGAAAGAATATAAACAGCTAGTCCCATATATCTTCAAAGAAATTAGGTCAGATTAGTTATTCTTGGTTTTAAATTTATTACTATCCTACTGAATTTGAGATATGTAAAGTTCAAATAAGCACATTGGGAAATGATGTTCTCACCTGCTTACTTAACAGCGAACAAAATAAAATTGAAGCAACTGACTTAGAAATACTGCTTTTAGAGTCATTTTAACAAAATAATCATTGATAGAAAAATATGTATCAGCAGTATTGTGAATGGCTGCATTTGTAGCATTGAGGAACTTGTAAGCATAAGAATACTTACTTATTAGTGATAAAGAACACAAGTTTGAAGAGTAGGCCACTTTGCATTGTATATTGGCTCCATAAATAGCTGACTGAAGTATTTTTGGCAATGTATGCGTTATTTCCTTCCCATGGAATTCTCAACAGTAAAATAAGAAATTAATGTCCTTTCCATCATAAGAATTTCTTGAATATCACAGAAATATTCAAGAAAGGCAGGCTCTCATTAATGTTCCTTACCACATAGGATCATGAAGAAGAGAACAATGGGGGCATTACCAATAAACCTGTACTTTAAGTCTAAATGTCGTGTAAGACCATGGATTGAACTTTGGAACAGAAAAAGAATACTTGGAAAAAAGATTGTTAAAATTTAAATAAAGGTTGTGGTTTAGTTACTGGTATTTGTCAATGTTAGATCATTAGCATTAATAATTTTACCAATAACATGTTAACACCAAGAGTGTATTATGGGAATTTTCTCTACTGTTGGAGTATATATGGGGATTTTCTCTACAATTTTTTCAACTTTTAATGAAGTTTAATATTTCCTCAAAATAAAAGATTTTTAAAATCTTGTAAAAAATATGTAATGATACACAAATATTCTTATATAGGTTGCAAAGTTAAGATGTAGTTTATATAATATATAAACACGATAATCTATTCCAAAACTGAATATGCATGAAAAATGCAAGAAATTAATAGTATTGGTTCATAATGGTTCTTATGATGAAAATATGAGTATTCCTTTGTTTATATTTTTAAGTTTTCTGAAACTAAAGTTTTGTTTTTTTATTTTAGGGGAATAGTTGAACCTAAAACATAGTTGAATAAGCTTATTAGATATGATTTTCATAAGTTCGATAATAAATTATTTGTATTTAATTTTGTTTCAATAAGATTACATTAGATTATATGTGCAATATTTTGAACTAAAAGAAAACATTACCGAAGACAATGTTATCATTTCAACTTATGTGTTTCTACATGAAGAAGTAGAGTCATTAGTTCAATAATGAAACATTATAAATCATATGGATGTCTAAGACATACATGAGTATAGAGTGCATGAATATCTAAGAAACAGAAACAGAACAAGGGTCAAATATCCATTGTCATAAAATTATAAGTATAAATTTGTCTATTTAATTTTGCCCTGAAATTGAAAGTTGAAATAAAACCTTTAATTAGAATCATATGCTTCGTGACAAAAAAAAGATAAATATTTTCATACTATGTAATCTCATGGAAGTATCATTAAAAATAAATAAAACTCAATCCCTACCTATTAAGAACTCTAGTAAAGATAAATTTTCATGTATCAAAAATTACCAAAGAAATGCAACAGGAAGAAAGGGCTTATTCCATCAACCTTGCAGTGAATCAGAGAATTCCATAAAGTTGATGACCACTGAATTGAGTACTAAAATACAGATGAGAATTCTCAAGAAAGATAAAGAAAATAGTATTCTATGCAGAGATATTGATACCCACAAATACAGAAACATAATAGCATCATTTAGGAATTCTTTTGTCTACAAAATTAAGGAAGCCTAACTAACAAGGGTATACATCATAAGGTCATTGCTCATTTTCCTATGAGAAATATAAGCAGTTATGCAGTTGATTTTGATTAACTCCATATGGTTAGGGTTTTGGATTAGCATATTCACAATTATTTTATGATTCTTGCATTGGAACAGCATAAATACTGCAGCGATCCAGCTCTTGTGGTGAATCTTACTTCTCTTACTAGGAAGCAAACATCTTTCATAGAAGTCTCACTAAATTTACAGTTATTTGTCATTGGAAATATCTTGGTAATTTTCTTTTAATTTTCAAAGTAATCTAGAAAGGAAAATACCCACGTTTTCAACTTCTTTAATACATTATATTCAAGAGTAAAAAGGAATAAAATTTTGCATATCATTTAAGAGGAAAATTAAATACTTCAGTACTGTTGAACATTAAACTACAAATAAAAAAATTGGAGAGTAGTTCTAAAGCAATCAGCATATTTCAGAGAATGAAAAAGACTGGGCTTTGTTGGAGTGAACAGGGACAAATAAGAGAAGTTTTAAAAATCATCATTATATTTCAATATTCAGAGGTATATTCTGGTATTTGTGTGAAGGAAGAAAAGTAAGCCAGAGAAATCAAAGATGAAGTTATACACAAGGAAGCATACCATGTTAATGGTTGGGAAGACAAAAATATTTCTAACATGTCAGCTCTTCCCAGATTCATCTAGAGATTCAATACAGTGACAATCAAAATCTCAGCTAGTTGTTTTATGTCTATTAATAAAGAGAACCTGTAGGTTTTAGAAAGGCCAAAGAACAAAATAACAAACACAATATTAAAGAACAAAGTCAAAGAACTGACACTGATATGATGTTACCATAAAACTAGTCTCCAGATAATCTCAGGTAATGGTGAAAGAATAGACAAACAGAACAATGGAACAGAATACATGCCCAGAAATACATCTCCACAAATACTGTCAGTCAATTTTTGACAAGCAAAGGTAATCCATGGAGAACTAGTCTTTTCAATAAATGGTGTTGGAACAATTGGATATTCACATGCAAAAAACCCCACAGAATCTAGAAACAGATCTTACATCTTTCAAAACAATTCATTTAAAAAGGATCATAGAACAAATGTAAAATGCAAAACTATAAAAATTTTAGAAGAGAACATCAGTGTGGAAATAAATTATTGGGTACATACAACACCAAAAAATTAATCCAAAACAGAAGCAATTGATAAATTGCTTCATTAAAATTAAACACTTCTAACACATGAAAGAAAAACTCAAGAAAAATAAAGATAACAATCACAAACTGGGAGATAGTTTTTGCAAAACATAGGTGATACAAGGTTTGTATCTAAAATTCACAAAGAACTGTATAAACTTAACAAGAAAACAAAAAAAAAAATTAAAAGCTAGGTGTTCTGGGGATGTAGCACAACAGTAGAGCACTTGCATGTGGCCCTGTGCTCTTTCTCTGGATCTCACACACATACACACAAACAATCAGAAGAAAGGTCTAAGGCACCTGATCAAAATGATATTCAGCCAATGAACATTTGAAAATATACTCAACATTTATCATTAGGTACTTGCATATTAAAATGAGAAACCACTACACCTACTGGAATGGCTAATATTCAGAACACTGACAACACCAAATGCTGGAGAGGATGCATAATTATGGGAATTCTCATTGATATCTGAATTAAATACAAAATGGAACTACCACTTTGAAAGACAGCTTAGTACTTTTTACTAAAAGCTTAAATATATGCTTATCATACAATTTAACAATCATGTTTCTAGATATTTATCCAACTAAGTTGATAACTTATGTCCACATAATATCTGAGTGCAAACATTAATAATAGCTTTATTTATGTGTCAGAATTTGAAAGCCCCAACATGTCCTTTATGAGTGATAAAAAAACTATGGCACACATATGCATTAAGGTATTTATTGTTCAACAATAAAAATAAATCAGTTATAAGGCCATACAAAGTCATGGAGGTATTTTTAATGTATATTTTTAAGTGAAAGAAACCAACCTGAAAACCTTACAAATTGTTATATACAACTGTGCTATTCTGGAAATGGAAAAACTATGGAGATAAGACAAAGGTAAGAGGTTTCCAGGAGTTTGTGGATGTGTGTGGATGAGAGAAAGATGACTAAATGAAGCTCAGTGTGTTTTTAGTGAAAATATTATCTGTGATATTGTAATGGTGGCGAGGTGACATTACGCTTTCGTTACAACCTAAAAAGGGTTCAACAGGAAGAGTGAACACTATGCTTTGGCCTTTGACTGATAACGTGTCAATATGTCAATATGGGCTCATCAATTATGTCAAATGAATCATAATAATACAGCATCTTACTAACAGGAGGCACAAAGGGTAGTGGATATATATGGATTCTTCTGTACTTTCTCCTTAATTTTTCCTTAAATCTAAAAACCCCCTGTTGGATTCCAGGCAAGAGGCTGTGCCTCCCAGGCAGAAGGCCACACCTCCCCAGGTGCTTTGTGAAAAAACTACAGCTCCCAGGATCCTCAGCATGACCAGAAAAAAACTGACCAGCAGGTGCCCTGGCCACTACCTTATGACCTCTGGTAGCCTATAAGGCAAGGACTCACTCCAGGGGGGGCTCTTTGACCCCCCACTCTATTTAAGCCACCCCTGGACTGAAACCGCTCTCTGTTCGCGCTTGCCCTTGTTCCCGTCCGTTCCCCATTTTCCCTTTTTCTCCCCCTTCCACGCGTGGCCCCTAATAAACTTCCCTTTTATTAAAATGGCATTCCCTGCGTAAGAGACTTTGCCTAAATTCTAACACCCCCAAAATAAAATGTAACAGTAGAAAAAAAATGTTGACAAGATTAAAAGCTATGACTATAGTTGAAAGTAGTGATGTAAATAAAAATAATAAAGTTCAAACTAAGACAAAGTTAATATACGTGGAGAAAGAGGAATGACTTGGGAGATATAAAATGGAGAGTTACTATCACTTAGAGTGCATCATAGAGTTACAGGACAATAAGAATCTAGAATTACTTCTGTAAATCTGAGTTGGGTGCCTGGGTGACATTGATCATTGTAGCAAAGAGAAAATGAGGATGAAAAATAAACAATAATTTCATATTTGATTCAAATTATACTAGCATCATATAAAACATGTTCAGTTCAGTGCCACACTAAAGTGCTACATGATAGTGACAAAAAATGATGGAGATGTCTGAGAAAATAGGACATGCCTGAAATTTTTGAAAAATAAGATGTTGTCTCTTGTCAGAGATTTGAGGGATTCTGAATGTTCAAAATAGGCTTTCTCTGTTTATTTACCTTCCATACTTTATAATCCAGTTCTAGAGTGGAGTAAAACCTTCAGAACATGAGAAAATACTTGTAAGCTATAAATCTAACAAGGGACAATATCCAGAACATATAAAATTTTCAAGAAACTCTGTATCATAAAAATAAATAATCCAGGTTCAAAATGGGCATAAGACCTAAACAGACATTTTTCAAAATGGTCAACAGGCAATACATGAAAAAATTCTCAACACCACTAATCATCAGGGGAATTCAAATCAAACCACAATGAGATACCATCTCATTCCAGTAAGAACAACTGCTATCCAAAAGGCAAAAATAACAGGTTCTGGCAAAGATGTGGGGGAAAAGAAACCCTTGCACCTTTTTGGTAAGAATTTTATGTATAGCAGCCTTATGGAAAACAGTACGGAGATTCTTCAAAAACGTTTAAAATAAAATTAACATATGATTCAATAATTCTGCTCGGGGTATTTATCTACAAGAAAAAAAATAGCATGTTAAAGAAACATCTGTACTTCCATGTTAATTGCAGTACTATTCACAATAGCCAAGAGACGGAAATAACCTAAGTATTCATTTGCTGTGAATGGATAAAGAAAATGTGATATTATGCACAGTGAAACACTATGCAGCCATAAAAAGAAATGAAGTCCTGTCATTTATGATAAAATGGATTGGACTGAAGATCATTATATCAAGATTATTATGTAAAGCAATAAATCAACCACAAATAAGTACCAAATGACCTCACTCATATGTGGAATCTAAAATTACTTATCTCATAGAAATAATGAGTAAAATGTTGCTTACCTGAGACTGGGGAGAGGAGGAGGGGGTAGAGGGGAGAAATATGAAAGCATGGATCCTAAATTACAATTTGATAAGAGTAAGAAGTTCTGGTGTGCTATATTACACAGTAGTTTCACTATAGATAACAGTTATGTACTGCATATTTAAAAATGCTAAGAGAAACAAGTTTGAATATTTGTACCATAAAGAAAAGATAAATGCTTAAGGAGACAGATACATTTAATCTTATTTAAATGTTACAAATTATATACACATGTCAAAATATCATATTACCCTGTAAATGTGTACAATGTTTTACATTTTTATGTATCAGTTAAAAATAAATTTATTAAATTGAAATTTTTAAATGTTTAATTTAATTTAATTTAAATGTTCAATGTGTTATTAGTCTGCTTGTATTAAATATCTTATTAATTGGATATGAGGAAATCTATCCCAATTAAACTCAAATTCCAAAAGCAATAAATAAAATGTAATGAAATAAACTTTGGAAAAAAAATGTGGACTGAGATATTTTAAACCCTACGTGGAACATGCTAACAAGAGCAAAGGTAAAGGGACTTTTAATGAATAAAAATAGTTAGGCATTGTCAAAGAGCATGTACTAAGCATCGTTTCCAAATTATTAGATAATCTGATTTTGCATAACACTTATACTGGAGGGGCCTAACTTAGACACAAAAGCACTACAATTCCTTTAGCAGGAGATTCTTCAGTTGTGTCTCTGAAAATATTTTGATTTCTTTGTGTGCTACCAGAAACTCTAACAGCTCCTCTTGCTACATTTTCCTCACACAACTGTGTAATTGACATCCAGTACTCAATTCTTGTTGGGGTAGTTCTCCTCTTATAACACTTTGAAAATTGAGTTGGTAATTTAGATAGCATAACACAATAAGTGTAGCAAAGCAGGAGAATATTAAAGAGATATGTAAATCAAATCATAAATATGAAGAGCATCTGAAGTTACAGATATGTTAATAACATCACAAAATGAAAAATAGGATTTTATTATAAAGACAAAATTCTGTGAAATGAAGTAAACATAGCTAATTATCCTAACTCCTAGATTCCCGGATTCCAGTTTTATGAGAGCATTGTTCTAGTCAAGATATTTTTAACAAGGAAATGAAGTATATATGATACTGATAGACCTAGAAATGAAATGTATAGAGACCTATATGTCAGACCTAGAAAATGAAGTATATATAGATAGTGATAGAACCAGAATATATATTTAAAACAAAAAACTTACTTCATATAGTAGCAAAAATTCTTAACATTTTAATAATGATGAATTTTCTTTTCAAAGTATTGTTATAGAAATGCATCATGTGCTACCTGAATCTTGAGAGGTATGTAGGGCAGGGTGTAGTATATCTATTTATACATGAGTAATTTATGGCTATCTATTTATACATGGGTAATTTATGGCTCAGAGAATGTAAGAAAGTTGACTTAGTACTAGATTCCAAGTGTGGTCAGACAGAATACTTTAATTGTACAACTCTCTTAGTGGCCACCAAAAATTAAATTTGCATCTGTCATGTGTTTTATTTTTGTTCTATTCTACTATTCTTGTGGATAATTAGGAATAGGACAATTACCTTGGAATCCCTAAAATAGCTCCTTTCTGAAGGGGGCAGGTGGACATCCTTGAGCATTAGGAGAACTACCCCAACAAGAAGTGTGTACTCGATGTCAATTATACAGTTGTGTGAGGAAAATATAGCAAGAGGAGCTGTTAAGAGTTTCTGGTAGCACTCTGAGAAGCCTTGTTGCCTGTCCCAGCTCAGCATTCTGGAGCAGGTTTTCATATAGTGGATCTACATAGAAATTTTTAAAAAGTTAATTATTCTGGAGCAAAGGATCATACACATACCTGAGAAATTTTACCTATCATTATAAATAATTTAAATTAATACATGTGAAGATTTGTACAAAGGTCACCATGGTTTTCTTAGCTTTAACTCTGTGTGCTTTCATGACATAAACCTATGTTTTGTTGTTGTTGTTGTTGCTGTTGTTGTTGTTTTTTTGCATTATCTCATTCAGTGTGTTTTCTCTCTGAAACTTTTTATTTTCCCTTCATTAGAAGTAGCACATGCAGGCTAGAAATCATTGCATCTTTTACTAGCATGACTGTCCATAATGGTTATCCACACATTACCCCGTGCATAAAAGTGTGATTGTACAATTTTCCTTTGTATCCCTGCTCCTCCACCTCTATTTGGTCATTCAATTTGTTCTTCATAACACTATCATGGCAGTATATTTCTAAAGAAAATGTGTTGAGACCCTTTCTCTACTACAAACTATTTTAATTTCCATGTGGCCCATAGAGGAAATGAATACACACACACACACACACACACACACATTCTCATAAAGCTAAGATTTTCAACATACAGCCTTTCTCTCCTTCTCAGTTCCCAACCACCACATCAGACCTTTAGAAGTGTAATTCCACTATCATGAACTCCTTACAGTTCCAGGAGCAAAACATTTTTTTTTTTAATTGACAGGTACAATTGTACACAGTTATCACATATAATATGTTTTACAGTGTGTATACATTTTTGGCTGGTTAAGTCTAGTTAATTAACAAATGGGTTTCCTTACATAACTATCATTGTTATGGTTAAATAAGCTTTTAGCTTTTGTTTTCTGGTCTTTATTTTTGCCTATAATAGCACTGCCCTTTTATCCCTTGTTCACCAAGAAATTTTCTACTCAATGTTTGAGACTCAATGCAATTGTCACTTTCTCTGGAAAGTCTTTTATTTCTCCCTTGTTTGTGCTGCAACTGTCCATTGTATATAACTCTATTATAACACCTTTTAAATGGTATTGCTTTTACTTTTCTATTTGCCTAGACATGCCTAGTTCCATCTAGATGGTCTCACTGAAAACAGTGACTAAAATAGAAATGTGCTTCTTTAATCCTAGGACCTTAATACAGTTTTTTTTTTTTTTTTAGAAGATGTTTTAAATCAGCAAGGAAAATTACTTAATATTCAGCTTTTTATATTGGCAAGATATGTACAAAATGGCAGTTTAATTCCACTCCTGCATTTCATCCCATCCTACTTTCTAGATGGGAGATCATCAGAGGCATAAAAATATCTAAATTACATAGGTCAGGTCAAAATGGTATGCCTATAAAGCAAATCTTTATGACAAATGAATTGATACTATTTTATAAAAGAGAGATAAGTGATATTAGATCCTACATAACTGTATTTACATAGCTATAAATAGCATATGCCAAGTACATATCAAACAAATGTATATTTCCTTTCTAGGATATTCCTTACAAGTTTTCTGATAACCTTAAATATTTTCTGTATTCATTTGAATAAACCAAAACCTGAATATTAACTAATGCTGTAGACTATAGAACAGAGCTTCTTAAAGTTCTTGGTTATATCATGATCATAAGAAAATTTTTTAGACACTTGTTAGACACTTGATCCCTCCCATGAATTTTTAATACCACAGATATAAGGCATGTTTATTTATGTATTTTAAGTATATCTGTGCTTGACCCATACAAAAATGAGATATTTTTCACTTTCCACCAAGGGGTGGTATGGCCTGCACTGAGAATGCAAACTTTGGGGAAAGGTCACAGGCAATATTCAGGCTGTAACTTTGCCTAACCATTGACAGGAAGAAGTTCTCCCTTCAATTCCTTTAGCACAATAAGATACACTGGCCAGGCGTGGTGGCTCACGCCTATAATCCCAGCACTTGGGAGGCTGAGGCCGGAGGATGGCGATTTCAAAGCCAGCCTCAGCAATGGCGAGGCACTTAACAACTCAGTGAGAATAAAATACAAAAAAGGGCTGGGGAGGTGGCCCAGTGGTCGAGTGCCCCTGAGTTCAATCCCCAGTACCAACAAACAAACAAACAAACAAACAAACAAAAGATACACTGAAGTTCAGTGAATGTGTGTAACACTGGTATGCCACAGAGTAGCCATTAATCTCCAGGGTCTTCCATTCCTCTAATGTTCCCTGTTACCTAGCAGGGTTTCCCTTGAGAATTTTTCTGTGCTCCTCTCCTATACAAACTGAAACTTCTCTGGAGAATATGGGCCCACTTAGTAATCAGACTTTCTGATAAACCTCAATGGAGGGCCACATAACATTTCCTTTCTCAATTATGCTCCAGGTCATTAAAATATTGATGATGCTCCTTCAAACTGGTGCCTAGACTTTTATTTATCTTCTGGTAAGGAATTAGGGTAATACGAGGTAAACATCCATATCACAAAAGGATGAAGGAGGACCTCCATGCCAGAGTTCTAAAATATCTGTACAGACACAAGAGTGTGTTAACCTCAAATGCACTCTTGCTGACTTTTGCAGAGCTACCAAAATCTCCATTTTCCTTCCTGGCAGTAAGAATAAACAAAAAACAAATGAACAGATCCATGTCAGTTATGTAATACAAGGAAGCTGTAATTCACTCAATAGCAGATATTATTAATACTTCGGGGACTGGAAGCCTACTGTAACACACAAGAAAAAAATCTTGAAAATGTTTATAAATACTAATAAAATGAATAATTTTAGAGTTCAGTACCAGCTCAAAAACATTTTGCCACTGGGAGATGTTATTTCAATTCACAAGCAGAACATTAATTCCTCTTTTTCAGACTCCACATTGATTTTACTTTATCCTTTGTAGACTACAGCAAAATTATCATAGGTGTTTTTGAAAGATAATCATGATCATCTGATTGAATCACCTATCATCACAAAAATCGCAATGGTAATTTTAACTCTTGATCATGGTGTATATATATGATTGTAGACAAATCACAAAACATGAAGAAATTTATTTTTCCTATGTCTGAACTGGGAGTCATCTTGTATGTTTCATAATAACTATTCCACATGTTTTAATTCAAAGAGACCTTCCAGTATTTCTTTTGTGGGTCACCTAGTCAAATTTAGCAACTTTGTACCAATGGTCATGGGATATAAGAATAAAAATGATTCAATCCTTGAAATATTAATGGCACTAAAATTGAGCTGTAAGTGGGATTGGAAGGGTGAAAATTAAAATAGAACACCAAAGAGTATTTCCTCTTTTTTGTGCTTCAGGTTGAAGATTTTCCCCAAAAGAATTTTCTCTTGTGTGTTTTTAAGTGAAATGTGTCATTTTCTAGTGGAAAATCATTTCCCAAAAATTCTATATAGAAGAAAGATACTTAAAACTGATATTCCAGTCAGCTAAAGAGAACTTCATTACCCTAGAGAAAAGACATGTGATGGCTGTCTCGGCAATGTGGCAGGGAGTCCTCCTCTTCATAGTCAGTACCCCTTTGGAGACAAGCTGATGAGTGCTTTTCATCATAAGAATGAATCCTCGGAGAAAATTACTTTCTATATTTCCTATGGACACAGTCATCAATATTGAAATTCTACTTAGGATGCTACTCTGTTTTGGATGGGAGCCAAGATATGAAGGAAGAGCTGCCGAGGTGGTAATCATTAGAGCAACCATTTTGGTGAGCACAGAGACTGAAAGCTACTTATTAAATTCTCAAAAACTTTCTGAACCCTGAAGAAGAAGAATATGTTTACGTATTGAATTTGGAGACCATATGCAAGGACAGCAAAATGTGCTCAAAAAACACTATGATCAGGCTCAGGACAGTACTAGTAAAAGTGGGCACTCCATTCAAACCATGACACAACCCCTGTTTTTTCCTTGACACTTTTCAGTTATTAAAAATCACAAGGGCTGGAGGAGGGGACAGAGGACATCTGCAGAGAGAGAAGTGCTGTTATGTCTCCAGCTATTTATTTTCTTTGAGGGTGCTGGAGACTGAATCCTGCACTTCACATAGGCAAGTGATTTCCGTGTGAAAATCACTACACCAGTCCTATTTATTTTTTGAGATATGATCCTGATAGGTTGTCCAGGCTCTCTGCACTTGATAGCATCCAAACTCAGCCAATTAGTTGGCATTAGAGGCATGCGCTACAGCCCAGCTGAACATTATCGTTAATAAACTGTTTTCTTTAAAAAAAATACCATTAAGGAAACAGACACAAAAATAAATATTTTAGGAAACGACTTCCAAGATTTTCCCAATAGAAAAAGTTGTTTTTGCCTTTAAATGTGGTATATATACTCAATGGAATATTACTCAGCTTTTTAAAGAAGAGTGAATTTACAGCATTTTCCAGTTAATAGTTGGAGTTGGAGAATATCATGCTAAGTGAAATAAGCCAATCCCACAAAACCAAAGGCCAAATGTTTTCTCTAATATGCAGATGCTAATTCACAATAAGGCTGGGAACACTAGGGAAAAATAGCATTACCTGAGATTAGGTAGAGAGAAGTGAAGGGAGGGGAGGGAGGGGATGTAGGGATGGGAAAGATAGTGGAATGAGACAGACATTATTACTGTATGTACATATGTAACTACATGACAAATATGATTCTGCAACATGTACACTTTGAAAAATAAGAAATTATATCCCATCTATGTATGATATATCACAGTGCATAAATGCATTCTACCGTCATGCATAATTAAGACAAATTTAAAAAACTTTTTTTTTAAATCACAAGGGCATTTGGAAGATAGACACGGCAAGTTTGAGAAAAGGAGGGAAACAAAACTCAAGGCGAATGGGGTGATACCTTCTGTATTTCTAGCAAAAAAATGTAGATCAGTATAGATCAAATCTAATACTAGCATTGCCAGCAAGATTACAGGTCTTTGAAAAATGCAGTGATAATCCTCTTCAGATAAGACTGAAGAATCTACTACTAAGGAAACAGAATCTTGAAACTATATAAATGGGGTTCTACATATATGTGCTGCGATTTTGAAGGCCTAAGTACATACAGATGGATTGCCATAGAAAGGGGGTCCTTCAATTATCAGTCTTAAAGCTGGAAAAACTATGGGAAATAGCAAAATGGCAATGATTTAAGCTCTCCTTAGGACACATCAGAAACAGCTAATGGATTGATAGAATGCAGGGTAGTATCTCTACTTTTTTATATTTGCATAGAGTGGCTTTATGCCAATCTGGAAAGTAGTATGGAGATTCCTAGGAAAACTTGGAATGGAACCGCCATTTGACCCAGCTATCCCACTCCTTGGTCTATTCCCAAAAGATTTAAAAACAGCTTACTACAGGGACACAGCCACATCAATGTTTATAGCAGCACAATTCACAATAGCTAGATTGTGGAACCAACCCTGATGCCCATCAGCAGATGAATGGATAGGGAAACTTTGGTAAATATACACAATGGAACACTACTCAGCACTGAAAGAGAATAAAATCATGACATTTGCCGGTAAATGGATGGAGTTGGAGAAAATAATGCTAAGTGAAGTTAGCCAATCCCAAAAACACAAAGGTTGAATGATCTCTTTGTTATGAAGATACTGACTTATAAAGGCAAGGGAGGGGGGATGAGAGGAATGCAGAACTTTATATAGAACAAAGGGGGGAGGGGAGGGGAGGAGGTAAGGGGATAAGAATAATGGTAGAATGAGTTAGACATCATTACCCAAGTACATGTATGAAGACACAATTGTTGTGAAAATACTTTATGTAAAACCAGTGACTTGAAAAATTGTGTGCTTTATATGTAATATGAAATGAATTGCACTCTGCAAGCATGATCCCTGGCATATGGAAAGAGAACCTACAAAGAAAAGTGCAACCCAGGAAAACTCTATTCTTCTGAGGAAAACTGCCTAACCCCAAAGTATGTCTTCAGAGATTTCAGGTTTTTATTAAATAATAATAATAAAAAACCTCAGAAACAACAAAAGAGGGGTCAGAGAAATGATTTGCCTAGCATAGGGCAAATATTAAATCCTTGAATATATAGCAATGGTAAAGTTTACAAATGATTCCTGCAAACATCATATCTTATATAACATTGTAATTCCTTTCATTTGTCAGCTTGATAATGCTGCCTAGAAAACAACATTTTACATTATGAATGGTATGAATTTAGAAAAACATGAAAAAGAGAAAAAGAACAAAAAAAGAAAAATAATCCCTGGTGCTAAAAAGAGAAAAAGAACAAAAAAAGAAAAATAATCCCTGGTGCTACCTCCCAGAAATAACCACTCATTATCTCCTTGTATATTCTCCTTACAATTTTTTACTTTGAATCTTTTCCCACTTAAAATAATTGTGATTATACAGTACACAATATTTGGTCATTTATTAATAGAAATCATGGGTCCTAGAATGAAGATGATATGAGAACCATCCTGATAACAGATATTTCCTGCAGCGGGGATATTATCTTACTCAAGTTAGAAAAAAAATGTTATCTTTTCAATAAAGATTAAAAGATGCAGAAAGCAATTTGTATTTCCCTCCTGATGAAAATGTCCAATTTGTTAGTTTATGTAGCTGTTTTCATGAGACTATAGGTGGAAAAGAGGGAAGGAAAAAGAGAAAAGGAAAAGAAATAATGTCTGGTAACTCTCCCCACACAGTAATTTAGATGTATAAAGTGTTTAGAAATAACTGTTTAGTAAGTGCTGGGTTAGACAAGCACTGCTTACTTCTGCAAAGTTTCTTATGCATATCAACCACAGCTTGAAAAGCATGTAAAGAATGTGACATGAAAAAAATGTTCTTCCAGGATCTCAAAAGAGAAATATTTCAAAGAAACTGTTTGATCTCCCAAATCACCTGAAAACACAAAAATAACTAGGGTTTTCATTTGAGTTACAAAGCACAGGACGAAATGCTAGTCATTTTCCATTTGATGTCTCAAAATTTTAAATGAGAATTTATCCTCAAATAATTTTGCAGTATCTGAGACTCTCTTTCTGTTCCATTCACATGTTAGTTTGAAACATTTTGCTTACTTTTTCCTTGACTCTGCACCCCCTTTTGTTTATTATTCATGTCCTTTATGATCAAATTTCTTGAAATTGTAATCTGTAATTGTTACCTACCTTTCTTTTCTTCTGTTCTCTGAATGAACAATTCTAATTCAGATTTGGTCTCCAACACTCTATAAAGAAATTCTCACTCCCCAGAAAAGTCAATCTTTCCTACAACATAGCCAAAGCCAATGGTCACTTCTCTTTACTTGTTTTTCTCATATTGGATCATTTTCTCCTGGAAAATTTCCTCCTCAAGATTTCCAGGATTCATCATGATGAACATCAGTAGTGCATAGGAAACATTTGATAGCAACTTGATTGTTTTTTTTTGTTGTTGTTGTTGTTTTTCCTGCAGGTATATTTTCCTCTTCATTTTTTAAAAATAGAGCATTTGGCTAGAACAGCCATAGTGTTAAAATAGTGACAATCTCCCCAGTTCCATCACTCATGTGATCATGCCAGCCATTGGGCAAAAGCATTTCATTGTCTTTATCTCATTTGTGTGGCAGGTGTCATTAGTTCACTTTTACCTGTGAGGGAATTGAGGATCAGATTCACTGAACACAGTGAATTTCCCAGTGTTATAGAGTTCAACAGTAGCAGAGTGTAGTTTGAAAATAAGCCTATTGACTCCAGTCACCCTATAACCATTATATTTCATCCATTAAAAGTACTCAAGTGAAGCTTTACCATTTGTATAATTGCATGACTATTGACAATTTAGCTTACTATGTATAGCCATTCGACAATATGGATTATTTCTGGGCATTATATTTGGGTCTTTACCACCATTTTTTAAATTTTTCTAAACACAAGAGTTTTATTCAGTGATATTTATGAAATGGATTTTGTTTCTAACTATTCTGATTCCTTTAATCTGGAAATAAAGTAATTCAGATTTCCAGAATTTTGGTATTTCTTCCTGTTTATCATCTCCATAATTACCTATCAATAAAGATAATCTAAAATCTAACTTTTATTCATATTAATTTCATTATTTAGAGGATCATTGATTTTGACATTGGATTTTTATATTACTTTTCTGAATGTCCTTCACTGCCTTTCCCATCTCCTTTTGTGGATATATCATTAACTTTCTAACTATGCCAGTCTATTTCCTCCTTCTCCTGCTTGTCATCCAATTTAGAATATTAAGCAATATATTAAACATTTGTTCAGGTTACTATGGGATATCAATTTTAAAACCACAATGCTTCTTCCCAATTTTCAGTATTGTATATCTTTTCCTATTCTAAAATATTTTCATTGATGATGCCATAACTTTCTTTCTTTCTTTTTTTGTACTTTGCCTCTTGGGCTTTGAAAAAGAGAAACGAGCCCAGTAGATGTTGACAACTTGTGTTCTGCTTCTTTTCAGAGAAGCCTGTCAGTAAAAGATCTCCATTTCTAGCATAGTTCTTAGTAATTCACAGGCTTCATCGGGACCTGGTGTTTGAACACTCTGTTGTACTGAAATATAATCTTTACCTGAGTTACTCATCCATTATAGATGGGATGCAAGAAAAAAGTAAAAGAGAATCAAAAGTTTGATTTCCCAATTATGATTCCAAGTTTTACTTAAAAAAAAAAATTTTTTTTTTTTCCCGGAATTCTAGTCCATGATTTTGTCTTCTTAACTTACATCAAGTAATCATTGTAGTATCTGTGATAACTTCTAGTGTCTTAAGAGTTTACCCTCTATTCCTATAGAAGAGGAGTCTTCATGTGTTTACATTGTGGCCAAAGCTATTGAGTTGCACCACCTCTTTGTGCCCCTTCATTTAACCTGTTTCAAAGCATTGTTTTTCATCTGGTTAGGTTTGTTCTGTTCTGTTATTAATTGTTTCTTTCATTCTTGTGCTGTTTATAGAGTATGCTTTGGGGTGGAAAATAAAGGCAATTCTAGATATAATGGATTTTTTAAATACATGTTTTTCATTTAATGTATTTTTACTTACTATTATGTGGAACAGGTGTTCTCAAGGTTGGGTGGGCATTAGTATTATACACATTTTTTTCTTTCATTTTTCATAGAGAATCCATATCTATAGAATCAAAATTGAGAGTAAGGAATTCTAGATATATATTCATGTTGAAAAATCCTTACAAATACTTCTGATATGCACCAAAGTTTCAGAGCAAATAATTTGCATGTAGATTATTTTTGAATAAAAAAATGAAAACTTGCAATCTTACAACCACTATTTTTATCCTGATTTTATTCATTCAAAGTGCTCAGCAAGTCATTCTGCTCCTGTCTCAATAGAATATACTCATCATTGCCACTTCTAAACCTCGACTTCATGTTTTAGTTTCTAGGGATTTTATTTTTGCCTTCATAAATTTATGAAAAATTGAAATCATAAAGAAAAATCTGACATCTTTATTGGAAAAACTGGATATCTTTGAATTCTGCAAAATTTTATATTTATGTTTTTTCTCTGAAATGGTTTTTAAAAGATTAAAAACAAAACCTTAAAATCCAACATAATTGTAACCAATCATTAATAATAATTTCTCCTATTCAATTTTCTGTCCCTTCACTTATTTATAATTTATTTTACAAAATAAAAATTGCTAACCTATTAAATTTTATGAGATCATTTAATATTAACAGCCCCCCAGTGAGGTAGGTACTATTTTTATTCCATTTACAAAGTGAGGAATCAGAATGAAAGAGATGAAATAATTTACCTAATGATCCATTAGTACTAAAAAGTAGAGTTAGTCTATGAATAATTTGGCATGTGATTCTGAAAATTATGCATTCAATCACTCTATTGCTTCTGCACATGAAGCAATTATAACCATACATTTTTGCTGTTGTTTAGAAATATGTTACAAATACATTTTTGTGTTATTGAATAAACTACCACCACAAAATTTTTATTAATTATATTGGACTATCATTTATCTTACTAATCACCTACTGTTGAGCTAAATCCACAAGTATATCTTTATTTTTTTAATTTTTCTAATTAGGTTATCTTGTAAAAAGCAATTCATTTCCTAATCCCTTGCCACAATTTGCCCCAAAGAAAAACTGTAAGCATTTATTACCTCACCACCATCTCTTATGTTTGCATTCCCTCATTCTTTTAATGTTCTTATATTGATTTGAACATTTTTAGTTTGCATCTCAATGCTCTAGTCTTTTTCCCTCTTTTAATATATTCTTTTTAAATTCACAAAAGGCATATATATGTGCATATATATACATATATATACATACACATATATGGTATAGAATATGATGTTTCGAAATATGTATATATATACACATTGTGAATTGACTAAATCAGGCTAATTAGCCTCTGTATTACCTCAAATATTTATTTGTGATTGGAAAACTTAAAATCTACTTTCTTAGTAATTTTCAATTATATGATACTATTATTTATAATCACAAAAATTAAAATAATTTCTAAAATTTCTACTCTTTGGTAATTTTTAACTGTGGAAATCTATAGCCACATGATTAGGGGTATATAATGGAACACCAAGCAAAATTCTCTTTGTGTCACACACAGACATCCTGCTTCATGGAGATGAAGCACATACCTACCTATCCATGCACAAATTCACACTTCCTGAAATATGACTGGTCTAGTTAAGTCTTATAACTGAGTGAAGTGTGTAATTTTATTTTCCAGATTTATGGGATTAGAGAAAATCTTAAAGGTATTCTTAAATGAAGCAGTATAAAAATCTCCAAGCTTGGTCATTTTGCTCTACATACCTGACTTGCATGTAATTATTCTATCTGAAGTCTCAACTGTTAACTGCATACCGACCACTATAAATCCATCACTAAATCCTTTACATAAATCCTGGACTCTGGACTCATGTTTCCAACTACCACACATGCATTTCCAGGTGTGTGTGTTAGAGATACCCACAAACCTGCCACTATTTCCTTGCTTGTACCTGAAAACACAAAATGGCTAACACATGGTAGACACTAATTAATATTTGTTGAACTCTGCTAAAATAAAGCAGACAGAATATACCCTGCTAAGCACATTTTGCTATCAAAGTAATGTGGCTCATTACTGAAATCCAATTACTTTATACCATAATTTATCTAGGATTTCATACTATGTGTGTACATTGGTAGAAGTATCACTCAGGCAGAAAAAGGTTTGCTTTAGTGAAGTATTATATTCTGTGATGCTGGCTGTTCTAATGTCTTAGCATCCTTCTGCTTTTCCGTGGAATGTTCTTTTTAGGACCATGGGATTCTGATGTCAATTCCTTTCTCCCCTGACCTCATTAACTATCTAATACATTATCAAATTTTTTGGAATAAGACATTTGTAGGATGATATATTTGAAAATATTTGATTGAGTATCCTTAAAAGAGAGCTCAAGTGATTATTTAGCTTCTCAGGCAGTCATTTTATGGTAGTATCACAAACACTGAAAGCTCACTCACTTACCATTTCTGTTACCAGGAACAGCTTCCCAGAGAAACGCACATACCAATAAATAAACCAGCTACAAAATCTTATATTGCTAATTTTGCATATAAATGATATATTAACTTGTATTAGAGCAAAGTACACATCTTTATTAAATATAATAAAATTTTCAGACTAGGTATCTGTTTTATTATTTAGAATAAAATTGTTTTCGAGAAGCTTAGTCTCCACAAATTAAAAGAAGTGTAGACATAAAGAGTAAATATATTTCTCTTAATTTTTAAAAAAATTCTCATATAATACTCTTTCTTCTTACAATGAAAGATTATTATATATTATTATCATTGTAGCAAAAACCAACTTTTCTGTTCAAAAGTAATTGAGAGCACTGAACAAACCATAATATTGATTTTTTTTTCTGACTTTATGAAGTCAAATGAGAAGGCAACATATGAATTTCTAAAGCAACGGAGGCGTTAGGATGAGAAATCATAACTGGAAAATTCAGAGTTGATAATATTTCAGTGTACTAAAGGAGTTTCAGATTCAGGGTTGCAACTCTGGATGTGTGGTCAATTGCTCAGTGATTACTAAACTCAAGTTGAAGGCCTCATCTGTGCAGACAGGAGGAGTTCAAGCCCATTTCAGTTCCCAGCCATTTGCTACTGCAGAGGAGTTCTGTGCAAATGGTGCTAAAATAACTACTGAAATCCCAAAAAGAGAAGCAGCTCTGGTTAAGGGACAGAAAATATAAAATATCCATGGTTCTTTAGAGTTTATTCTTTCTACATTCTGAAGTTCACTAAGTAAGTTTATAATTAGAAGGCTATTATTTTAGTTAAGTGTGACTTAATCAGAAAACAGAGGAATGAAGTAAAAGAAGTTACAATCTTATCATTTCACTCTTTTTTACCACCATGAGCTATTTTATTCTGTGCTAATGGGAAAACAGAAGAGGAAAAAGAATAATGCATCATATAACTTAAGTTGGATACATTAAGAATATCATCATGAATTGTGGGAATTAACCATTCTGTGCTTAGTTTTGGAGAAATGATGACAATTCTTGACAAAAAAATGATTGAAAGGGGCAGTTAATACTGTTGTATTTTCTTGTTAGAAAATGTAGTGACAAGAAAGAAAATTGCCACATTCATATATTCCACTTGCTTCCTTTGTACCACAAGTAAACTTAGATTTCTTTCTCAATTTGCAGCCACTGAAGTGGTAGGATTTACTTCAAGTAGTTGTTTTTGAAATTGTTCTCAATTATCTCAATATGCTTGTTTCTTCAGGCTGCAGAGAATTTGACTTTCTGGAGGCTTCTATTTGCAATAAATTGGCTCACCAATGCCTAAGCTTGAAGGATAATACATCAACCCAGACATTTTTTTAGGGCTAAAGGAGGAAAATGACTGCTTTAGCAATGGCAGAACAATCAACTTGACAATAGACAAACTCCCCTATTCAGTGGCACTAATTTAATAAATGTTTACTGAGAGAAAAATGGACCAAGTCTGGTGTTAGGCATGTAATCGCAATAGAAGAATTCATGATAAAGTACATGAACTAAAATGTAAATATAGTTATTTTCTTCAACAAATAGAAAATTCGCTATTCTAAGGCTTGTGGAGAGGATTCAAAGATTTATATGGTTGAACTGAGATATTTCTAAATAGAAGAGGTTTAGAATATTCCATGTGGCTGAAAGTTACTGTAATTATAACAATAAGAGCGATATTTTACAATGTGCCATAGTAATGTCAGTGAAGGTGCTTTTACAATTCATATTATTAAAGGAAAACCATAGTCTTATTTGCTAATTTTTTTCAGATCTACTTGCAGCTTTTAATGTGTTTACCACTACCTAAAAAACACCCTTTGGCTCATATACACCAGTCCTTCCAGTTACTTTTCTCATTGTTCTTCACAATAATTTTATTGGGGCTTTTCTTCCTAACTCCATGCTTATACCCCAGTGAGCAGTTGTGTATGGCAGACTACACAATTTGAGATCCAAATTATTTCTCTTCTCATATTGTACCCTTACATACAAAGCAAGAAATGAGGAGGTGTGACAGGCAAACTGGCTGTCAGTCTTATGGAATCAAAAAACATGCCAGAAAATTACATGTTAAACATGAAGCAGTCTTATAGGTATAAAATTAAGATAACATACCAAGAGAAAAGAGGTTGAGGAGTCAGCCCAGCCTTCTAAGGCTATGCAGTAGGCAGAAATGCCAAAAAGCTAGAACCGGGTAAGACAAGATCATTGACATCAACCCACTATGACAGGACAATAGTCTGCTCTATTTCAAAAGTAAAAATTGAGAGATGTCTCAGATGATAAGGGGCGAATATCAGATGGTTAGAGACCAATACATGCATACAATAATCACTAGCTAACATAAAGTACAGTTGACTTTATTAACCTGGTGAAGCTCAGACGCTATGGTGGAGACTGAAGATGAAATGAGACAGGCATCACATTAAGAGGCATGATGTAGAAGAGCACAGGCAGAACTAGAACTTCACCTTGAAGTGTGATGATACCAAGAGATTGGGCCCCTACCTACACTGCAGAAGACTGAAAGTTGTACATCTCTGAGTAGGCCTGGTATTTCTGCCTCCTTGTGATACCTCCCTGGGCTAAAGCATAAGAAATTGAAAGTCTTATTCTTGTCTTAGTTTTGGCTTTAACTGATTCTTCTAATCAAAAACATATGAACCCACTAAGTTGGTATCACATGGAGCCCATGATGCCTCCTTCTAGAACAAACCTCAGTCATCTAGGATCCTCAATACCCCAAAGCATAAACACTGGTCTAAGCCAAATTGCTAGATGAGCTTTTTATTTGTATCCATTATTCCATGAATGGGGTTCAGACTTTCCAGCGGTGAAGTGATTAGTCATTCAGGAAAATGGAAATCAATAAAAAATTTATAAAATTTGTAATTTATTATGTTTTTTGCCGAAATGTAACCCTCATGAATTTTCAATAAGACTTCTTCTACTCTCCTATACAAACACAACAAACTTTAAAATTGGCTACATTAAAAATTTAATGGGAAAGAAATAAAGACAAGGGAGAAAGGAATGAGGAAGAAAAGGAGGAAGGAAAGAAGGAGGAAGCCAGATGATTAGAAAAGAAGATGAACTAAAAGTTAAAGAAAATGAAGAACAATTATCAGAATTATCAGAATTAATACAAATAAATTTTGCCAGATTGTTGATATAAGTTAGTGTTCAAAAGTCATAGAATCCCAAGATAAAAGAAACAATTAATTAGTAAATTAAATTTTAAAATTATTTAATTTGAATTCCACTGAAGTAGGAAAATTTAAATTTAACAAAAAAAGCAAGAAGACTATGAATATTTTTGCAATTTTGAACTGACCTAATGAAGTTGTCAATTGAACAGAGTAAACTTCATGAATTTATGGAATGATGAATTATGACTTAAATAAAAATTCAATGACATTCCAATTCAAAATTCTTTCTGACTTCAGATAACTTGACAAGAGAATCCAAACTTCATAATGTGTAAGAGTGAAGATGAGTCAAGATAATCCTGAAGACAGAACAAAGGAGAGGACTTAGCCAATCCAACATTAAAGATTATAGTTAGGCTCTGCTAAACTAAGTATTATAAACAAAAATAAAATCATTTTAAGGATATCCTTAAAATGGAATACTATTTACTACTATAAAAAGCAATGAACTATTGATATATCTAATGACAAGCATGACTTTAACTAATTACACTGAGTGAAATGAATCCATAAGCAAAAAAAAGTATGTACTGTATGATTCCATTTAGGTAGATTTTGAATTTATTCTAGAAGTTATAAAAACATTGATAGTGATAGAAGGCACATAAATGGTTTCCTGGGAGAAGGCTGGACTGTGGGGAGGATTGGGAGGTAGGGATTACTAAGGGGCATGAGCAACCTGCCGGAGACAAGAAATATATTAACTATCTTCCCTTGTGGTGATGATTTCATTGGCATGTGTATATTTTAAACATTACAAATTGTTTACTTTAAATATGTCAATTTATTGCATGTTCAATTATGCTGTTAAAATAAAAATAAAATATAAGCAATCTATTAAAAAATAAATAAATAAATAAATAAAAACATGAAACCGAGAAGCAAAACATGAATCCAACTGTTTAATTTTAGGGTTCTTGGTATGCAACAGGCAAAGTTTGGGTTTTAGTGATTGCATTTTCTTGGGGAAGTTACATATATTTCTCTGTCCTATGTATTTGACAGCTGGATATGAAGGCCTGACAGAATTTGGGTTGGATCTCTTTTGCAAGACTTTAAGTGCTTACATGTTTATTCATTAAGCAACATTTGTAGTTTATGTTTTTTTTTTTTTTTTTTTCCTTTTTACATTTTGAGAGAAATAAGTGGTGTTCAAAGCCTGCCAACTCATTTTCAGAGGTTGGTATAAAATGGTGATATTCTAATTATGTCATTTTGTTTTCATTTATTTGATAGAATACCTTTATTATATATTGCTTTTCATCTATTACTTCTATAAGGTTTATTTTATATGAAAAAGGTGTGGAAAAATGCTCAATTCTATTCTTTGATTTTCCTAGTGTTCAATACAAAGAATTAGTCTTCTCTCACCCCAAAAAAATAACCAATTATATTTCATTACCACAATTTGGCCATTAAAAATATTCATTGCCTCTGTTACTAATCATTATTTGTATTGGAAGTTTTCAGTGAACAAATCTGGTTTCAAATTCAAAACTATGTAGTTTATTTAACCTGTTTTATAATACTTCTTTATAGTCTTTCTTCCACACATAATTCCACAGAAAATTCCCAAGAATGTTATTTAACTCAAATAATGACAATAAAATATTCCTAGTTATTCATTTTTAATCACAATTTATAATATCCTTGCAAAATGCAGTATTGCTAACATCACTTATCACTGCAAAGAATTAATTTTTTGCAATGTGTTACACTTATGCCCTTTTAATTTATATATATGACAATAATGTCACTGTATATTTTTAAATCAAACATCCCATTAATAGTAGTGTTATCTACACTTTTAATAACCCTTTTTTATACATTCAATGATTCTTTACCATATATTAATTGTTCAGAACCAGTTCTTGTATGGATGTTATTTAGTCATTTTTGTTGTCTGAAATTTTCTTTCTAGAATATTTTTAGCATGAGCTCACAAGAACATTGCCTGAGAGTATTCAGGGAATATGTTTGGTAACATTTTGTACCAGCAATAACTTAAAATTGATTTTATTTAAATTGCTGGGTAGACATGATAGATTGATAAATATAAATTTTTATTAATTAAGATTCATATTCATGATGTATTGAATATTTGCATTTTTTATTCTATTTTGTATTTTTAAAGGCTGTGGAAGTAATTTCACTAGCCACAATTGGGTTAGATTATGAATAACACTACATCAGAAATGGAATCTTTCTGGGCCTGTAAAATCAAGCATGAAATAGCAACAAATGCTTGTACTTTATCTTTAATGTAATCACTCACTACTCCCTGAGCATTGCTGTCTTCCATTTCCACATCCTTATTTCTATTCTCATTCCTTTATCCCTTCTTCCACTCTCTCTAGCACAGCCACCACTAACTTGCATTCCCTCATGAAGTTGCATCTGTTAGGGAACTCAAATTTCAGTAAGCATACCATGTCTTCACCTGTAATGAGGACAGGTATTTTCAGGGAAATATTAGAAGTCATCAGAGGCAGGCACACAGCCTGGATCCTGTTGCTGTGAGCAGTTAATCCTTCTGTGATGGCCTTATACCTTATCTACAGGAGAAGAAAACAGTATGTATTACATGAACCCCTTATAGGATTTTAAAGATTAATTTTAATATATAAATGGTTGTTCAACATAGTAAAAGTAATTAGAGTTTGTTTATGCTTTAAAAGGTTTACAAAATGTGTCCCAGAAGACAGAATTAACTATGAGAACCTGAAATTTGTATGTCCTAACTTTAAGGTATTTAAATTTTAATCAAGATTAACATTGCACTAAAAAGATTTTATATTTATTCAAAAGAGAATACCAAAACATGAAATGTTAACAAAGCAGTAACTGTGTTTTCCCCAGTGCACACTCTGTGTCACTAAGTCACTGAAGCCATTAAGATGTGTAGACTAGGTACAAAAGCTAAAGCATCTCTTAGCTTCTACATTATCTCACCATGTTTTTGTGCACCATCTACTTCATGTTTAAGAAGCACCCAACTATAGTCTAAAAAAAAAAATTGCAAATACTTTTACTCCATAATTTCACTTATTCTCTACAATTCTCATTATCACAAGTTGATACAAAATCTTCTTTTCACAGCTTATCCTTATCCTAAACTATATGCCCTATAACTGAAAAGTTACTGATAAAAGGTATCATCGTGTTAATACTATTCTGAACATACATCCTAATTATCTTCCTATTACTCCTAGAATCAAGGAAAATTAAAAAAGCACTTTTCTTCAAGTAAATGGACAGTAGGAAAACACACTCAGTTTCACTGGTCAGTTGTCAAGGGTCACTCACTTGCACTGACCCTCTTTAGCTGCTTCTATTATTTCATTATTAATATAATATAATAAAGAATGGCAAAAGTAAGCCCCAAATATTAATTTTACACTACTACCATTCTTAATGTGTGTATCATATTTATATGAAGAGATGAAGGTTTAATTTACATTGATTTAAATAAATTAATCATTGATTCTCCTTATATTTTGAATGTCCTATTCTGCCCTCATGAAAGTATGTCTGTCCTTTTTCCTGAAATTAACATTTTGTATGTATGGCCATCAATACTAGCCATTCTATCTGAATTCAACCATCTATATTTATTTCAATCCATAGATATGTGCATTCTAATTAAATTCAAAACATCTCTACCATAGACAATTCAAGCAGAACTTATAGCTCTTGCCATTAAGTCCTAGCTTGTGATTGCAAAGAGAGCACTTATCTGAAGGACTTTCTAGTCACATGTTTGCATATTTTCACACTATTTCATTGCACAGAATTCTTGTTGTCTTTCAAAAATGGCCAAAATAAATTAGAGATATAAAATTACTGATACAAGTCAGCTTTACACTTCAATCATATCTAGTTTCTTTTACCGGTCTTCTAGCCTGGGGCCTTTCAAAAAAGACTTAGAGTACAATTTTATTAACTCTGAACTTAAGGATGCAATACCCTTTGAAAGCCAGAACAAACATCATCTACTTCTCTGATCTAATTTCACTGGCACTTTTATTTTTAGTCATATCACTGGGCAGAACTGTGAATTCAGTCTTCCATTTATGTTTGAAGACCCATTTGTTATTAAAAGAACAGAAAAAAAAAAAAAAAAAAAAAAACACAGTTTTTCACTTGGCCCATAGCCAATACTCTCTCACCCATCTTATGTTGTATTTTTGCAATCAATAAGAAAAAGCCCTAGAGTGCCCCTGGGATGCACTGTGTATAAATCAAGCAATATAAAGAGGTATTCATATAATAAAAATGATTTCTTTCCCCATCCCATTCCATCCCCAGTGTCTCTTCATGAGTTATGATTTTAGTCATTTTCTCTCTTGTTTACCTCCATAAAGTTAGATATTGTGATAATGTTATAGATGCTATTGAGTTTCTTCTAAAATGGTTTTTTGCTTATTTACATAATGCTTGACTTTCTTTGTCAGTATCTCTCTCTAAAGAGTTGCATTATTTATTTCCTTCTTCCACTTAGCATTACAAATTTAAATACATATCTCAATCATGTGTTTATTCATTTGCACATTATTTCCTAATCGCCCATTTTTCTATGAGAGTAGTTATATACCTCTGTCGTTCCCTCTGTGTTTCCTGTATCAAGATTCGAACTGAAATTTTTGACAAGAACTTGTCAAGAATTTTCTACATACAGTTTTCTACATAGAATTTCTATGTAGAAATGTGAGAGAATTGCTAAAGCTGGGAGTCAAAGATTACTGAGAGGGTGGCACTTACAGACATTTGAACATTGGTAAAATAAATAGCCACTTCCCTCCAAGGTTGGGGAAAAGAAATAGCAAAGGAAAAAGAGATGGAGATAGAGATAAAGAGGCAGGACGTCAGAGGTCAGGCAAGAGAGCAAACTGCCTAGAAAAGTTGACAGCCAGCCACTAAAGCAAGGTGACATCACTTCCTGTTCATAAAACTGCTATTGAACTTTAAACTATAAACAACTTCTAGAATATCTCTGATTATCAGATTTCAAACCCTCATGAAAAGAAGAGTTTGCTCCTATTCTCAAATAATTTGAGAAGAGCAGTGAACTAAATCTAACTGTAACAAAAAAAAAGTATATCCACTGTACCATTACAGATAAAAAATTTATTCAGTAACTTTACCTAATATTAGAAACTTCATAAAAGGATGGCATATATTTGGGTGTTATAAGTATTTAAAATAATTATTTTGTACTTTAACATGTGATATTTGGCAGAACAATTTTTTAAATACAAGTAATTAAAACAAAGAGTGAAATATAACCAATGTCAAGAATGGAAATATTAAATAGGTGCAGAAAAGAAATGGTCCTGATTTTGGTGTTCTCAGGCTACAAATAAGGTAAAATATCTTGCAGGAAAAGATAGAAGTTATATTTATGCATTTTAGGGTACATAATAGAGGAAAAAATATAAAAAAGAGTAAAGTGAAAAAGCTATACCTGAAAAATATAGAATCAGAGATGAAGGCTTACCACGTCTGTTACAGGTAAGTATCAGTAAATTTGAAAAAAAGAAATTTACGAAGCTGAATTATAAAGTAGGAACACACATTGAACTATAGGACAAAATCAAGTAGTTTTAATGGAAGTATGATCAAAATTCCTAAAGAATTAGAAAAAAAAAAAATAAAGAATGAGTGATGTTTAAGAATTTCCAAATGAAAGAACTATCAGAAATAAGAAACTCAGTACTAACTCCCTAACACTTAGATGTATCATGGAAAAACTAAAATCTAAGGATAAAAAGCAAATTTTTTAAAGCCACCACAGGAGAAATACCTTTCATCCAAAACAATGGAGGTCAGAGGAAAACAGAAATGCATTTTGAAGCAGATGCAAGAATATTGGCAATATGGAATTAGAACAAAAAGTGTCCTCACCAAAGTAAGGCAGATTAAAGGCTTTTTCTGATGAACACAAAGTGTATGGATTTTTATCCAATATATTGGAACTTTAAGTTTTCATGATGAAATGATGAAAACATATGATATTAAAGCTAAGTTTTTATGAAGGTTTGTAGAAATTAGAAGATATAAATATACAATTGAAGCAGCCCCAATCAGGGAGATGGCTATTGAGGCTAGCTGGAAGTCATAAGTTCCACCTGATAACAATCATATGCACATGACGCACCTGCAAAGCTAAAGGTATATAACCGGGTGAAAGCAGTCAGAAGAGGCATTCGTTCAGTCAGTCGTTCAGTCGCTCAGTAGGTCGGAAGAAGAGTTCGGGTCAGAGAAGAAGAAAAGAGTCAGAGCGGCTGGAACGTAGTCAGAAGAAGAAAACCAAAGAGATATATAGAAAGAAGAAATTGTTGCTGGTCAGAGTCAGGCCGAGGCTGCCGAAGAAGAAAGAAGAAAGAAGAAAAGAAGAAGCTCTCTCTCTCTCTCTCTCTCTCTCTCTCTCTCTCTCTCTGCTCTCTCTAAGAAAGGAAAAAGAAAGTGAAGAAGAAAGAAGAAGCTCTCTCTCTCTCTCTCTCTAAGCTCTCTCTAAGAAAGTAAAAATAAAAGAAAGTGAAGAAGAAAGAAGCTCTCTCTCTCTCTTTCTCTCTCTCTCTCTCTAAGCTCTAAGAAAGTAAAAGTAAAAGAAAGTGAAGAAGAAAGAAAAAAGAAGCTCTCTCTCTCTCTCTTTCTCTCTCTCTCTCTAAGCTCTCTCTAAGAAAGTAAAAGAAAGTAAAACAGTAAAGAAGTAAAGTAAAGAAGAATAAAAAAACCTTCTTTCATCTTCATTCTGCCTCCGAGTTTTTCTCCTGCAGCGTTGTTGCTCCAAGTCAGGAAGCAACATACAATAACATTAAAATTAAACCTACCATAATCTTTATAACACATATTGATTGTTTAAACTAAATGTAATAGATATACTGTGGAACTGATACCAAATACATTTAATATTCACCCCCCTCAAAAAAGCAGAAGAATAAGGAAAGCTTTTATAGCATGAAGTAATTATTTCTCAATGTAGACAAGAATAAGGTAAAGATAGACACTGTAATCTCTAAGTTAACCCACAAAATTAACAAGGCAAAGAGGTATAATAACACATTAAAACTAAAAAGTACTTGATGACTAAAAAAGAGGCATAATTGAAGAAAGAAACAAGTTAAAAATCAGTGCTATGTGCATGTATAAATATGCCACAGTGAAGGCCACCTTCATATATATCTATGAATCACCAAGAAAGATGAGAAAATAATAAACAAATAAAATGAAAACCTTAGAGTAAGGGAACAGGGGAAGGGAGGAGGTAAGGGAAACAGAAAGTACTAAGGATGAAATGAAGCAAATTATATTCCAGGTATGTATAAGGACATTGAAATGAAGCCTGCAATTATGTATAAATATAATGCACTACTGAAAACATTTAAAAGGTCATATAAAAATGTTAGAATTATAAAAAATGAGACCCCAAATCCCCTCCTTCCTCCAGCTGAGGAGCTGGAGTCCAAGGAAAGCCCACCCAAGTGCTGTGGAGCTGGCCCAGGACACAGCTGATTGACTGATCTTGGGAGCTACAGGGAATTACTTATCCTAAAGATCAGGTGACCAGTGACATCAGCCATGTCATTGAGGCCTTTTGAAAGTCTGCCTCCTTATAGACCTGATGAATTCAAGCCAAATCATTATGTACCAAGCAATGACATATATGGTGGAGAAATGCATGTTTGGACAATACTCTCTCAGCCTGTGTATTCTTTTTACCCAGAAGATAAAATTCTTCACTTCTACAAATGAAACCAAATGATAATGTATTTGACTTAATCTCAAACATATCAATAATTGCCATAAAATTAACATTCAGAGATTAGGAGACTGAATAAGAAACCAAGGATCCATTGTATGTTGTTAATAAGAAAATCATTTTAAACATAAATACATAATACATTTTAAAAAGGGATAGACATCTATACACCATATTAGATATACATCTGAGAAAACCCAGTATACTTACATTGATGCCAAGTACCAAAATGAAACACCAAAAATAAAACTAATTAAAGTAATTTTATGCTTATGTAATAGTTTTATCAATAGACTCCAACTGAAAAAAAAGTATATAAGCGAAAATTTTAATGTATATTGGGAAAAGAGAAAGGTCTAAAATAAATAACATCACCACATGAAAATGTGAGGGTAAAAATGGCAAATTAAAACTGACATCAGTAAGGCAGAAAATACAAAAATGAAATGATCTAATTTGTAGGTCCTTGATCCACTTTGAGTTGAGTTTTGTGCATGGTGAGAGATAGGGGTTTGTTTTCATTTTGTTGCATATGAATTTCCAGTTCTCTCAGCACCATTTGTTGAAGAGGCTATCTTTTCTCCAATGTTTGTTTTTGGCGCCTTTGTCTAGTATGAGATAACTGTATTTATGTGGTTTTGTCTCTGTGTCTTCTATTCTGCACCATTGGTCTACATGTCTATTTTGGTGCCAATACTATACCTTTTTTGTTACTATAGCTTTGTAGTATAGTTTAAGGTCTGGTATTGTGATGCCTCCTGCTTCATTCTTCTTGCTAAGGATTGCTTTGTCAATTCTGGGTCTCTTATTTTTCCAAATGAATTTCATGATTGCTTTTTCTATTTCTATAAGGAATGACAATGAGATTTTAATTGGAATAACCTTGAATCTGTATAGTGCTTTGAGTAGTATGGCCATTTTGACAATATTAATTTTGCCTATCTAAGAACATGGGTGATCTTTCCATCTTCTAAAGTCTTCTTCAATGTCTTTCTTTAGTGTTCTGTAGTTTTCATTGCAGAGGTCTTTCACCTCTTTTGTTAAGTTTGTTAAGTTGATTCCCAAGTTTTGGGTGGTTTTTTTTTGTTTTTTTTTTTTTTTTTTTTTTTTTTTTTTGCCATTGTGACTGGGTAGTTTTCGTAATTTCTCTTTCAGTGTTGCCGCCTGCAGCTATCACCGCCTGCAGCAACGATACCGCGGGGAAAGAATTCGGAAGCAGACTGGAAAATGAATAGCTCTTTTTTTTTTTTTTGTGCCAGGGATTGAACTCAGGGGCACTTGACCACTGGGCCACATCCCCAGCCCTTTTTTGTATTTTATTAGAGACAGGGTCTCACTGAGTTGCTAAGTGCCTTGCCATTGCTGACACTGGCTTTGATCTCGCGATCCTCCTGCCTCGGCCTCCCAAGTGCTGGGATTACAGGCATGCGCCACCGCGCCCAGCTGAATAGGCTCTTTAATCTTGCTTCTTCTAACTTCTCTCTCCAGCTCCAACAACCTCTCCAACTCCAACCACCCCCTCTAACCAACCTCACCTGGATATATACTTTTTGCCTTAACAAGTATACACGTGTCAACAGCTCAAACTTACAGGTGCGTCACATAGTGTTCACAGGCATAGAAAGATTCTTAGATAAATGCATGAATATCAGGTGAAAATACTTAAACACCTCTTATGGCTCTCAGCTAGCCGCCATCTTAGCTATCTCCTTATTAGGGCTCTTACATTTCAGAGAATTCATTACTGATGTATAGAAATGCATTTTCTTTATGGGTATTAATTTTATATCCTTCTACTTTTCTGAATTCATTAATTAATTCTCAAAGTTTGCTGGTGGGGCTTTTGGATTCTGTAAGTATAGAATCATGTCATCAGCAAATAATAATATTTTTAGTTCTTTTTTTCCTATTTGTATCCCTTTAATTTCTTTTATCTGTCTAATTGCTCCAGCTAGAGTTTCAAGGACTATAAGCAAAGTAAGCCAATCCCAAAAAGCCAAAGGCCAAATGGTCTCTCTTATAAGTGTATGCTGATCCATAATGAGGGGGACATGGGAAAAATGAAGGAGTTCAGATGGGGCAAAGGGGAGGAGGATGGGCAGGAGGAATGGGGGCAGGAAAGATGGTGGAATTAGATGGACATCATTACATGTATGGGTACATGTATGACTGCACATATGGTGTGACGCTACATAGTGTACAACCAGATAAATGAAAAGTTGTGCTATAATTGTATACAATGAATCAAAATGCATTCTGCTGTCATATATACCTAATTAAAATAAATTAATTAATTTAAACAAATGAAATGAAAGCAATTACGAAATAGTAAATGAACAAATGACAGAGGATACTATTAAATAAAAAAAACTTTTAAAAATATTGATGAAATTGATAAATATAGTCAAGAAATACTAAGTAATATGCTCAAGTAATATACTTGAATAAGAATATACTCAAATATATACTCAATAATACTCTTTCTTGAGTAAGAACACTCAAAGTAAAAATAGAGAAACACAAGTTTATGTCAAAAATAAGAAAGGAGACTTCTCCCAGAATCTAAACATGTTAATGTAAAATAGCACTTTATGATTAATTGTATGCTAGAAAATGGAAAATTTGTATTAAAATAATCCTTTAAAAGTCACGACATACAGTAGAAACAAAAGGAATTAAAATCCTAAAGACCCTAAATCTGCTAAATATAGTGAATATAGTTAAAAAATGTTTACACTTCCCTCTCCACACACAACAAACACAATCATTCCAGGCCTACATACCTTCAACAGGAAATCCTTTCAATTATTTAATGAAGAAATGATGTCAATAGTACAAACTTTAAAAAGTACAGAATAGACTCTACTTATTTTATGAGGACTGCATAAATCTGATACAACCCCTCAAAATCACTACCTTGAAGTGACTAATACACCTTTAAACATAAATGAAAAAATATTTGACATATTAGCAAATTGAATTCAGCAAAAAATTAAAGAAACACAGTAATGCTTAATGAGCAAGTGCATTCAACCTATGGGTAAAAAAAAAAAAAAAAAAAAAAGTAATTAAGAAAGTAAACTTAAACACCAAAACAGGAGGATACATTTGCAACACATAGAGCTAACAAAAATCTCTTTTACCCACCAAAAATGTAGACATACTATCTGGGTGCCATGTCAAAAGCCTGTAATCCTAGCAACTGGAGAGGCTGAGACAGGAAAAATGCAAGTTCAAGGCCAGTCTCAGAAATTTAGCAAGACTCTGTCTCAAAACTAAAAAGGGCTAGAGATGTGCCTCAGTAGTAAAGTGCCCCTGGGTTCAATCCCCAGTACCAAATAATAATAATTATTATTATCATACATATAATTATGTATATAATAATGTAATTATTATATGTATATATGTTTATATGTATTATATATATATATATATATATATATATTTCTTGATATTTAGATCTCTTTGTCTCTGTGTCTTTCCTTTTTGGCATCTCAATAATAAAAAGCATCCATACAAAACTATGGGCAAAAACACTCGTCTAGACATTTCATAAAGACACACAAATGATCAATAGGTACGTGAAAACATGACGAAAATGGTTACTAAGAAAAGTTACATAAAAACCACAAGATAGCATGAATAGTCTTACAGGCAAGAATAACTGTTCACCAGTTGGCAAGTCGGGGGGGGGGGGGCTACCTAAAGGAGGTGGGTCACTGGAGGTGTGCCCTGGAAGAATGCATCTTCTTTGAAGCTCCTTCCACTCTCTCTGCTTCCTGACCCCACCATGAGCTGAGCAGCTTCTTTCCACTGGGCCCTTCTCCCAGGATGTGCTGCTTCATCTTGAGCCCACAGCAATGGAGTTAGCTTTCTATGGACTGAAACTCTCAGCCCCAAATAAACATTTCCTTCATTAAGTCACTCTTTGCAGATATTTTGGTCATAGCAATGCAAAACACCCATGTATCCCCAAATTTTACATTAGCTGTCTATGTGAATTTTAAAAACATATCCTATACAACACTCAGAAGACTCTTCAATCTAGATTTCTTTCTTTCTTTAAGCATGACTGACTCTCTTTTTTCCCTCACTGTTATTTCTCCCTCTTCCTCTCTCTTAGTGTTCATTGTTTTTCTGATGATTTTGTTTAATTATCCCTGCCTGGAACTACTATAGTCAGATGTCTATAGATGCTCCTCTTTCTCTTATACTTTTTTTCTACTGTGCAATTGTGTCCTATGTTCTAAGAGATATTTTCACCTATGAAGCCTCATTAAACAAAATATTTTGATTTCCCATTATCAATTCTTTTCAAAAATTGATTGTTTTTTGTGCTACTTTCCTTTTATATCTATTGATTCTTGAGGCGTTTTTTGTTTTGTTTTGTTTTGTTTTGTTTTGTTTTGTTTTGTTTTTTTTTTAATACATAAAGAAGGACAATTGAAATGAAAAGATGACTGAAAACCTGAATGGAATTGGTGTGTTTATCTCATATGCTGCATTATAAAATTTGCTTTAATATTATAGTGTAGAGAAATGCCCATCTGCATACAGGCCAACAAAATTATCAGACCCTAAGATTTAACAAAGTAGTTTAAATAATTTTGGTTTTCTTCTTTTTATTTTTTTCTTTCTTTTATGTATGTTCCAGATTACTTATATCACTTGATGGAGAACTGAGAGAAAACTAGAGAGATTTTTCTGGAAATAAACATTTGATTATTTCTCTTTTCATGCTCACAGCCTAGTTTGTAATCTGATTTGCATGAGGAAGATAAGCTTCAAACCATACTGCAGTCCCCTCCTCTTCACATAGCTGGGTACTGCCTTCTCTGTTCTGTGTATGTGTAGATTTCTTTTCCAACTACACTTTCACTTCTAGAAAATTGCCAGTATAGAATGTGTTCTACCTTTGTTATTCATCACCACAATCATCTCAATGAGGAATGTTGAAAGAAATATATAGGCTTTGTCCACAGTTTTCAAGAAAAATAAGAAGCCTTTCCTACAGAATTTAACAAGTTGCCATGATTCAACTTAACCTCAGGGTTCATAGGACTGCAATGATCTCACAACTATAAACAGAAAACAATTTTCCCTTTAATTAAATTGCATCAAAATTTATTGTAATTTTGCCTTGGAAAAAATGTTTCACTTCTCTAAGCCAATTTTCATATCTTCTAAAATATATACAAATCATAGTACTTCACAGAGAGGTTTTTTAGTATTAGATCAAATGAGGCATGTAAAGAAATTTAGTATTCTGCTTGGTACTTACTAAGTTTTCAACAAATCTTAAGCACAAATGTTATTACCCATTACTTTTTTCATTCCTTTGCAAAATTTTAAATGTGCATTGCCTGTTCCATGACATCTTCACTCCAGCTAATGCATGTGCTCTTAGTTCATTCAAAAATCATATTGTTGTCTAGCCTTTAGTCATCTGCTCTAACTTAAAGTCAACTATTCACCTTAAATATGGGCTCAATTTAGTTGGAATAAACTGCTAAGCTACTTTGTTATCTCATTTGTCATTTCTGTAGTGCTGCTAAATTTCAAAAATTGAAGTACAGTATTAATGTATAACTTGTAATTCTCCAAATACACCTCATTTTTCCTAAATGCACTCAAAACTCTAGCTATATAATGAGAATGCCTTCCCATGCCATTTGGAACATAAAGTAATTTTTTTTCAAAAATGAATGATTCTCAATTGGCAGAAAACTTAAAGTACAGCGGAAAACATCTTCACACTACAATTTGGTTGATTCGTTTATTCCCGAGTATGATCCATAAATTAATTCCTTGTTCCTTCTGTTCTCAAAGTAAAATCAAAAGGCAAATCTATAGGTGGTAACTGTATCAAATGGAAAGAGTTAAATGAATGTTAAATAGCAAGGCCTAAATTAAGTTTTGTGACTAAAATGGCTTTAATGTCTGAAATGCAAAGGTTTGCCTTCAGTTTTTATAATCTAATCTTGATTTTCTTCTTATTTCAATAAGAGTATATCATTTCATATATTAAGTGTGATAGAATTGTATTGATGTGAAAATAATTTAATAATGTTAAGCCACATATCCTAATATTTTAATAGCCATGTTTTATTTATTTATTTTTTTGTGGTGCTGAGGATGGAACCTAGTGCCTCACATGTAGTAGGCAAGTTCTCTACCACTGAGCCACAACCCCAGCCCCATATCTTATATTTAAAGCATATTTTGTGGCATTCTTATTGATTCGACTTTATTTCAGGAATAGAGTAGCAGCCTGTATTATAATTCCAGGTAACTCACTGTAGTTGGATTTTTCCTGGTCAAGGGTGCTGCCATAGTAGTCCTTCCAGTGTGAAGAATATGTACTGTCACTTAATGACAATCACAGATTTGTGAGGTAGTTGATAAATGGTACCTGAGAAATCATGGTGTTTGTACTATGTAAGAACAGAAGCTTTAAGAAGCATTGGATTTCTACCGGTTTCCTTAATGTTTTCCCTCTATAAAGAGGATGACATGTTCCAAAGAGGGCTGTTCTTTCAGCCTGGGCTTTGATAAAAGAAAATCTATGGATCAGATTGAAGCAACCTGTACAGGCTAACGTGTAAATGATGAGGACATAGATGTTTGTTGTTATAAAACCCTGAGGCATCTGGATATCTTAGCAATTGGTTAAGTAATCTTTAATTTTATTATAAACCTCTTACCATTAATGAAAATGATCATAAATTTGTATTTTCAATAAACAATTGTCAGCATGATACTATATCATTTCTTAAATCATTTTTATATTTCAAAATTATATAATAGAATTTCATGACAGCATTTCATGATAAAATATTTTCTATAGCTCAACAGTAGGGGTAAGACTACAGTTTGTTAGTAGCATATTTTATTTTTATTCTTCCACGGGTTTTTCTAGATTCCAAAGGAGTTTACATATCCTGGCAATTATATGACAACAAAAGTTGAAAATGATTTTCTTTGCCTTTGCTACATTTCTTAATTTTTCTTTAACTTGTAACATTTCTTAAATGTGTTAAGTTGTATTAAAAACTTGTCTAGAATGGTGCTTTCTAATTTTTAGTGTGTCATTCTCATAAAATTGCTGACTTTAAGACATCTCATGGTGCTGAACATTATCTTCTGATAGGCACACTCCTATGCAGCCCTTGCCCACTTAACTTTACTGTCTGCAGTTTCCTTCCACTGCTTCTCATTGTACAAAACTGTGTGGATAACCCCTAATCTGAAATTAACTCTCCCCAGTTCTTTTATTGTGAGGAGAGAAGGGAAAGAATATATATATTTTTTTATTCTTTGATTTTACCAACTTTTACATTGTATTCAAAAGGTAAAAATATGTGTTTGATTTGCCACATTCACTGAATTTCATTTCATAAATTCTTGTTCTTTGATTTTAAGGCCCATATTAAATGGCAAGTTCTCTGTTAGATCCCTTGAAATTCCAAAGCAAAATAATTACTCCTTCCTCTGTGCTTTCTTGGCACTTTTTCATCAGAAAATATGGCAATCATTACATTATATTTTACCTACATTTAGACATATTTACCCTGATTTATAAATTGTGTTTTACTTCATAACATCTTATTCATTATAGAACACCATCTGGTATATGGTAAGTACTCAGTCATTTTTTGCTGAATTTAATGGGAATTCAAGAAGTTGGCATCCATCATACTCCCCCTTTCTAAATTATTAGGTATGAGTTGGCTCCAGTTGATGCTCACATCTTATAGAAGGGGTAAGAGAAGTTTTGTCAAATTTCCAGGAGTTAGTTCTTCCATTTCCTTGAAGATTTGAATTAATATTTGAAGTCTGTTCTTCCGTGCTCTTGGATTTTTGAGTATACAAATGGAAAATGGTTAGACTGCAAATTAGAAAAAGGAAGAGGTAAATAACTTTACGTACTAAATTAACAGTGATCTCATTATGGAGGACTTATGGAATTGCAGGAGGGCAATCAGGAAGTAGAGACACTATCAATTGACTTGCACAGGGATAAGGTGAGGTGGGTGAATTAATCTAGGGAACAAGTCCATTGACTTAAGCAGAAAAAAAAAAAATTACTGTTACAAGATGAAGCTTAGTGGTACAGGGCTTGCCTAGCATGTGCAAAGCCCTGGGTTCAATACCCAGAAAGGAAAGTTAGGAAAGGGGGAGGGGAGGTTTCAGGGAGCAACAAGAGAAAGAAAGATTGATTCTGTGAAAGAGTCAATATTATCCAGTAGTCATATGCTATTTAGTTCATTTTAGTGTTCCCTTTTTCTACACAGTTAGTCCCTACTATCATCCCATATTTTCCATAAAGCTTAGTTAAATATAAATCAGCTTTGAGAAATTAAAGAGGGTCCTAAGTACAAAATAAGATCATAGGGAACTAGGGAAAGTTTCAGCATCCTGGAGAAGATGGTTTAAAGATATAATGGTCTCTCAGAGCCATTTATCAACTAATAGGAACCAAGCACCATGCTGGGGCAATGGAGAAAGGCAGTAAATAAGGCAGATCTGGTTCCAATTTACAATTTACCCTGAAAGATAGATAGTAAACACATAGACTTAATATCTAATTTGTTTTTTAATTTTAAAGATATTCTTCTACTCGTGAGCCAGTAAGCTATTAGTATTGTGATTGCTATGACTTTAGCAATGAAAGACAAAGGCAAGATAAATTGTGCCATACAAGTCATAAAATATATGATTGAATTTTAAAATAAGGAATCTTGCCAAACCCCTGTTACCACAGATTTATGTACCACTTACAATAAATACCTATCAATAAAACTAATCATTTTACTTCCGTTTGAGACCTGCATTTATATTAACGTTATTCTCATGATGGTTTTGACAGACACCTGCTGACTTCACTTTCTGAACTATCATCACCTCAGTGTGAAGACATCAGGGCTTAGGGAGCCAGTGAGTTACCACACTTATTACTGACAGACTGCATACATAAAATCTACCATTCTGAAGTATTCAAAAGAGAAAAGAAAATTTAAAAGATAAGGAGAGATTAGGGTGAATAATTTCACATGAGGTGTAATACAGAGAGGAAGAAAGTGAGAATAAAGAGAGGGAGACTTAAGGAAGACAAAAGAATGAGCAATATTAATGCAATTAAAGAAGTGACTTGGAATCTAAGGAAAGCATAGTAAATGGAAATGAAGGGGAAATAAAAGGGGTTTTGTTTGTTTGCTTGCTTATTTTGCTTTACTTTCTACAAAATTCCAAATTTGATTTTATTATACAGTATTAGTTTACTATAAATGAGCTGACATCCTATTTATGTCTCTTCCTCTGCTTCATGGACAGGCACACACACAGTTGAATTACTCAATGCTATGATTTTAACAGTAAGCTCTGAAAATATGTCTCTCTTCAACTATATATTTACCATTGTCTGATTCATCACCAAATTCAAACTTCAGATTCCTTCCAACTCAATTAAAATAAAACGGTGAGAAAAAAATCTGTAGCTCCATTAAATTACTAATTCAACACCTGTTATTTCACCATATGTAAGAGAATAAAAGTGGAGGTAATCCAGAGGGACAAAATGACTCAGGAGAGTACCTTTTTCTTTCATGTCAGTAGTAAGAATCCAGCACAAAGCTGTGGTGACTAAATCTGCTCCCAACCTAGTGTTTCACAGAAGCATATATGAAAGCGTAGAAATGTAGTTTCTCATAGTTTGAAAAGTCTTGTTGACTGGTAAATTCCCATGGGAGTTACTGAAAGTGTTGTTGGTGATGTTGAATATACAGAGCTATGACTAACGGCGAATGGAAATGGCCTTTCTTCAGTTTCTCTTCTGCCAGATGTAAGGACTCTATTTCTGTGTTTTTAAAATAATTGATATGATGTCCCTAATAATATTTGAGATAACTAAAGATGGAAAATACTAACTACCCTGATTTGATTGTTACACACTATTCATGAATCTAATTATCACACTCTGTCCCAAAATTTCTACAATTGAAATAATAATTTTAAAAAGATAGGAAAATAAAACCAATATGAAGTTTTATATGCTTTATAAAAAGAAAAGATTTTAGCCATGCATGCCTGTAATCCCAGCAGCTCCAGAGGCTGAAGCAGGAGTACTGCATGTTCAAAGTCAGCCTTAGTAGCTTAGTGAGGCCCTGAGCAACTTAGCAAGAACTGTCTCTAAATAAAGTATATTTTTAAAAGAGGTAGGGCTAAGGATGTGGCTCAGTGGTTAAGTGTCCCTGGGCTCTATCCTCAGGAACAAAAAATAAAATTAAAAAAGAAAAAGAAAAAGAAAAGATTTTAGAATATCTTTCAGATGTAGCTCAAATAATGAGATCAAAAAAAAGTTCAATAAAACACTTACCTTCTATTTGGAAGTCAGGGCATGCCTGCATTCTGTATTTTTGATACATTGTTTATATGTATATATAAACAATCTCTCTTTACCAGAGGTTAAATGTATAATTCAGAGCTCTTTTCTTCCATCTGTATTAATATGTGAAAAGTAAACCCACAAACCAGAATTTTTCTTCATTAAAGAGTATGGAATAAGATCAAGATAAAGGATTTTTCCTAGTAGTATTTTCTTGGAAATTTTCACCTTATATATGATATATTTTCTTTCAATTATTTTCCAAAAGTAGTTATAGAGTTAGTCAGAATGGAGAAATGCAATCTACTTGTGATTTAGTAATGAGATGAAATCAGAAATCTTTAGAAATCAAACACAATTCAGTTAAACAGAATAAAATCCAAATTTCTTCAGACAAGAGCAATGGATAAGAGAGGGAAAAAAATCCCACAAATCCCACTGTTTAGAATGCAAAAATAAGGGCAGTGTGACAGGAAAGAGAGATAAAGGACATGGATTACTTTTATGGTGCAATGAAAATGGAGTTTGATTTGCATTTGTTGGTTGTAATTACCTTAATTAATTAATGTCTGGGTGGTTCCTGTTTGTTTAAATGTGTTTACATAACGAGATGTCTTAACAACTTGGATTGTCAGGATAAGAAATTTGGTAAATTCAGTAATAATGATAGTTTTGATCTGGTGAATATGCATGATGCATTTCAAAACTCTTTTTTTTTTCTTTTTCAATCTGACCTTGTAACTAAAGCTTCCGAGTTTCATTTCCCTTAACTCTCTCAAGGCAATACTGAATATATAAGATTAAAAATTACAATGTGTTGTTTTCTCCAATTTTCCCTCTTTCTTCTCATAGTTCATTAATAGTCTCAACATCTTGGTAACCTAAGAGCCAGTCTTGTGATTGGTGATATTATATGTACATTATATATGGATTGAATTAGTAATACTTTGCTCTTCAAGTTTGTCTCACTACCATCCTACAAATGATCTGGGGTGTTCCTCTAGAGTTCACCACCATAATTCAGATATATAAAATCTAAATGCATCATCTTTGTCTGTATTATTAACCTTGTAAGTTCTCACCATGGAGAGACTGCACTGATCTGTTGCTGTAGTCATTCTATGACTGTTGTTTGGACCTTGGAGCTCTAATTTTACATATTCCACTTGGAGGAGTCTCCCTTGTATGGGCCTTCAAGCTGAGTTCAAGTGTTCTTCCCCTGACTTTGATCATCCTCAACAATGTGTCCTCAAAGTCAGTTTGATAAATTATCCTATTTAAAAGCATCTTTACCTTGGAATAGATATTAATTCTTTTCTAAAGATCCCAGACCTATTAAATACAACTGGGGCAAGCAACAGGATTTTTTTTTTTTTTTTTTTTAGCTTGTTTCTGGTTCTTTCAATGAAAAACAGCAAGATACAGAGAATTATGGGACTGAAACATCTTATATAGAATATTTATTTTTCATTTTGCAAATGAGAAACCAAGACCCTACAGTAGGCATTTGATTATCCCGAAATCACAAACACTGTAGTTTGAGAAATGTAAAAGCTTTCCTTAGGCTCCCAGTATACCATTTTATTGTCCTTGTTATTGCTTCTCACTACACCCCAATTCATACCAATCTGGGCCATCTTTTCCTGTTTTTTGTTGTTGTTGCTTTTTTTTTTTTGGTAGGATTAGGGATTGTACTCAGGGCTGTGTGTGTGCTGGGCAAGTTTTCTACCACTGAACTGAGTTATTTTCCAGACCTTTTCTGACGTTTTTATTTTGAGACAGAGTTTTGCTTAGTTGCCTAAACTGGCCTGGGCCTTAGAATCCTCCTGCCTCAGTCTCTGGAGTATCTTGCATTATGGGTGTAAACCAGCATGCCCATCATTTTAATAGGTACTTAGTACTGTTGTTGTTGTTGTTGTTATATTATTATTAGTAGTACTAGAGTATTAGTAATAGCAATGATTGAAACCAAGGGCCTTGTGCATTCTAGGCAAGCATTCTGCCACTGAGTTATGTTCTTAGTCTGAAGGAGCCTATAATCAAGGAGATAGCTAAAGATTGCGGTTAGCTGAGAGCCATAAAAGATGTTCTAGTTTCCACCTGACGTTGATACATTATTCAAAGAATCTTTGTATGCCCGTGAACACTGCGTGACGCACCTGTAAGCTCGAGCTGTAAGCACGTGTCCTTGTTAAAGCTATATGTATATAACTGGGTGAGGTTCGTTAGTGTGTGTGGGGAAGAAGAAGGTGGTGGTTGGAGTTAGAGCATTTGGAGTGATTGCTGGAGCTGGAGAGAGGAGAAGAATAAAAGACCTTTTTTCATTTTCATCCTGCCTCCGAATTTTCCTGTGGCGTTCCTGCTCCAAGCGACTTCCGCTTCAGGCAGCGACATTAGTCTACTTTAATTATTAATTATCAATCATATTGTCACATAATTTGCATATATTATGGTTAAATAAATCTTTACTGTGACTGATCAATCTTCCCCTATTATAAAATTGCTTGAGCAAAAACCTTAATGTAAAAATTAGATCACTATCTCAGGCTACATTTTGAAATGAAATTGCAAAATAAAAATGTTAACATTTTAACACTTTTGATAAATATTACCAACTTTCTTTCTAGTATGATTTTTCTTTCAACATACTCACATAATAATTTTTCTAGAAAGACATTATCATTATACCTTAATCAGTATTTTGAACTTTGTTCATTTTTATGAGGAAGAGTAAGATGTTATTTTAATAAGCATAATGTATGTTATTATTTTTAGGCTGTACTAAATAATATTGTAGTCATTAGTCACATATAACTATTTAAATTGAAATTTACTACAATCAAGAATTCAGCTCTTAGCCAGGCGCGGTGGTGCACGCCTGTAATCCCAGCACTTTGGGAGGCTGAGGCAGGAGGATCGCAAGTTAAAAGCCAGCCTCAGCAATGGCGAGGCATTTAGTAACTCAGTGAGACCCTGTCTCTAATAAAATACAAAAAAGGGCTGGGGATGTGACCCAGTGGTTGAGTGCCCCTGAGTTCAATCCCCAGTATCAAAAAAAAAAAAAAAAAAAAAAAAGAATTCAGCTCTTAAATACAGGAATAACACCTAATGTGTTGAATAACCATATGTGCCCAGTGGCTCTTGTTTTAGATAAAGCAGACAAAGAACACTTCCTTACTCACAGATAGCTCTATTTATAATGTAGCTCTGTGGGGTTATATGCTCAAATTTACAGAGTAGGAAATATCTGAAGCTTAACTATAGGCCCCTTTTTATACATGTAGGAAGTGGATAAGTCAGGATTAAATAACATCAACTAATTCTATAGTGTTATGTATGATGTTAGTGTGTTTCCCAGAGGTTCATATATTAAAATCTTGGTCCATAGTGTGGCAATGTTAAGGTGGTGGAAACATAAAAAGAAAAGTTTTAGGGGAGATCATTAAATCATGATGTTGGGGACCACCATCAGAAGAGATTAAAGTAGTTCTCTCAGAACCCTGGTTAGTTCCAAAGAGCAAGCCTGGTCCCTGAATCTGCCTGGTTTTCTACCTCACCATGTAATACTTCTCTTTCTCTCTCCCTCTCCTTCTCTCTCTCTTTCTCTCTCTCTCTCTCTCTCTCTCACACACACACACACACACACACACACATTCTCCAGCCAGGATGTCATCCACAATGCTGTGATGTAACCGAGAGGACCTTTACCAGAGGTGATATTGATGAAAGTCCCAGTTGTGGACTTTCATCCTCCCAAACTGATGTAATGAAACCTCTTTTTTTTTTTTTTTAAAGGCCTAAGGTGTTTTGTTATAGCAACAGAAAATGGACCCAGGCATGATTTATCTTTGAATGATTTTTTTTAAACTGATAGTAAGAATAACATTGACTTTTTCAGTTATCCATGCTTTGTGTATTTTAAATTGTTTAATCACATGGAATAAATGTCTACTAAATAAATGATATATTTCTGAATAAATGAAATTATATCATTAAAGAAATAAATTTATTCAGTAAATAAATAATATATATTTTTATATTTACATTTACCTCATTAAATAAAGTTTGTATTTTTTTTCTAAATTAAACATTTATTATCACAAACCAAATATTCCATCAGCATCAAATATAGCATTCTAACAAATGGAATTTCCCCTTACATTTCTACTGAAAACGATCCTGGATTGGCACATTTGTTTATTTTTTTTCAGCAAGGCATTTTTTGTGACAAACCAGTTTTGAACTTCTGGAAAATGGAGAAATAATACATGAGAAAGAAATGAAAAGAAGACATCAAATAAGACTGTATGAGTGTTCTTTATTCAAAAATTTACATCTACCAGAACAACAAAATTGTTGTGGTATTTAAAGATATTTAAAGGAAGATAAAATTTGAAGAGTTTAGAAGAATTATAACTTACATGTTTATATTCACAGTGTCCTTTAGCAAGTGTATGGCAACAAACAGAGTTGTAATGAAATTAGGGTGTGGGTGCTCAATTGTATTAGATAACTGAGACTGGTTCTTGTGGAAAATGGTGTTTTAATTGTTTATGTAGTAATATAATTTTGTTGGGGACTTAAGAACACATCGGCCGAAAGAATAGAGAACTTTAACTCTCTGGTTGCCTCCCACTTCCTGGTACGGTACTTGGAGTTCCCCTGACATGCTGTGAGAACTGAAAGAACCCTAAGGATAGGTTAGGGGCTCTGCCAATGCGATTTGCCCATGCTCCTATGTGTCCCTATAATTTCTCTGCTGATTGGCCCATGTACTCTATAAACACTGTCCATCTTCCTCAATAAACTGAGCTCATGCTTTGACCCGAACTCCCTGGAGCGTCCCTGTGTGTCCCCCATCGCGAGGGCTGGCATGGGCCTCCAGCCGGCTCCTACCGTTCTTGACCACACTTTTCGGTGGGGTGTGTTTTTCCCCTAACCCTCTCCGCCGGCCAGAAGAAGGTAAACACAAGCTGGGAAGAACTAAAAACCTCAGCAACTTAAACAAAACCCCCACATAATTAATTTGATAATGAGAATTTCAAAAAAATATTATATTGATACATAAGTACCATATTAACTGAAGCAACAAAGTACTATGCCAAATTAATTTTAATAACATCATTAATATGAGCATTTCTATTCTTTCTTATTTCTAAAAAATATATTTATCTTAGTGATATTAAAACTCACAGAGTCACTTCTTATTTTTGGAAAAATTCAAGTATAGATAATGATTAATATTTGTGAAATAATTATATATTTATGCTTATATCAAGGGTAACTATTAAGAATTGGTCAAAAGATTGATAGAGTTTGATATATGCAGAGAGAGAGAGAAAAGGAAACACACACACATTCTCCTTCTAAGTTTTACAGGGTATTTTAACATTATAATAGTGACAGTCAATCCAAACAGCCTTCTTAAGAATAATTTTTTAAGATAATGATTTTTAAAGGACCTAATTTAAAATACAAATTCCTACTCACTATTTTTGTATGATAGACCACATCTTTTTGGTATCTTTCCCACATTTTAATTGGTTGTGCTTACAGCTATATAACAGCCTTGGCCAGAAAATTACCTAGGGAGTAATTTCTAAATGTCTTTATGTTATGATAATGACACTCATCACCTTGTTTTTAAACATCAAAAAGTTCTTGAGGTCTTGCTATGCACATCTTAACGAGTGGAAATGGGGTTTATGTTCTTATTTATAATAGAAAGCTCCCTTCTCCTCCTGGCATGAACATTTTTGCTCATAGTTTGTATTCAATGCATTAGAATAGAGCTTATAGAAATTTTAAAAGTTAGACATGCAGGACAAAATTGCAATAAATGTTGTTGATAATGTTTTGTTCAAGCAAAGCCATGTTGGACACTTGTACTTCTACAGCCTGTTAAAATCCATAGTATTGTCTGAATAGAAAAGCATATAATAAATGGGTTGCTATCTTATTTTTTGTAAACTATGGTGAAAATGTCTTTTTGACTTGCAAGGTGATGCAGATTTAGGCAGGTGTGTTTCCATGTTGAAATCCTCTGGAGATTAACAACAACAAGAACTGCCTCGAGGTGTTCTTGGTTCCATTTCACCACTTCACCATCTGGGAAGACATACGAGGATCAGTTCAGCAGATTTTGAAATGATTATTATGGAGGTTATTCTTTTTAACAGATGATTTTTTGCTTTGCCACTCCTACATAAATGTAAAACAGAAAATATGTTCAAAGAAGAGACAACTATGGAGCCTACATATTTAAAATTTCCTCTCCAGCAGATAAACCACTGCAAAGTGAGTTTGACAGTGTCCAGTCATAGCATGAAGGGCACATTTTAAAAGGTGTGTGCATTAGTGTGATGTATAGTTCTCTTTGTCCCCCAAAATAAATTACTCACTTTGAAGATAAATGTAAATATAAGAACAAACAGTAATGTTACTTGATAATTTAATTCTCCTTCACCGGGTCCTTGAAACTTCTTACAAAGCAGTACAATGCTTTAGAAAGATTTAATGCATAAAGTATCCAACCATTGCATTCTTCTAGTAGCTTTTCAAAATTAGACAAGCATTGATTTTAAAACATTTACGTTCATGTTCTGTATTAACATTTCCTTTTGTGTAGAAGGAATTATTTGTAAGAAGAAAATGACTCTAGTGTTTAAAATTTTCCTAGGGTGTGGAGTTTATTGCTAGATGGTTTACACACTTTTTAATAAACAATTAATATCTGAACACTTATTAGAGTCTTCTCTTGGATTTCAACAGAATTTTCAAAGTAGAAATATATGATGAGATAGTTTTGATTTTATCCTGGTATGTAGATTTTGCTTAATACCTTTTCAGACTTCTCAAATTTGACTTTGTTCATAGAACAAGTAATATGATATTTTAGGAACATAGTAATATATAAAATTGAAATTTTATTACATGCTTACTTAGTATTTGCACATGCTAGGACAGTTTCTGCATGATTCTTTATTGAATATTAGTCTCTGACGTTGGTTCTCAACTGGGAGCGATTTAGCCCTCCCTTCATGGGACATTTGGAAATATTTAAGCAAATATTTAGTTGTGACTTCTAGTGTGTTGGCTACCACTGGACCTTGGCTGAGAAGTGCCCAGGGATTCTGCCAGCATCCTACAATAAGCTCCAATGCAAATGCTTAAGCAGATCAAAATGTAGACATTACCAAAGTTGAAAACCCCCACTCAAAAATATGTACTAATATGTACAAAACTCAAAATTTGACAAAGAAATTATGCACAAGTAAATATTTAAGAAGCCCAGAATCTTGGGGTAATCTATAATGACTTAATTACACACAATTTACATATACAAACATATATACATGTATAGACTATATTTATATATGCATGTATATTTAAGTGTGTGTGTACATAGTCCTATGTGTTAGCTGATGTGCAGTTCTTCATATGTGACTCTCTTTCCTCTTTTGGGATAACTGATTTCTCCCTCAGTTACTAAAATACTGTCTATACTGTATTCTTGAACTTTCAACTAAGTAAATACACAATTTTAAGTTGGCATAGCTTTTCACCTCCTGGTCATCATGGCAAATATATAAGGTGAGGCCTTTCTATTGGAGGCTTATATTTAGAAAAGCATTTCTTCCCCTGACTGTTATATTTCTGGATTGTAGATCTTCAATTGCTAGGACAGATTTATCTTTTAAATTAGACATTTTTCATTTCCAACATAAAATGTTACCTTCAAATATTTACTAAAATATTTCTAACTCAATATAGTTCATTTGATTAAATTATGACTAAGAAACTGAGCTGTCATAATGTTGAAGAGTAAAGGGAATTATCTTTATCTTCCTGTGCATGCCAATTCCCATTCATCCCCACATGGACAACAAAACAAAACTCCATACCTCATCTCTTGTGTCTGAAAGGAAGCAAATAATATACCCTGAATACTGGTCATCTATTTGGACAAAATTGTCTAATTTATTTTCATTTCCTGTCTTGAATATGATTACAAACACTCAATGGTAGGTAGCATCTATGTACACTAAACAAAAATGTAAAGAAATTCTGCTCTTAATTATAGAATATGAAGAAAGTATTATTTATTTTTCATCATACTTATCATTAAAGAAATCAAGCTGAGCACAGTGGCACACACCTGTAATCCCAGGGGCTCAGGAGGTTGAAGCAGGAAGATCTGGAGTTCAAAGTCAGCCTCAGCAATGGTGAGGTGCTAAACTACTCAGTGAGACCCTGTATCTAAATAAAATACAAAATAGGACTGGGGATGTGGCTCAGTGGATGAGTTTCCCTGAGTAGTCCTAAATTCAATCCCCAGTAACTCCCCACAAAAAAAGAAAGAAATCACAGATTATTGAGAGTACAATAAAGGGGAATTTATAGAGTATTTTAGTTAGAGGTACTGATAGTTATATTGCAGAATGTGTGTGTGTGTGTGTGTGTGTATGTGTGTGTTATTAAACATATTTAAATGGCATACTATATAATTAGTCAGTTGTAATACCAAAGTAATCCATTTAAAGAGCTGAGAAGCCATTCCCAATTGACCATATTATATGACTATCACATGGAATAAATTTGCCTTCATGTATTTGTTTTACCATTACTTTTTGTCATTAGTTTGAGATCACTTTATATTTATTTTTGATATTTAGAAAAAGTCTCACCATATAAACCCAAGAAACTATGTTTTACCCTAAATAAATATTTTTAAATTGTGAATTATTTGAAAAAGGACAGATTTATCTTGTTAAATACAAAACTTAAGTATTATACCAAAGATGGAAAGATTATAATTTTATCCTTACAGAAACCACTCAGTGTCATACATGCTAAAATTATAGGTGAAAATATAATAGGAAATGGGCAAATACAGACATTGAAGTAATATGGCAAAACTCAATTATAATATGGATATCTTTCATCATAGCCTCTACATTATTTTCCTTAGGCTATCATTTCAATGGCAAGAACAACTTTAAAAAACATAAATTAAAATGTAAAGAATTCTCAGAACTCATGCACTTCAACACAAGCAATATTGAGAACAGCATCAAGATGGCAGATGGTTTGGAGAAGAATATTGGCAGAATTGTAGTTAAACAGATAGTGATCTGAAAACTGGGTACTTCAGGCAAAATTTCATGCATGGTTAAAGGCATAGAAGTGAAAAACTCATTTTATATATGGAAAGGATTATTCCCATGTTAAGTGAAAACAAAAACTGAAAAGATCTGGTAGTCTTTTGAATGTTAATATTACTATATATACAATAAGCAAAGTCTAGATACCAAAGGATATTTTTTTAAAGTCTGAGAGTAAAAAACAAATCAGGCTACTTTTAAGAACGTGAATCATCCCATAGTATGAAGAATATTTGAAGGTGTATATACTCAATTCTGGGAGACAGTAAAATAACTATTGCCATTATTAACAAAGAATACTATATAAATTAAACATTCTGTTGTTAAAATATTTCACTATAGATTATTAAAATGAAAATAATTAAAAAAGGATAAAGTAAAATTTATGTTTTATGTATCAACAATTATTAATTGAAAGTAAAAAATCAATAAAACAAAAATAAAATTCATGTTAGAGAATTATGTAATGAATTGCTAAATTCGCTATACCTCAACAATAAAATCCAATTAAAATTTTTAAGAGCCATTAGAAAACAATACAAAGAGCATTAAAGAAAAATAATAGAACTTACAGGTAAATTTATTTTTAAGATGTCATCAAAATCAAAGAAGTATGGAAAGAAAAGGATATTATCCATTATAAAAATGAAATAATAAAAATCAACCATAAAAATGTGAAGGAAATCAATAAAATTAGCACCTCAAACTGTATAATTTAATCTGAAACGATTTAAAATATAAATTTTTTTCAGAATATTTAGGAAAGAAGTCAATTCCTTGTGATCAAAAAAATTTTTTAAATGTAGGAAAAGAGCAAATAAGATTGGGACTATAGAAGAAAACTCAGGAATAGATTTATAAATTAAAATAACCATAGGATTATATTACATACATTCTACAGTAAAAAGGAGAAATTTGAATAGATAATATCTACGAAGATTGTAAGATAATACACATTCTAACATTTAGACATATTTTATAACAATTCAGACAAAAGAAATGATGACTACTCAATTTAGTTTACAAATTTAGCACAGCTTGTTTCAATGAAGATAATATAAGTGGAAAGCATTAGACAAATGTTATTGATCAGTATGAAAACAGACATTCTTAGAATTTAGAAAGTTTAGAAAATCAATTATAGGTGTTTATTAAAAAATGATAAAAATAGAGAATATTGCAGAAATGTAATGATGGTCTTTCTTTATAATTCATTCACTTATTAAGTTAAAAAGAGATACAATGTGATTATGCCAAAAGTAACTTAAAACTATAAAAAGTGTTTAGACAAAAATTAATAGAAGCTAATTAATTTACTAGATAGAAATTAAAAGGGCAGAAATTATTGTAAATGGAGATATAATAAAGTAATTTCTATTAAAAAACAAGAACAGGGGCTGGGGCTAAGGCTCAGTGGTAGAGCACTCATCTCGCATGTGTGAGGCCCTGGGTTCAATCCTCAGAACTGTTAGAAAATGCTGAACAAAGTTAACTTAGCCGGGACACCGTGTTAGTGAAATAAAAGAGTTTATTGGGGTGCCACGCGGGCAAGGGTAGGGAAAGGAAGCGAAGGGAAGGGGAATAGGGAAGGGACAAACGGGAACAGGGACAGGCAGGAATAGAGAGAGGTTTCAGTCCGGGGCTGGCTTAAATAGCAGAGTGCTGGTCAGGCAGACCCCTGGGGTCGAGTGTCTCCATAGGCTGCCGGAGGTCAGGGGGCAGTGGCGAGGGCACCTGGGAAAGGTAGTGTTTTTACAAAGTACCTGGGGAGGTGTGGCCTTCTGCCTGGGAGGCACAGCCTCCTGCCAGGAATCCAACATTCCCCCCTTTTTATTTTCTTAGGAAGCGGGGCATCGTGTTTCAATCTGGCTGCTTCAGAGCTGAAGTGGGGCGACGTGGGGTGCTATGAGGGGAGGAGATGTGGGCAGGCAGGTCAGGCTCAAGACTGGAAAAAAATTCCCAGGAGGTAGGTGTGGAAAAGATGAATCTGTCCAGGTATGGGATGGATGAAGTTTCCTTGAAGCCAAAGATTGGTGAGGGTGTCAAACCAGGCTTCTGCAGAAAGTCACTGAGGGAGTCAGCCGGCTATCCTCTAAGACCATGTAGAAATTGTAGGCCTTGCGAGTTTGCAGGTAACACTATTATGGAAGCAACAAAGGGAAAGAAGGTGAGATGGATTGTTTTCCATAGGCCTGTGTTCCACCAGGTGGGACTTATGGTGAAGAGGCCCATGGAGAGTGTGAATCGCATCATTGGGTGGCAGGTTAGGGGCCTCTTGGAGCAGGCTGATGAAGAGTCTAAGTCTTCTCTGGTTGGAAAGTCATTTATTGGTTTTTTTCAACAGTTGATAATCCCTAAGAAAAAGCTGGTTAAAAGTTCGAAACGGAAAAAAAAAAGAAAAGATTATTTTGAGTCGGTATCAGGAACACGAGAGAAACGAATTTTTAGGGGATCGGTGGGAATGGGAGAGCAAGTATACTGAAGTAGTTGTTGTCCTTTTGTGGATCTTCAGTTGGTTGATCAGCTGGTTTCAGTCTGGAAATATGAATCCAAGAAGTCAAATTCCCTGAGGTTTCACAAAGCTTAGCAGCCATGGGTGTGCACAGCACAACCTGGAAAGGGCCTGTCCACTTTGGGACAAGGGAGACTGTTCCTGTGTCCTGGGGAGGGGAGAAATATACCCAAGAACTGGGTGTTAATGGGAATGAAGCAGTGAGTCTACCTGGGTCAGGCAGAATAAAATCTTGGCACTTCCATAGCTGATGTCTGATGAAGGACAAGATGGGAAAAGAAAGATCTTTGGGTAGGTGTCCTTGAGTTGGGGAAACTCAAAGTGGAAGAGCTGGTCGCCCAAACATAACATCAAAAGGGGATAGCAAAGAAGGTTTCTTTGGGAGGACTCGAGGGGAAGTAAGAGTTCTAATACTCTTTACCTTTCCTGAAGACATGGGGTGATATGGGATGTAAAAATGTCGAGGAATGTTAAGGGAAGTAGATATATTCTGGGTAACTAGTGCAAAGAGCACAACTGAATTGGGTTTGATCAGAGGAGGAAGAAAGCTTGGATATAAAAGAATCTTTGCCCATTCTTTCGACCGCTAGTAGAAGTTGAAAACAAATTTTCAATTATCTAAGGGACTTTAGAGGGGTGTCAGCCGGGATGGGTTAAGAAGTTCCAAAGACTAATACAATATTTTGAAAAGCGTCCTTTTCAAAATAAGTATTAGAGGGAAATCCAGTCTGTGACTCGGTCGTCACCGGAGCCAGGCAGACGTGGGATATCATGAGAAGAGTCCTTCTCAAGATATCGGAGGACTATGAGCCACCTTGCGCAAGGGTTTTTCCTGTCCCGTCCCGGACGGGAAGGAGAGACTCAAGTCCGAAGTAGGCCAGAACCTCTGTAACCGTCTCAAGCTGAGAGGCAAATGCTGCCGGAATGACACCAAATCTAATGATATTGCGGTCGAAAAGATGAGAGGAGACTGAGTCAGGCGATTCCAGAAGGTTTATGCCCTCGGAATAGGATGGAAAAGAGAATGGAGATAGAAGATTGATTGTATGGAAGGGAATGTGGGGGTAGATTGGACTTAAGCCAGAAGAGAAGAGAAGAGAAGGAGAAGATAGTACTCCTTCAGCCTTTGTGTTTCCCTGAACTATGGGAGAGTCTCCACTTTGTTGTGAAGGACAATGGGAGATTCCTATTAGTTTGGGCAGAAGAGAGGCTTGCAGGAGTTTAAAGCCTGAAGCATCGCTATACAATCATGTTCTGGGGGCTCTGAGGAGACTGGGAGAAGGGATACTGGGTGTAAAGAGGAGCAGGACTGGAAAGAGGTTGAAGAGCAGAACGCGACAGGGCAGGAGAATTTGAAGGCTCTTATAGGTTAGTCTTTAAATGGTGAGGAGAGGCAATAGTGACATGAGCACCAAATTCAGCTTTTTAGATTCCTGTAGAAGTAGGTAAGCAGCGGCCAGAGCCCGAAAACAGGGGGCTCATCCATGGTGGGGTCAAGCTGTTTAGAAAGGTAGGCAAAGGTGGGGCCCTTGTATTGGCCTAGAACACTGAGAGCCAAACCCTTCATTTAATGGACATAAAGGGTGAATGGCTGAAGAAGGTCTGGGAGATGAAGAGCTGGGGCCTGTAACAGTGCTTGCTGCAGATGCTTAAACTCAGCCTGAATGCCTTCGGGGAGGAACTTTTCCTCAATCCATTTAGCTGCCTCATATAGGGGCTTTGCATAAAGAGAAAAATTGAGAATCCAGGCACGGAAATATCCCACTAGGCCTAGGAAGGAAAGAATCTCTTCCTTTGTCTTGGGACATGGAAGGGCCTTGTTGAGAGCCTCTCTGTCTACAGTAATGGCCCTCGACTGATGGGAAATCTGAACTCCTAGGTAAACCACCTGGGTCTGAGCAAGTTAGATGGGGAAACACAATACCCACGAGAGGAGAGAAAGTTTAAAAGAGTGCAAGAGTACTCACAAGCTGTGAAAAGGAGGGGCTGCAGAGAAGAAGGTGATATTATAAGGGGAATGGGTGGATCTGAGAAAACGTTTCTGCAGAAGATCTGAGATAGCTCCCTGTAGGGAGGGGCAATTCCTGAGATGGGTTACCTTGGCAACAGGTTGGGGCAGGTTGTTAAGGGTGGAAGAAGGGCTCTGAGGGAATCAGCATTTCAATCCCTCAGGGGACAGTTTACCAACTTCCCAAAATTGGCTCACTCAAATTGGCTTCCAACCTGACTCGATTTACCTATATATGCTGACTGCCTATGAGATTCTGGCTTCATTTCCCTTCTAATTTTAGGAACTCCTTACTACTGTAAGGGAATAGGACGATGACTGAATCTGGCTTCTTCGGGCTGAAAGTAGGCGAAGTGATGGGGGAAGTATTTTGGAGTTCCTTTTGTAGAAGTCAGGTCAGATTGAAGCCTGGGGAAGGTTGTAAAGTCATCAGGGACAGGAGCTTCTATTACAGAAACAGAAAACATGAGTACTGAATAAATGTTGCAGCATCTGGAACATTTCAATGTATATCATGAGGATGATAATTTAAATCTTTAGCATGTACAGAGTTATCAGGAATGTAAACACAACATTTAATGTTACAGATGTCTATCCAGATAAGATGGTAATTAAGCTACTTAATGTCATCTGATCTTATAAAATCTTTTTATTGGTGTGACCTCTGTCTAGTAGAGAACTCTTTATCTCTGTCACTTAGGGCTAGATAATCATACTACTGAATATTAAGTCTACCTGTGTAGGTTAGAAAGATCTGCAGGCCTTAAACTGACTAAAAACTTTTGACTTGGCAGTTACTTAGTTGTTAAACTGTTCACAAGTGTATATCTGAAGTTAAATTCACTTTTTAAAAATGTCCAGGAATGGCTGCATTTTTGGTTTTAACTGTTTTTGCTAGGTGTTTAAAATGAAGTTAAGTCGAACTGACTTTTGCCTTTATCTATTGCTAAGAATCAGCTGAATTGCCATGGGAGTAATTCTTGGGGGAACTCGAGAGCAGATTTTTCCATTCTGCTAGTGCCTTCCATGAGGATGGATCCAGGTCTTGCTTGACCATGTGGCTTCTCTTGGAAGCAGCAGGGATGTCTCCCTTTTTCAGGACGCTCCTCTTCATAGCAAGGTCACTGTTTGGCTTTCTCTCTTCCATAGGTCTCATAACCTCTCTGATGGGGAAGTTATGTGGCCCAGAGTTGCAAAGCTTTTTAGAGAACCTCCCTGTCTCCTGGATTCAGACTTGACTCTGAGGGCAAGAATGAAATATTGGTTTTCTTGACCCTTTTAATTTAGCTTAAAATCTTGATTTTACACATCAAGCAAGCTAATCTTAAATTGAGAACACTGGGCTTTAACTTTAATGTTTATAACCTTACAGTCATTTAGCTGGAGTCTATGCTCCTTATCTGTCCTGTAAGTGATGGCTTAAACTAACTCAGGTTGTTTTCTTGAAGCAATACCTCTGCAAGACCTTAACATGCAACTTTTAAACAGTTTACAAGGAAAATACAAAATAAAATTAATAAGAGTAAAAACACATTTAGTTTGTGAATGCATCTTGAGTTTTGACTGAGTTATATATTATAATCTCGTTTCTGAACAAGAATCACTCTTTAGACCATACATTCTGGCATGTAAGACCAGAGCCTTATCTTAGGTAAGGTAGGATTTTTTAATCTTAGGTCAGGTGTTTTAATTCTTAAGTTGATCTCTACTTCTTAAATAAAATTCCACAGTGTTTACATATATTGCTACTTGAGCTCCCATGAACTTTAGCTGACAAAATATCACATTTAGAACAGATTAAAAAAATTTTGAGAGTATTTAACCTTTTTTGGAAAAGTAGCAAAATGTTTTTATAATATATAATTACATTGATGTTTCCATAAATCAAGTTTAGCTCCTAAAGAAAGAACATGATATTTTGAAATAGTTGTTGTTCAACCATAGCTATACAATTCTCAATTCCTTTTAAGATTACTTGCTCAAGGGGCTGGGATTGTGGCTCAGCGGTAGAGCACTCGTCTAGCACGTGCGCAACCCGGGTTCGATCCTCAGCACCACATACAAATAAACGCATTGTGTACAACTAAAAGCAAATAAATAAATATTTAAAAAAAAAAAAAAAAAAGATTACTTGCTCAAAAGAAACAAAATTAATAAATATAACATTATGGATATATTAATGTTTTAAGAAATCCTTGTACTCTTAGGGGAAAAAGCCCCGTAATTAGGAAAGAGACAGTTTACTCTTTTTTTTTTCCATTTCTTCAGTGGCGGTGGGGGGAGGAGGAAGGGTGTGGGCTTAGCACGCGGCGCAGACTCATAGACCTGGAGTAGACAGGGACAGACGCATGCAGGAGCAGGACACGCATGGGAGCGAACCGAGGGGCACGCGCGGTCAGAGAAGCGCGGGAACACACGGGGGTCAAAGTGGACTGGAGGGCAAGCGGAGAGGCGCAAAGACACGCTGGGGGGGTGCAAATGGAGAGGCGCGCGGGCTGGTTAAAAGCCCTAGAATCTGAGGGAGGCTTACCGACCCGATGAAAAGCTGTTACCAGGAAACTTTGTTACTCGCTGCTCTGGGACGGAGGGGCAGAGAATGGGTGAAAAGGTGTTCCCGGGAAACTTTGTTCTTTGATTAGAGATGTGCTTTTTTTCCCGGTTTCGGCACCAAATTTTATTAGAAAATGCTGAACAAAGTTAACTTAGCTGGGAACACCATGTTAGTGAAATAAAAGGGTTTATTGGGGTGCCACGTGGGCAAGGGTAGGGAAGGAAGGGAAGGGAAGGGGGATAGGGAAGGGACAAAAGGGAACAGGGACAGGCAGGAACAGAGAGAGGTTTCAGTCCGGGGCTGGCTTAAATAGCAGAGTGCTGGTCAGGCAGACCCCTGGGGTCGAGTGTCTCCATAGGCTGCCAGTGGTCAGGGGGCAGTGGCGAGGGCACCTGGGAAAGGTAGTGTTTTTACAAAGTACCTGGGGAGGTGTGGCCTTCTGCCTGGGAGGCACAGCCTCCTGCCAGGAGTCCAACAAGAACCACATAAATAAAGGTATTGTGTCCACCTACATTAAAAAAAAAAAAAAAAAAAAAAAACATGAACAGAATTTACTGTCTTTTATTACAATTATTTAATACTAATTAATTCATAAGGGAAAAAGAAACACATGTATGAATATTGAAAATAATTGAACAAATATATTCTTATTGATTAAGTTATTTCTCAGAACAACCAAACATACTATTGTAACAAAGGAAAATTGATCAGAAATCAGAGAATTTGTTGAGATGGCTTAATATAAGATAAATACTAAAAATTATAATCTTTTTCAATAATACTTAACACTGTAATTAGAAAAAATTGTGTCATATTCAATGTGATACAAAGAAATACATAAGAACCAATTTTATAAGCAAAGTCAAGACAGATAATAACAACTATAAAATCTTACTGAAGGATGTGAAGTTAGATCTGGAGAAATTAAAGTGCATGACATATTTCTGGATAGCAATATTCTCAAAGTTAATGTCTAAATTTGATGAAATTTTAATGGAATTTCCAAATTAAGGAAGGTAAAGTCAAATTGAATTTCATATGCACACATAAATTATAAGAGCCAACATCATTTTATAACAATAACAAAAAATAAAATGGGAAGGAGGAGTTACCAGTTAATAAAACACATTATAAAGTTTCCTTAGTGAAATGAAGCATTGCTTTAGAAAGAGAAAATACATTGATGAAGTACAATGTGCAAAACTATTTTTCAGTGTATGTGAAAATCTAGTATATAGCAACAAAGACATTGCATTCAATTTGGAGAGAGATTATTAATTTAATGATTGTTGCTGGCATGATAATTAGCTGTCTACGAAGAAAATAAAGCCAACTCTACTTTCACTGTATGTGAAAAATTTTCCAAGTAAATTCAAACTTTATATGTAATTGTTTCTCTTTATAACTCAACATATATTTATTTTAATTAGTGAATATGATTGAAAATAAACTTTATTTTAAAATAGAATACATTTTGAGACCAAATGTATAACTTAATTATCAGATGCATCAATTAAGTAAAATTGGATCAAAAACCTATTATGCAAAAAAATGGTAAGCTAACTATATGAAAATAAAATCTACTTGGAAAAACATATAAAATGTCAAAATAAAAAATAAATTGAACATATATATGACAAAGTTATAAAATCTATAATCAATATAGAATTTCTTAATATTATTTAGATGAAAAGTAAAAAAATAGAAGAGAATACAAATAGAATCTTAATATGTTCAATGTACTTTGGAGACAGACCAAAATTAAAGTATTATCAAAATCTCATTTCTCATTCATTATTAAAAAAAAAAATCAATGATTGGTGAGCCCCTATGTTATCATGAACATGAAAAATAAAGTACCTATGTACTGTTGTCCATAACTTAAACCTATTTTTTTAGCTTCTTGGTAAAACCAAAGTATTATATCTTAAAATAAAAAAGCACAGACAACTCTCTCATTATTATCAGATATGGGAATATATACCATAGCAAAAATATACCAGTAAGTAAAAATTATAGTGAAATCACTTATATAGCCACTCTATAGGAAAGAAATCACTTTTTCAGCTAAAGAATAGTAAAAAACCATCTGAATGCTTACCACTTAGAAAATAATAGAGGGACATTTGTGTCTTGGAATGGATGTTGCCACAATGAAAGTTCAATCTATACCATTTTACTTTAAAAGATCCCTCAGACCATTTTCTATTGCTGTAACAGTACTTAAGACTGGCTAATGTATCAAGTAAAAAGGTTAATTTTTTTTTTTTTTTATCACAATGCTAGAAGTTAGGAGGTCTAATATAAGGTCCTAATACTTAAGAACCTCTTGGAGAAAACTGGAAGAGCAAGCAGGTATATGTGGAAGTGAAAAAATAAGAATGGTGGCTTCACTTTACAACCTTTTTCACAGTACTTAATATAGTTCTTAGAGACAGAACTCTTGCAAGAAAGATATCCATTATTCCCTTAGGTCCTGACCCATGATTGAAACACCTCCCATTAGGTCTTGTGTTTTAGTCAGGCTTTTTTGTGCTGTGACCAAAAGACCTGAAAAGAAAAAGTTAAATGGAAGAAAAGTTATTTGGGGCTCATGATTTCTGGGATCTCATGACATGGATGGCCAACTACATAGCTCTGGACCCAAGCAAGGTAAGACAGAACATCATGACAGAATGGCATGGCCGAGAAAAACAGTTCAGAACATTACAACAAGAAACACGAGAGAGCCCTTCTCACCAGGGACAAAATACAAACCCCAAAGGCAGGATTTCCACTGATTGTATTACAAATATCACTGGTGATTTGACCTCTAAACCTTCTTACATTTCCCCAAACATGAGCTTTTGGGTGACACCTCCTATCTAAACCATAACACCCACTCCTAACATTGCTGCACTTTGAATAAAACCTCAACATGAATTTTGATGGCATTGCAGAGAAAACTCAATGTGTTTATAATTGATAAAAGTATTCATTCAAGAAATATGCATATAATACTTTTATTTAAAAATAATGATCTACATATGTGTTTTACATATATTTATTTATGTATTTAATGAACACAAAATATTATTTTTTATATCAAGCCAGCAATATAGGTTCCTTAGGGAAAAGGGATTGTTATAAGCAAAGGCGACTTAAACTGGACTTGGACTGTCTCCACTTGATAGCCCATTGACCCACCCTTGATGACCCATTGACCCACCCTTAAACTGGCTCCACCTGAGGGCCTGAGGGAGTATTAACCCTGTGCTTTATAAACCCTGCCCTTGCTATGAGCAGGCTCCATTTTCTACTATCCTGCTTAGTGGTGGACATAGTTGGTGGCCCTGGCCAGAATAAAGGCTTCATTGGCTATTACGTGAGTGGCTTGTGAGACTTTTTTCCTGAAAATTGGGTACAACATTTGAAGTCTTCTAGCAAGATTCTTTATTCTCCTTGCCCTCACACCCAAATTCAGCCTCCTGTGCCTGATCACAGACTCCTTCTTGGGGTAGGGGAGAGCTCCTGAGAGACATTCTTCAGCCTCGCCCCGAGAGGACTGCCACTCAGTTCTCCAGAGTCCACTATGAAGCCGCCTGTTTACCTGCCTGGTGAGATCTCTTTTGGGGGACAATGTCAGACTGGACGCAGTCTCTTACACCAAATCCCAGCACAGGGTGAGACGTCGCTCCTGTCCACCTGGTGGGTCTCCCTGTGTGGCCCAAATCTGGTTCTGGGACTGGGCAAGACATCACTCCTGTCTACCTGGTGGGCCTCTCTGTATGGCCCAATCTGGTTCTGTGTGGCGCCCGATCTGGTTGTCTGGTGGGTCTCCCTGTGTGGCCCAGTCTGGCTGTCATTTGTCCTTGTGTCTGTTTATTTCTTGTGTGGCTGATCTTTGTTGGTGTGCTAGCATTCTCGTTGGTTTCAGTTTTACCTCCCTCCCTCCACCACCAGCCTGGAGCCTGAGCTGGCAGGGCAGGGGGGAGAATAGCGAACGCAGCACAGTAGCGGAGCCCTGAGAGGCCCGCCAGGCCAACTCCTCCAAACACTTTTTCCGTCTGAAGAGTGTGAACGGATCTGGTGGGAAGCCCAGTGGTCCATCCTTGGACCGAACGGCCTGCCTACAGATGACCCCGTTCAGATCGACAGGGTCTTTCCTTCTGCTCACCCGAACTGGGACCCCAACAGTGATGGAGGCAAGGAGGCTCTAGATTGGTTTTAGCCTTTGTAACTCAGTTGGCCCCAGATATAAGGAAGAAGTTGCAGAAATTAGAAGGGTTTGAGGGAAAGGTATTGTCTGAATTGGCGGAAATTGCCCAACAACAACCTTACAACAGTACAACAACTGCGACCCCCCCCTCGGGAAAGGCAAACCCAAAAGTTGGCAAAAGTTTTACTGGCCACCAGGGGAAATTGACTGAATGGTCCCCCTAGAAGGCAGTATAACTCTAGGAGCCAGAGATTAGAAAAAAGTGCCTTAGGCATAAGGTTTCTGCTCACAATTGCAGTTCCCCACCCTTCCAGACCTCAGCCAGGACTTGCATTGAAAAATGCAAATAGGGAAGCAAGCTTAGGCCCCAGAAAAAGGAAAAATAAAAGTTAAAATGTCTTTTTACCTGAACTTGCATTACCAGACTGTCATTTTTCTAAGACTCTTGCTTTTTCTTGAGATTCAAAATGTATTTTTTGAGCTCATGATTTTGATCCTATGTGCCTAGGTTAATGTTGTTTTGATCAGTTCTATTTTTTATTCAACTATGGAGTTTTTAAACATCTGTAACATTGCAATAGAGTGCAAAAGCTAGAAGGCCTTTGCTATTGTTACTTATTCACAGTTGTGTTCTGTGTTTATATGTCTATATGTGCGTATGTCCAGATGTCATGTACATGATATCAAGATTGGCAAATAGAAAATGAGCACTCATGAAAATTTAAAATAAATGAATCCAAATATCTTTAATTCACGTGATTTAAAAGGTTCAATATAAATTGTGTAAACAACTGAAATTTAACTCACAAGTCTCTCTGGTGGTCAAAGAACTAGTATAAGCTTGCTTAAATTTGATTTAAAATTAGAGTTGTGCTGAGGCCAGACCCCACCAATTGGGGTCTGGCCTCAGCCGAGTTGGTGGTCTTTTCTTTACCACCACAAATTCTGAAGCCAGACCTTCGCTCTGGGACTCCAGGACTCGCACTGTCCTCTGGTACTGGTCTGGTCAGGAATTCCTACTGGGGACAGAGAGGTGCCTTAAGAGGCACATACGCACTCCTGTCCATGGCATTAGCAAGACGTTGCACTGCTCCCTGGTTGGTTTGGCGCCTGGTTCTTGTTCTCTTGTGTCTTGTTCTGTGTTCTATGGTTTTTCTGCCTTTTCTTTGTGTATCTTCTCTGGTGTAAATGTAAGAAAAGTGAATTTGTGAATAACTTTGTTTGTTAGACATCTGATTAATTATCAAGTTTAAAATGCTAACTGTTAAATATACCATCAAGTACTCTTAACTCCTTGAATCCCATTGGGTAACATTATTGATTGTTTTCATAAATTGGTAAATGAAAGAAGAGAAAACGAAAGGTTTTAAGGTTGCTTTGTCATCACTGGAAAAGGTTGAAGTTCCAACAGGTATAATTCTATATGCTTGAACATTGTGTTCTCATGAAGTGGTTAACAGATGTGTGTGATTCTGTATAAAGGTTTATAAAAGATTTCTGTGTATGCAGAGGCTCAAAGTTTCAGCTGTTTCCATTGGGAGTACTGTAAATAACAATATTTTTTATTGAGATAAAAAATCTGCCTAAATTCAAATTATTACAAGGATTATTTGAAATTGTGAACACAAAAAAGTGGGTTAACAGATGGGAGAAAGAAATTAGAAGTCTGTAGATATGGTCACTTAAGTGATGTAAAACCTCTGTGAAAGTTGGTTAACTAAGTATATAAGACAATCAGGAAAAACTATTTAAGGTTTTTTCCCTAAGATCAAATGTTAATGTACTGATATAAAGCAAGGTTTAATCTATGTGGTAAGAGGACAAGGGTTTCTTAAAACATTAATTTACCCATTACATTATGTTTATTGACTTTTGGTTTTTTGAGCAAGTAATCTGAAAGAAATTAAGAATTATACAGCTGTGGTTGAATGACAACTATTATTTTGAAATATTATAATGTTATTTCTTTAAGAGCTAAACTTGATTAATGTAAAAACATCAATCTAATTATGGTGGAGTAATACTCTTCTTTGTATATTAAATGTGTTCATATCTTTCAGGTATACAAGCCTTGAGGTGAAAGCTCTAAAAGAGCATTATATCAAGTTGGTGTTTCCAAACTAGAGTTGTATGGTAATTTTAGGCTTATAAAGATAATACATTAGAGATTTAAAATGTGTTCTACAACTAGACCTGTTGTCAATACACTGGGGTACAATTTAAATGTATTTTTTTAAATTCATGAGAGCCTAATCTGTATAAAGGTTAATATTGTAAAGCAGAGATCAGTTTAGAACTAAAACACCTGACCTAAGGTTCATAAAGCCTAAAATAAGGCTCTTCCTTCCACGTTTAATGCATACCAGAGTGGCTCCAGGGCAGGCCAAACTTCAATTTGTTTACGGTTATGGTCAAAAGAATGATTCTTGTTGTTAAGAAACAGGGGTTGCAGTATATAACTCAGTCAAAATTCAAGATGGTTATTACACAAACTAAATGTGTTTTTACTCTTGTTAATTTTATTTTGTATTTTTCTTGTAAACTGTCTAAAAGTTGCCTATTAATATTTTGCAGAGGTATTGCTTCAAGAACACAACCTGGGTTAATTTAAGACAATAAGCAATCACCTAGGATGGTACAAACCCCAATTAATGGAAAGGGTAAATGACAGTAAGGTTATAGGCATTAAAGTAAAGCCCAGTGCTCTTAAGAATGGTCAGACTAACTTGCTAGAAGTTTAAGATCAAAACATTAAGTTAAATTAAAAGGGCCAAGAAAGCCAATATTTGACTCTTGCCCTCAGAGTTGGTCTGATCCAGGGAACAGGGAAACTCTCTGAAGAGCTTTGCAACTCTGAGCCACAGAAGCCAATCAGTGTACTTGCTATGAAAAAGGAGGGTCCTGGAGAAGGGAGACATCCTTGGTGCTTCCAAGGGAAGCCACAAGGTCAAGCAAGACCTGGACCCATCTGAGTGCAAAAGGCACTGAGCAGAACAGAAAAGCTGCTCTCAAGTTCCCCCAAGAGTTATTCCCATCAGAAATCAGCTGACTCTTAGCAATAGATAAAAGCAAAAGTCGGTTTGACCTGCTTCATCTTAAACACCTAGCAAAAACAGTTGACACCGAAACACAACCATTCCTGGGCATTGAAGAAATAATAGTTAAATGTAACTTCAGATATACACTTGTATTAGCCCCAAGAATTGGTAAGACTGAAGGCTACAAAAGAGATTCTTTGGCAGGAATGCCTGATAACTATAAAAAGAAACAGTTTAACTATTAAGTGACTGCCAAGTCAAAAGTTTTTAGTGAGTTTGAGGCCTACAGATCTTCCTAACCTACACAGGTAGGCTTAATATTCAGTAGTATGATTATCTAGCCCTAAGTAACAGAAATAAATGGTTCTCTACTGGTAGACATAGAGGTCATGCCAGTAGAAAGATTTTTATAAGATCAGATCACATTAAGTAGCTTTACTACCATCTTATTTGGATAGACATCTGTAAGATTAAATGCTGTGTTTCCATTCCTGATAACTCTGTGGATGTTAAAGTTCTATTCCTATATAAAGGCCATGTCCACTCTGGCTTTATTATGGGGACAACTTCTCAGCCCTCACACCTCCTGGTGAGAAATTATTGACTGTTACATGTTCCAGATACTGCAACGTCTATTCAGTACTCATGTTTTTTGTTTCTCTCATAGAAGCGCTGGTCCCTGATGACAACCTGTTCTTCCCCAGGCTTCAATCTGACCTGACTTCTAAAAAGGGAACTCTGAACTACTTGCCCCCATCTCATCGCCCGTGTCCAGCTCGAAGAAGCCAGATCCGGTCATGGTCCCCTTCTGTTAACAGTAGTAAGGAGTTCCTAAAGCCAGAATCTGTTAGGCAGTTAGTATAGATGGGTAAATCAAGTCAGGTCGGACCAAGAAAGCCAATTTTGAGTGAATCTGGGGAAGATGAAGACTGTTGGGAAACTGTCCACTGGAAAATTGTAATGTTAATTCCCTCAGAGCCCTTCCTCCACCCTTGTGGAGACCCTTCCCCTGTCCCAACCTGTTGCCAAGGTAAACTGTTCCAAGAATTGCCCCTCCCAGGAGGAGCTTTAGGACTTTCAATATCACCCCTCCTCCTGCCTGTTATCAGGGGAGTCCCCAGTGCCAGCATTCAGTCTCGCATTCAGTCTCATTGATTCTGCCTGCTGGTTTCTCAACCAAACATGGGGATGGCAGATTATGGAGGAGAATAAAGATTTGTTCTACCCAATAAGACCAGTGGGGACTGTTATAAGCAAAGGCAACTTAAATTGGACTTGGACTGTCTCCACCTGATGGCCCATTGACCCACCCTTGATGGCCCATTGATCCACCCTTAAACTGGCTGCACTTGAGGGCCTGAGGGCGTATTAACCCTGTGCTTTATAAACCCTGCCCTTGCTATGAGCAGGCGCCATTTTCTACTATCCTGCTTAGTGCTGGAAGTAGTTGGTGGCCCTGGCTAGAATAAAGGCTTCATTGGCTATTACGTGAGTGGCTTGTGAGACTTTTTTCCTGAAAATTGAGTACAATAGGATAAGCAAAAAATAAACATTTTAAAAAATAATTAAAAATCTGCAGAAAAATTAGAACATTTTTCACAATTAAAAGACAAAAGTGTAATGTTATACAATTTATAATCATATTTTATATGTTTTTATTGATAGATTCATGAAAGTACTGGACAATCATTGGCAGTAATTTTTTTTCTAGGTGATTAAATTTTATTTAATATAAATTTTCTTCTATAAAATTCCCCTATTGCTTGATGTTATCAAACTAGTTATCAATATATCAAGTATGTATTTGTTATATGTGTATTGCATACATATATATATGCGTATATATATATATGCATATATATATATATATACGCATATATATATATGGATAATAGAAATAGGTAGAAAAGGAGATAGTTTACCCAGGTACTGTGGCACATGGCTGTAATTTCAGGAACTAGGGAGGTGGAGACAGAAGGATCATAAGTTCAAACCCAGCATTAGCAATTTAGTAAGGCCCTAAGCAATCTAGCAAGACCCTGTCTCAAAATAAAATAATAATAATAAAAAATTTAAAAGGAGGAGAAGAGTCATGCGGATGTGGCTCAGTAGTTAAAAACTCCTCTGGGTTCAATCCCTGTTATAAATAAATAAATAAAGTAGAAGAAGCAGCTAAATGAGATTTTCATGGACAAGTATTAAGGATATTGCTTTTTCAAAGTCACGTTTAAATGCTGAAGAGAAAGGAAAATACATACTTCTTTTCATTTTCAGACAGAAAGGAAAGTAGAAGAGCAGTGATTCAATAGATTTAATGTGCATCAGTGTTATCTGGAGGGTTTCTTAAAACAAATAGCTTGGCCCTGCTCCCTCCTCCAGCTTCTGCTCAGGAGGTCTGGGACATTGCTTATGTGCATCTCTAATAATAGCTTTCAATCCTAACTGGACATCAAAATCACTGGGGAAAATTCTAAGAATACTAGAAACTGAAAATTATGCTAAACTATTCTCTATAGGTAAACTAGAGTTGGGGTGTTTTTTCAGTCTTCACATGTCATTTTAACACATACCCAAATTTGAGGAATAGTATAGTAAAGAAGGACTCAAGTAAAATGATACTGGCCATTCAATAAAGGAATATATGAAGGGATTTGCTGGGGGAAAAGGACTTTGAGGTGATATTAAAGTTGTCTAATAATTTCAACATGACCTAAGAATCCTCAAAGCTAATTTAATCTAAAATCGGGACAATTCTTCAGAATAAATAAATTACCATAAAACTTTGAGACTGATAGAAATATTCTATTTGTCCTATCCAGTGCAACAGGCATGGTATGTGTGGCTCTTCAGCACTTGAAATGTGGTCCATGAAAGTGAGAGCTGAATTTCTTTTTTTCTTTTCTTTTAATTTGTTTAAATATAAATAACCACATGTAACTAGTGACTATACGTTGGGAAGGAAAGCTTTAGAATTTCCACAAAATAATTTAGCCACAAGCCATCTTTAAAAGGAATAACTGAAAAAATAAACAAAACAAAACAAAAACAATCTAATATACTGTGGTTCAGACTGTATATGCGTATTTTTTGTTTGTTTGTACAGGGTATTGAATTCAGGGGCACTCAACTGCTGAGCCACATCCCCAGCCTTATTTTATATTTTATTTAGAGACAGGGCTCACTGAGTTCCTTAGTGAGTTCCTAAATTGCTGAGGCTAGCTTTGAACTCACAAATCTTCCTGTCTCAGCCTCCCAAGCTGCTGGGATTACAGGTGTGCACCACCTCACCTGGCTAGATAGAAAATATTTTAACTGCAGGTTAATGTCCAGAAGGAAGTTCTTTTGGACCTGAATTATTATTGTTTGGTTTAGACATGCCTATATAGTACAGTTTTTGCTTCTTTGTTTTTCCTAGATAGACTATTTTCCTCAATTAATCTGAAATCAATTCAGCATGCTCTATGTATGTACTTTTCCTATCTATGCTATTTCTAACTCAGTTCTTTTCTCTCAACAAATGGGAATTGTTTATCCTTATAGTGCCGGTGATGAAAATCAATCCAGATCAAGTTCCATTTCTCCAGATGTGAAGATTGAATACCGGAGAAATACCAAAGCAAGCATAGAAAGCGAGTTTTATTTAAAGGATAGAACAGAGATAGACTTCTCTGCAAAGAAGAGGTCCAAGAGCTGGGTATCCAAAGAAGTGTGGAGGGGTGTCCTGCCCCTTTTATAAATTTTAGATTTCCTTTTTTCTTATGGCCTCTCTTCCTCCATCCTGCATATGTGACTAGTATCCATAAAGTGGACACAAAGGTGACCTGAACTTGGGCAGGAAGGGAGCATCCCAGGAGGCATTAATCAACAACTCCTACAACTCCCTGCAGGAATGAACAATTCCCTGGAGGTAAGTCACCTGGGCAACAGGATGGATGAGAAGAGAAAAGGGCTTTGGAGATATCGGCATTTTATTTCCTTTCCTTTCTAATCAGCCCCCATCTTCCTGATTAATAAATAATTCTGATCCAATTATTTATTACCTACACTATCTTTTGTCCCCTGGCCTTACTTTCTTATGCATTTCACTGCTAGATGACTGAGATGTCATCCCCAGATTTTTTTTTCTCCAAGTGAAATTAGAGTACACATTACCATTCAACTCAAACTTCTAAAATAAAGAAATTTCTAGTAATGTTTTCTGCCTAAACTTGATCAAGTATCTTCATAATTTAGAATCATGGCTTAATTTCTGAAAATGGAGAACTATTAGGTTCCATTCTTCTCTATAATCAATATAGTTGTAGAGATGCAACTTATATCTCTAGAATTATAGAAGTTAGTATTCCAATTTAATTTTTGAAAAATTTTTTCAACATATCAAAAAAATTTGAAGGCACATGGTAGCACAATGTCTTACTCCCATCTCTATGTTCCATGACTGAACTGAACACACATATGAGTGTTATGGCAATTGCCTTTGAGATTTAAATATCTAATATTCACATTGTTAGAGAAAATATGGAAAAATACAGAAAGTTATGGTACTAGAAAGAGAAAAGCAGCACTTAGAGATGTAAAGGCGACGTTTATTCAGCACCAGTGTGGGCTCAGTGGGAGTCCTCTTCAAAAGCTTAGCCCAGTCCTTTGTTCTCAGTATCTTTTATACAGTACAGACTCCCAGGGTTTCAAGACTGTCTCAAGCAAGTAACCTTGATTTTTCCCTCTTTCTTCAGGCCATTGCCTGCCATAGCCACTAAGCAAGCATGGTTATAGAAACTAGCAGGTTGCAGTTAAAAACAGAGTTAAAAAGAAATATCTTTGGAAGGAGTTGCTGCTTCAACATTTTCATGCATGCAATAATTAATCTGCTCGTTGCGCTTAAAGTTCACCATTCAGTTGTAATAGTTGTATCTAAAATATCTGTCAAAGGCTATGTATGGAAATCTTGTTTGTCAGCCCTTGGCTCAATTGAGAAGTGGTAGAATCTTTGGAAGGTGGGTCCTAATTGGTGGAGGGAGCATGTCCTTCAAGGGTAAATCTTATCTCCAGGCTATTTTTCTCTTTCCATTTCCTGGCTGCTTTGTGGTGAGTGGCTTCCTCTGTCATGGGCTCCCATCCCCATGATGTTCTGCTTCACTTAAAGCCCAAAGCGACAGAACCAGGCAGTGATGGGCTTGAACCATTTGAAACCATGAGCCAAAACAAAACTTGTCATCTTTAAGTTCTTTTTCATCTAACAGCATTGTATGTTGAAATGTTTCTATTTAGTAATATATTTTTAACTTCTTTTGAATTTATAAACTAATTTGACAATAATTTCACCATTCTACTTTCTGCTTCTATGGGTTTGATTGGTTTAGAACCTTAAAGAAATAGAATCCTATAAAAAGTAGAATATTTAACCATCTGCAACTCACTTATGCCACTTAGGCTAATGTCTTCAATGTTCATACATGTTTCAACAGATGACTGAATTTTTTTTCTTTTATGGATAAATAATATTCCATGGCAAGTATATAACACATTTTCTGTATTCATTTGTGCATTGGTAGACATTTAGGTTTGTTTTACATATTTACTATTGTGAATAGTGCTGCAGCAAGCATGGGAATATGATTATCTTTTTGAGTCACAATTTCAATTATTTTATATGAGAATTGGGTTTGCTCTATTACATAATAGTTTAATTTTTTGAGGAATTTTTATACTATTTTCCATAATATTCATTCCAATTTATAATCCTATCAACATCATGCAAGGATTCAAATTTCTCCACATACATGTCAACACTTGTTATTTTCTGGGTTCTGCTTGTTTCTTTCTTTTTTTTTTTTTTTTTAACTAATGGTCATAGCAATATGTGTGAAATGATAACTCATTGTGATTTAAGTACCTTATCATGTACCTGTTGACTACCTTTATATCTTCTTTGTAGATGTGCCAAGACCTTTGCTCATTCTGAAATGAAATTATTTGTGAGGATTTTTTGTTGTTTGTTGTAAGCTGCCTGGTACCGTAACCCGGGATGAAAACTCTCGGAGGCAGAGTTAAGCTTTTACTACTTTTACTTCTACTTTCTTAGAGCTTAGAGAGGGAAAGAAAGATTTTTCTTAGAGAGGGAAAGAAAGATTTTTCTTCTTAGCTTAGAAAGAAAGATAGAGCTTAGCTTAGAGAAAGATTAGAGCTTCTTTCTTCTCTCTTCTTTCTTCCTTCTTCTTCTCTTTCTTTCTTCTGTCTTCTGTCTTCTGTCTTCCTCAGGAGCCTCGGCCTAACTCTGACCAGTCATTACTTCTTCTATCTGGTTTCTCTTCTGTCTTCTATCTGGTTTAACCGCTCTGCCTATGTTCTGGCCGCTCTGATTCTTCTGACCGACCGAGTGACTGCCCGACGGACCGAATGAATTCGTTCTCCTAACTCGGACCGCTTTCACCCGGTTATATACCTTCAGGTTTGCGGGTGCCTACAGGTGCGTCACATACATATCAGGTGGAACTTATGGCTTCCAGCTAGCTACAACAGCCCTTCCTAATTAGGGCTCCTTCAGTTTGTTGCTCTTAAGGTGTAAGAATTCCTGTTATATTTTGAATATTAAGCTCATAAAATATATGATTTGCAAATGTTTATCCATAGGTTCCCTTTCACATGTATTATAAACTATTGAGCCATTACATTAAATTTTCTATTTCAGGGTTGGAAGGAAAAAACAAAGAAAACTCTGGGAGTCCTTTGCTTCACAGATACTCAAAATATAAAATCAAAATTATACCTTTTACATGTACTAAGGCTACACACCAAAGTCTTAACAAAACACAACATTAGCACTTTGAATTTATTGATATTGCAAATTGAAATCAACATACACATCTACTTCTTTAAGAAAAAGCTATGCTACTGGTTGTGGTGGTGCACACCTGTAATCCCAGCAGTTTGGGAGGCTGAGATAGGAGGATCATGAGTTCAAAGCCCTCAGCAAAAGCAAGACACTAAAAAATTCAGTGAGACCCTGTCTCTAAATAAAATACAAAATAGGGCTGGGGATGTAGCTCAGTGGGCAAGTGTCCCTGAGTTCAATCCCTAGTAAGTCCCACTCCCCCCAAAATCATCCTTGCCCTGTCCCTGATCACTGGGTGAAATGTGTTGTTTTTTTCTGTTGATAATGTTAGCTGGGGTATTCCTATTTGTTATTGATCTGTTTGGGAGTTTTTTGTTTGTTTGTTTGTTTTCTTGACTTATTGCTATAGTTTGGAAATGGAATGTACCAAAAAAAACTCATGTGTTAGAGGTTTGGTCCCTACTACAGTAATGTCCAGAGATGGGGATTTTAGGAAATGATTGGGTTGTGAAGGCTCTAAACTCATCAGTGGATTATTCATATGATGGATCAGTAATTTAAATGGACTATTGGGAAGTGGTAGTAACTATAAGCAGGTGGAGCATGGTTGGAGAAAATTGGTCACTGTGGACCTACCCTTGAGAAGTATATCCTACCCACCCCTCCTTCCTGACTCCTCTGAACTAAGCAATTTTTCCCCACTCCACCCTTCCCTTCCACCATGATGTATGATATTCTGCCACACCTCAGGCCCAGAGAAATGGAGTCAGTTGATCATGGACTGAAACTTCTAAAACTATGAATCAAAATAAGCCTTTCCTCTCCTGAGTGGCTTCCTTGGGGTATTTTGATCACAGGGACAAAAATCTGACAAACAAACTTATCCTTGGTATGCTTCCTAAGAATTTATTCATTTCTTCTATATTACACAATTTTTAATATAAAATTGTTAATAATAGTCTCATAATTTCCCTCCACTGAGTGTTTGCTAGGCTTCTTGAATCTGATGTCTATTTCCTTTTCCTGATTTGGAAAGATTTTGGCTATTATTTCTTCAAATACTCTTTCTTTCCCTCTTTATATATATTCTCTTTTTGGAACTACTTTAATGCATATAGTACTCTCTTTTATGATGTGCAACAAAGCTATTTAACTTTTAAAAATATTCTGCAGTTCATTTTTCTTTTTTTTCCCCTGATTGGATAATTTCAAATGACCTATCTTTATGTTCACTAACTCTTTTTTCTACTTGATCAAATCTGCTCTTGAACCTCTTTAACAAATTTTTCAACTCATTTTTTTCTTCGCAAACTTTCTGTTTATTTTTTTGTAACATATTTTATGCTTTGTTGATATTCTTGTTTAGTTCATACATTCTATCAATTAGTTTATTGAACATCCTTACAAAGTTTATTTTAAACTATTTATCAGAGAATACCTATACCTCTGTTCATTTAGGGTAGGTTTCTGGAGATTTATCTTGTTTCTTTTGTTGGATTATGTTTCTACATTTCTTTATGAAGCTTATAACTTTGTGTTGGGATCTGTACATTTGAAAAGACCTCTCCTAGTCTTTTGTAGCCTATCTTACCAAGAAACACCCTCACCTGTCAGCCTCACTGGAGATTCTGGGGACCTCTCAAATCTTTATCGTAGATGAAACTTCAATGTACTTGTGGTTTTAAATTCCTACTAAAGAGGATTTACCAATTTTTTTTTTTTCAGGACTGATATCTTTCTCCCTCTTCTGCATTATTGCAACCTTTTTGAAGCTGTCAAGTGAGCCAGCTCTTGTGTTGTTGTTGTTGTTGTTGTTGTTCTCAGTAGGCCCCAGGCATATACTGTATGACAGGTTCTATTTGGGTGAAACAGAAAACAGTACTTTGGGTAACTCTGAATAGTCAGTAATTGGACAAATTCAGCTCTCTTAGCTTCCCTTCCATCCTCTACACCTGCTTCATACCCCCACAAGTGACAAGCTACTAAGTTTTATTAATCTCTGACTATTAAGCTATGGCTCCTCTGGATCAGCAGAACATTATTTAGAACTTTTTTTTTTTTTTTTTTCATCCTAGCATTTTCCAAGCTTTTAGACCATACCAAGGACCATCAGAGCTTTGAAAAAAGAGAGGCAGAAATCAGTTCAGTGGGCATTCCCCAAAGAAGCCAGAATGCTAGACACATTCCCAAATCCTTTCCTTTCCAGAAAGAAAACAGAAGTCAAGGTTTTTTCCACTTTTATTCCATGTTTGTTTGAAAAGAGGAGTCATGGTGAGTTTGTGCTTATTAGTTCAATTATTGCCTTTTTCTACCAGTAGTGTCACAAATTAACACCCTTTCTTTTCAGTGCTTAGATTCTGACAAATCAGAAAACAGTAGCCAGGTGGTCCCCCGAAATTCTGAATGTTAGATGTAATGTTCCAGTCTTCTCTTTTCTTACCTATGGAGAAGCCAGGAATTATGGTTTCCTTCCTAATCACATTTCACTGTACAATGTAGAAAGTCTTTGGTTAGTTAGTGCTATAAATTATTATACTGGAGTTAACAATGCCAATTCCCTGCTTTCTTGAAGTGCAGAGATGTCTTAACTGGTTTCTGAGTTCGTAATGAAAATAATTGATCCATGTAATATTATTAAATCTGTATTTTTGTGAAGAAAGGAAAATCTACAGTGTCCTATTCTACCATATTGTTCAGGTCAAATTATTGAGATTATTTTCAACTTTCTTTACCAATTCTTGTTTCAAGGATAGGAAAACAAAATTGTAATTTATTATCCTTGGATACTGTGTCCTAATACCATGATTTATTTATTCATTTGTTCTATTAGTAGAAAGTTATTACTGGGACTCCTTAAGATTTTCTATGGAAACTTATCATCTATAAGTAGTGAAGTTTTAATTCTTCTTTTCTCATGTGTACTGCCTTTATTATTTCCCTTTGCTTTGTTACAATTTCTAGATGATCTGACAGAATTTTGAGTATAAGTTTTAGAGCCAATATCAATACATTTTTTAAAATTTATACTAGTGCATCTTCAAATATTATATTAGTTGTACATAATTCATGAATATCTATCACCTTATCCTAATACCAGAGCAAAAAAGGTTAAATTTTATTCCTAGATGCCAAGGGCTTGCTATTGTAATTGTATCTTGAAAAATATATAATATTTTTTCCATTTATTTAGATTGCCTAAAAATCAGTTTTCTGTCTTCCTTTCTTTCCTTCTTTCCTTCCTTCCTTCCTTCCTTCCTTCCTCCTTCTCTCTCTCTCTCTCTCTCTCTCTCTCTCTCTCTCTCCTATTATGTGCTATATTTGTGAAATTTAAAACTACCTTCCTAACCTACATCTTCAAGATGTATTATGATTAACATATTATTGGTTCCAATTAGCTAATATTTCATTTCAAATATTTGTGGTTTTGCCTATAACTATTGGTCTGTGAAGTTGGTTTGATTTATCTTCTTTTTAGCCTTAAAAGGTATAAGTTAAGAGCACTGTGTTAAACTTTTATTTTCTAAAATAAGCTTCTAAGATGAAGACATCACTGTAAGCACCATTTCTGCTATATCACATAAATTTTGTTTATATCTTTTCCTTATTCATTTTGAAATTTTGTAAATTTTCACTTTGTGGGATTTAGGTTTATTACTTATTCTCTACAAGCCTAAGTTTTATTATGTGGAAACTGGATGAAATAACAACATAAAATTAATACATTAAAAAATAAAGCTAATTTACTACAATTTGACCTTTCATATGTATCATTATATCTAGAGTTAGGTTAGTAATTTAGGAATTGCAACAGCATTGTGTTAGTAGAAATTTGAATTTTAGATTAATAAAGATTCCTTGAAAAAAAATCAAATTGTACCTACATAAAAATCCTAATTAAATGTATGTCCTTGGTGGATAATAGGATCTGAGTTATTAATTAAGGTACTTTCTCTAACTTCTTCAAATTTACATTAGCAGTTCTACTTTTTAAAAAGTACATGTTTTATGATATAAACAAAAAATAAGTTTTTAATATAAGTACATTGAAAAATACTTTTTTCAATTTTCATTTTCTTAATTAATCCTTCCATCCAAAATTGTATGCTATAGATCAGGGATTATCTTACATTATTTTATTTGTTCATTGACATTCCTCACATATGAATGTTGAAAAGTAAGTTTTATTTTTCAAGTTATAATGAATATTTTAGAAATAAATAATTTGATTGGGATGTGACAAAAGTAACTGAAAAGTTATAACCATTTTTCCCCCAAAATTACTATAAAAATAACCTGGACTGGGCTGGGGTTGTGGCTCAGTGATAGAGCGCTTGCCTCCCACATGTGAGGCCCTGTGTTTGATCCTAAGCACCACATAAAAATAAATAAATAAAAATAAAGATATTGTATCCACCTACAACTAAAAAAAATAATAATAACCTGGACTAAGTTATGCATTTAAAACTACACATAGTCAATAGACACAGATGCTATTTAAAAAATAAACTCACAATTGCTTAAGACTCAGATAATAATCTATGATAGTCATAACCTGGATGAAGTTTTTGCTAACTACAAAAAGAAAAATATTTGTTAGTATAGCTATATACACCAATTTTTTATCTGTTGTCTTCCAAATTAATCTTTTAGCTGAATTTTTGTGTGGCTTGCTTTATATTTTGATCTAATTATTTAATCTTTATAAATAAAAGGAAAAAACACTCTTCTACTCCACCAGTAGGCCCTTGCTCTTAAGATGAACATCCTATTTTAACTTTCCACCCATCAATACAAAATTCTGACTCCTTGTATTGTTTTTTTTTTTTAATTTTTCTTAGAATTATATATTTCACCCTATGAATAAATACCCTATATCTCAGCACACAACTTATACTTTCTAGCTAAATATAAAATCAGTTCCTCTGCCTTAATTTTTGGCTTTTTATTTGTGAATTTATACCACATATATTTTCTCTAATGTTATGAGAAAACATGCTTTTAAACAATATTTCCAAAACACCCTCAAACTGGAAGTGATGTCATTAGAAGTTGTGTACAGAAAATACAAAAGGAACATATGAGTATGCAAGATTCTAAAACTTGAGAATTTTCTCTCATCTCATTTTGGTTTTTGGAAAATCTTCAGTTTACCGTGCTATATTCTTTCTGAATATTTATTAAATACTTATCCAACATAGAGTAGGTAGCTAAAAGATCGCCCAACTGTGGTTAATGACCCTAATACCTGTTTTTGTAAATAGCTTTAATTAAACACATTCTATTTTGTTTTCAGATTGCCTATTTATTAGCATTTTGTCAATACTTTTCAGATCTGGATAGTATCATACATATCATCCACATTCTTTTCATTTTTTATAAGTGAAAATCTGACATTTAATGGAAGCACATGACTAGTTCAAGATCATACCAATTAAAACACAAAAGCCAGAAACAATCCATAGCCATTTTCATTTTGTTAGTACATCCATTGCCTTCATTTCTTAACACCATTAGAGGGACACAGGATCATTAATTTGCTTGGTTCAATGTTCTGGATTGATAATGCCATTTGTCACTTTCAGAGAAATTAGAGAAAAGCTTCCATCTGTCTCTTGTCCAGTGATAATGACCACAGAGACCATGTTTCAGGTAGGACACTGGGAGTCTCTAATGTGTTAGGGTTCTGAATGTCTCCATGTAGTGGCAACATAGATAACTAATTTTAGGCACATAGTATGAATTTGAAATAAACTTAAGTTTGTAAGAAACTATTAAGAGTTGAGAAGTTTTCCTACATCGAAAGTTGCCTATCAGTTATAACTAACATACTGTCCTTAAAATGCTTAGGAATTCTAGATAGATAAAAAAAAATTCAAACATGAGATTATCTCTAAATTTTAAATGAACAGAATTTTTTTTTTTTTTTTTTTTTTTTTTTTTTTTGTGGTACCGGGGATTGAACTCAGGGGCACTCGTCCACTGGGCCACATCCCCAGCCCTTTTTTTTTTTTATATTTTTATTTAGAGACAGGGTCTCACTGAGTTGCTAAGTGCCTTGCCACTGCTGAGGCTGGCTTTGAACTCGCGATTCTCCTGCCTCAGCCTCCCAAAGTGCTGGGATTACAGGCGTGCGCCACCTCGCCCGGCTCAGAATTTTTAATATTAGAATACACTATAGCACATTATTCTATATGAGACATACTGTCTTTGGCATTATTATGTAATTTTAGTGTTTATCATATTATTGCCCTTTATTGTAGGTATCTTCTAATGGAATGTCTTTTCAGATGTGGGGAATTTACATAGAATATATTAAATATGCCTTATTCAGGAAACATTCTGTATAACAGGAAATAGAAAGGACACTTTTTAGTTTTACATCATGTTCTTTATATGTAACAATTGTTTAAAAATCCATTTTCATTGTAGCAACTACACAGGAGAAGGATTGTGAACCATTGGCACATTCTGCAAGAAAGTCGCATATTATGAAGCCTTACAGTTTAACTTGTTTTTAAATTATGCATACATCCTTATTTTGACTTACATATTTTATTTGATGCTATTCAGATCTAACAATTTGAATTTTGTCCATTTATCACATATACTATGATTTTTGTGTGTGCTTTGCCTGATTTTATGCCTGATTTTATGTGGACACATTTTACCAATTTTAAAATAAGTTAATAAATGTCTTTAGGCTAAAGAGAGATCATTGTAGGGAAAGGTTCATGAATTTCCTTGTGAATATTTCTATTACAACTTTACTCTTAGCTTTACCTTCCTCTATAAGCAGGCATGAAGCCTGACATTCAGTTGACCATGTAACTGAAGTCCATTTTAGCAAATGCCATTTCTATTCACTTCATTTGTGTTGTTTCAATTGATAATTAAAATTAACTATTTAGCTGTGGATATAGTTCAGAGGTAGAGTTGTTTACCTAGTGTGCATGAGGCCCTTGGCTCAATCCCCATCACCACAAAAATAAATAAATAAATGTTTTGCTATTAATTGATTTAAATTTCTTCTTTGCTATTAATTCTTTTTACTCAAGTTACCTTAATTGTCTCATGGTCTTTGCCATTGTGTCCATTGCTTTATTTGTATGTCTTATTCTTCTTTGCTATATTTAATGAACAAACAATTTAAAAATCTATCTAGAGGATGTTAATTATTTGAATTATTTGATTGAATTCCCTTGTATTATTTTGTATTTATCTAAAAATGGGAAGTAGAGATTTTAATTAGATAAATATAAATATTCATTAATAAACAAATGTTGGATTCTAAAATACAATTAGGGGTCTATGTCCTCGTTTAATCTGATCATCCTTTACCTATAACCAAAAGAGACCCTACCTCAAATTTTTGCTTGAGATTTGCCCTTTGTTTTGCGTTTTTGATTACTAGCACTCCTCTTTCACTATCAAATACTGGAACTTGACCAATAAAGTCTATGTTCTCACTACTTATAATCACTTTGCTGATATTTTTCTTCAAAACATACAGTAGAATGAATGATAGGACTATTTTTCCACTCCTGGCATACCATCTCTAAAGGAAATTTATGAAAATACGGGCATCAGCATTGATGTAATCTGGTTCATCTTCCCCAGAATATTGATGGCTAAGGAAGTACTCAAGACTAGAGTTGTGTTCAATCCTATCTCCCATTTCCCAATAACAGCCTTTTCATATTCTAATCACATATCCCTTTCAACTCAGTGAAAAGATAGAGGTCCACAATAAAAGAGAAGTCTTTGAAAGGAAGGTTCTGAAACAGTTGCTGTAGATAGTAAGAACTGATATTTCCCATCATTTACTTTAAGTTATTTCAACATAAACAATGACATACAAAAGTGTGTGTAAATGACCTGGCAATCTATAACCTGGAATAAGATAACATTTATATTATCACATTCAATATCCCACAAGCCAAAAGTGTTAGCTGGTGTTTTGATGAACTTAAGTAAAATTCCAACATCCAAAGGAAGATTCTACTACATTTGATTGTTACTGTCTACAACTTCACTATGAACTGTGTTGGTTACAATAAATAAAGGTTAACGGGAAGCACAGAAATATTTGTGGGTAATAAAACTATATTTTATAGATACCTCCAACTTTGCCTGAGTGTTGTATAATTATCAGAAGCATCCATGAGTTAGTGTCCTTCCAAGAGATTCTCTGTGCGATGTCTGAGGACATTTCTGTGTTTTATCTTTTTCTTGTATTTCATCACATGACATGACTCAATGTTTAATGGAATCTGAAATTAGACTTTTATCTATCTGCCTGAAGTATGCTTTGTGTGTATTAAGCTTACAAGATTTTATGGAACTATTAGTCTGACTGTTTGTGAATTAATATCTATCATAAAATTCAGTTACTTTAATTAAAACAAAGGTCCTTTAATAAGGTTGTTGCCGAAGAAGCCCACAGCTCTACCCTTCCTTTAATCATGGAACCCACCATTGTGAATTAACAAAAATTGAATTAAGATGAGAAGTACTCGTGTATACAACCATCCTTCATCTCATGGTGAAGTAACAATGATTTCCTTGTTTTCGGGGTTCGTGCCCTTGCCTTTAGCCAGGATATGAATGCCATAGCAATTCCACAGGGCATGCAGTCAGTTTTCCATTTATTATGTACCTATGCTTTCACAAATTGGAATTCAAATGCTGGTCAGAAGTGAATTAGACAATCATGGAGTAGCAAAGAGAAAAGTAAACAGACCAACTATGAAAAAATTGAATAATAAGTTCCTGGATAATCAGGTTACTATATACAGATTTCATTTCCAACTGGTACTGTTTCTCCTAATTTTCTCTTTAGTACAAATTTTGTAAAGCTCTTTCTTTCTCTGACCTTTCAAAATCTATTTTATACTAAATGCCTCTCCTCTCCTTGAGACTTAGTTTAAATGAGTTGCCTGACAGATCATTTAGCACCATTTCCCTTGCTTTGCAATCCGCTCAAGTAGTGAGTTTACCTCACACTGATTCAGTTATTTTATTATCAATTCAGTCTCCAACAATTCCAATTCTGAAATTAGGAAGGGACTACTGTAATATGATGTCTTTCTCATTCAAAGATTCTCACTGGGTTCACATTGAAAGGAATTAGATAAACTTCTATTTGTATGTTTTAAAGGAAAACAAAGTAATACCTGCTGCTAATACAGTGGTTTCTAAGCCATAATTAACTATGAGCATGAAAGTGCAGACATCAATGTACCCTAATCCAATATAAGTATTTTGCTGTAGAAGATGCTTCAGAGTACAACATAATTATTCCACTGTGTATCCAGATCCATTCCTATCAACTAGGAAGGCTTTGGTGGTAGTTGGTCACACTAACAGTAATGAAACTGGTTCCCATAATGAAACTGGTTCCCACTCTGTAGATCTATGTGGATGGCAGGCAGAGTTTCCAAATGCATCCACCTTCTCAAACTCCACCTCAACAACTTTCTTCAGGTAAAAAGAACATGCTGTGTTGTATTTGCCAATGCACACCCACATTTTCAATTATTGAGATACATATGCTCCAAAAAATGTCTGTATTATTCATAAAATATATCAGTCCCACTGCTTAGAAATCCCATGGGTCCGTGGTAAGTGAGGTCTTATTCTACTTCTGGATATATGGTTAGAAGTAGTAAATATTTAAGAACCACATTCATAATTTGCTTCATATGAAATCTTCTATTATTATATTACAGTGATTTAGGGAGATTGAGCTTAAAAGTTTTCATAACCTTATGAGTTCTCTGATCCTTTCTCTACATTTTTAAATAATTCACATAACATAAAATCTACCATTTTAAATAGAACAAGTCAGTGACATTTAGGACATTCATAATGTTATAGAAGCACCATTTCTATCATTCCAAAAAAAACAACTCCTTCCTGATTAAGCAGTTTCTACCCATTACCCCCTCCTCTTAGCCCCTAGGAACTCCCAATTTCCACTATATGGAATTGTATATTACTACTAATGGATTAGTATTTAGCTGTTTACCTAGTATGCATGAGGCCCTTTGATCAATCCCCAACACCACAAAATGAAAGAAAGAAAGGAAGGAAGAAATAAAGAAAGAAAGGAAGAAAGGAAGGAAGGAAGGAAGGAATGTGTGTTTTATGCTATTTACTGATTAAAATTTCCCTTTTGTTATTCATTGTTTTTACTCAGTATACTCAATATACTATTCAAGTTGTATATAATATTTAACCTGTGGCCGTCTTCTTTTACATAAAATAATGTTTTAGAGGTTCATTCACATGGCCAAATGTATGAATACTTCATTCCTTTTTATACATGAACAATATACCATTGTATGTGTATACCATGATTTATATATGAAGTTATTATTTCAAGCATTTGAGTTGTATATACCTTTGGGCTCTTATGGATTATGATGATATAAACATGCATGCACATTTACTTGTCTAAATGATTTAAATTATTTTTGGCACATATCTATGAGTAGAATTTCAGGGTCTTACAACAGTTGTATGTTTAGATTTTTGAGGAAATCTCAAACTTTTTTCCCACAGAAGCTGAATCATTTTGCATTTCCACCAGCAATGTACAGTGGTTCCAGTTTTTCCACATCCTCATCAACACTTTACATTTTCTGTTTTTGTTTTTTTAATTACAGCCATCCTAATGGATATGAAGAATGTCACCTGTCACCGAGGTTTTGATTGTATTCCTGTTATTAGTTTTCTGAGTGTTTATCTTGAAAGGATGTTGGACGCTGTAAAACACTGTTTCTTCATCCATTGACATGACATTATAGGGGGTTTTCCTCGTTATATTAATGCAATGTGCTACATTGATTGACTTTTCTTATGCAAAATTATTCTTTCATTCCTTGATTGAATCCCAGCTGGTCATAGTGCATATAAAGCTTTTTATATGTTGTGTATTCAGTTTGCTAGTATTGAGGATTTGGGCATCTATATTTACGATGGATAATGGTCTGCAATTTTCTTCTGATAGCTGTAACTGGGTTTGGTATCTACATAAAGCTACCCTCAGAAAATGAGTTAGGAAGTGTTCCTGACCTTCATTTTTTTTTTTTTTATTTTTTTTTGGGGGGAAGAGTTTGAGGACTGGTGTTCATTATTCTTTGAGGTTTAGACAGAGTTCACCAGTGAAGATTGGGCATTGTTTTAAAGTTATTAAATTATTGTTCTAATATCTTTGCTTGCTATCAGTTTCTTTTGAATCAATTTCAGAAATTTTTAATTTTTAGGAATTTGTTTCACACAAGCCTGCTGATATATTGACATATACTTGTTCATACCATTTTCTTGTAAGCCTTTTTTTATTTTTGGTAAGATTTATAGCAATATCTTGATATACTTCTAATTTTATTTACTTGTGCGTTCTCTCCTTTCCTTGACAGTATTCCTAAATGTTTAACAAACTTGTTAATTATTTCAAAAAAACAGTGTGTTTCATTTAATTAATCAATTTTCTTTTCTCTGTTTCACTTGTATTCATCAAATATTTATTTCCTTCCTTCTGCCATTTTTTGTTTTCCTTGCTCTAAACTTTCTAGTTGCTTAAGGTATAAAGTTAGATTGTCAATTTAAGACGTTTCTTTTACAATATAGACAATTACTCTCATAAACTTCTCTGCTAGCCCTACTTTTACTGCATCCCGTAGGTTTGAGAATGTCATGTACCACCTATTCATTTTTCAAAGAGAATCATCTAATTTCCCTTGATTTCTTCTTGACCCATTGGTTGGTATGTTACTTTTAACTTCCATTTATTTGTAAAAGAATCTATTTTCCCTTTTCTTATTGATTTCTAATTTTTTTCCAGTATGGTCAGGAAAATAATTGAATGTTTTCAGTGTTTTCAAAATTTTAATACCTGTGTTGTGTTCTATCATGAAAAATCTTCTGTTACACTTAAGAAGAATCTGTATGTTGTTCTTTTTTTTTTTTTTTTTTTTTTTTTTTGTGGTACCAGGGATTGAACTCAGGGGCACTCGACCACTGGGTCACATCCCCAGCCCTTTTTTGTATTTTTATTTAGAGACAGGGTCTCACTGAGTTGCTAAGTGCCTCGCCATTGCTGAGGCTGGCTTTGAACTCGCGATCCTCCTGCCTCAGCCTCCCAAAGTGCTGGGATTACAGGCGTGCGCCACCGCGCCCGGCTTGTATGTTGTTCTTGATGAATAAAATATTTTATGTTAGGTTCAGTTGGTTTAAAGGGCTGTTCAGGTCTTTCATTTTCTTGTCAATCTTTTGTCTAAAATTTTATATGCATTAATGAAAGTGAATTATTGGATTGTACAAATATGTAGTTTTAATATTCAAATCTGTTAATGTTTATTTCATATTTTCAGCCTTAATTATATGCTATTTATATGATTATGATTATAATTACTATACCTTATATGTGAATACATCTTTCCCCATTATATTATAGCCGTCTTTGTCTTGTAACTTAAAGTCTATTTCATGTGCTATATCTGCCCTAGATCTATCTTAATTACTGTTTCCATGGAACATTTTTTTTTTCTTTCACTTCCAAACTTAATGTGTCTTCATGTCAAAAGTCAATCTCTCACAAAGTGTGGTTGTGCATGCCCGTAATCCCAGCAACTTGGGTGGCTGAGGCAGGAGGATTGCAAGTTCAAAGCCAACCTCAGCATATTAGGAGGCACTTAGCAACTCAGTGAGACCCTGTCTCTAAATAAAATATATTTGAATAGAGGAGGTTGGGATGTGGCTCAGTGGTTAAACACCCATGTCTTCAATTTCCAGTACCAAAAAAATAAATAAATAAATAAATAAAAATAATCTCTTAAACACAGTATGTAAATATCAACTTGGATCTTGTTTTTTTTTTTTTTTTTTAATCCAGTCCTCTAATTTCCTCTTTTTTCATAAAAATTAATTACTGATTAGCAAGGGCTTCCCTTTTCCATTTCATTACTTTTTTTCTTCATATTCATGCATTTTGTCTTTAATTTCCTTCATTATGGCCCTTTTTAAAATTTTGTTGATTTTTGTAGTATACTCTTCTAATTCCCTTCTCATTTCTTTTTGTGCATAATTTATATAGATTTTACTAGTGATTATCTTGGAGAGCATAATTAATATTTCATGTATATAGCAGAATCATCTGAATTAATATACAGAATATTTGGTTCTATGAAGTACTTCACCCCCTATATGCTTTTGCTATAAAACTATATCGCTATGCATTCTGTATAGTTATTTTTCATTTGTCTTTTAAAACATGTAGGAAATAAAATGTGTTGCTACAAACTAAAAGTACAGCAATATGTTCTTTTAAATATATCCTTGCAATTAGCTTTACAAGAGAACTTCAGTTTTTTTGTATTGTTTTGAATTGTTTTGTAGTGCCTTTTTTATTTTAAACAGAAGAAACTCCTTTGGCATTTCTTGTAAGGCAGATCTTCTAGCAAACTCCACCAGCTTTTGTTTATCTGAAAATGTTTTAAATCCTCTTTCATTTACGCCAATTATAGAATTCTTTATCCTTAGTATTTCTCTCTGGGTACTTTAAATACTGTCATTCTACTGTCTTCTGTCTTCCCATGGGACCTGATGGGAAGTCAGCTGTTAGTCATTTTGAGGATCCTTTGTAAATACAGAGGCATTTCTCTCTTACTACTTTCAAAATTCCCTTTCAATACTTTGAATATATTGTATTTTGGTGTAGCTTTTTATTCATACTTCTTGAAGGTCATTGAACTTCTATGCTACTACATAGATTCCGTAAGATTTATTATGTCTTATAAAATTTGGGATGAATTAGACATTATTCAAATACTTTTTTCTAAATTTTTCTCAGTCTCTTCTTTTGGAAATACCATAATAAGTATACTGTTCCACTTGATATGATGCTACTTGTTCCTTTTATTCTCTGTTCAGTTTTCTTTATTCTATTTTTCTTCCTTTTTATCAGATTGGATAAACTCAGTTTTCTTTGTTGAAGTTTGATTACTCTTCCTTCTGCTGCCCAAATCTACTATTGAATATATATCATAAATTTTTCATTTCAATTATTGTACTTTTCCATTACAGACTTTTTATTATTGTTTTTCTGTAATAATCTCCCTTTATTGACATTATTATTTGTCTATACATGATTTTCATTCTTGTATATGGTTTCCTTTAGCTGTCTAGATTGAACAGACTAAACTAATATAGAGTTTAATCACAGTAAGCAAGCTTGGCTGTTCACAGAAGGCCGTACAGTCAGTTAAATGATTAAATTGTCAACAACAATTTACGCTATAACCAACTGACTAGTTGATTGACTTGGCTACTGCCAATGTAGTAGTTTTCCATGTCTCACTTCTATTTCTCTATAATTCCTGTCAGGTCACGTGGTTGTTTGGAATTCTCAGAACTTGTTCTGTTTATGGGAGCTACCTTATTCAAGAATCATGGTTTTGTTTAGTTTTGCTCAAGTAAAATCTACAGGTTTGAATGTCCAAGAAATTTTCCATTTAACACATTATGAATCAAACTTGTGGTCAGCTGCTATGTACTATAAAAATCTGAATATTTTAATGTTTAATGATACAGCTGTATGTACATTTACTAAAGTTACTCAAAATACTTTTTCCCCCCCCCCCTTTTTTTAATGTCTCTTTTTAGTTTACATGGACAGTAGAATCCATTTTGACATAATAACAAAAGCATGAGACATATCATGTTCTATTCAGTCTGCATTCCTCCCCTCAACCCCTGCTCCCTTCCCTCTACTGATCTTTCTGCCACTTAGCCAGTTATTTTTTTACTTACTTTTTGTGGATGTATACAATGGTAAGATTCACTGGGGTATATTCATGTATGTACATAAGAAAATTATGTCAAATTCATTCTACTATCTTTCCTTTTCCTACCCCTCCCTTCTTTTCATTCCCCTTTGTCTACTCCACTGAACTTCTACTTTTGTTTTTAATCCCACCCTGCCCTTATTATGAGTTAGCTTCTACATATCAGAGAAAGCATTCAACCTTTGTTGTTGTTGTTGGTGGTGGTGGTGGGAGGTGTGTGTGTGTGTGTGTGTGTGTGTGTGTGTGTGTGTGAGATTGGCTTAAATTACTTAACATGATAGTTTCCAGACTCATCCATTTACCAGCAAATGTCCTAAGGTCATTCTATATAGTTGAGTAATATTCCATTGCATGTATAAACCACATTTTTTCTATCCTTTCATCTGTTAAAGGGCACCTAGTTTGGCTCCATAGCTTAGATATTGTGAATTGGGCTGCTATAAACATTGATGTAGCTGCATCACTGTAGTATGTTGATTTAAATCCTTTGGATATATACCAAGGAGTGTTATAACTGGGTCAAATAGTGATTTCATTCCTAGTTTTTTGAGGAGTCTCCATCTGCTTTCCAGAGTGGTTGCACCAATTTGCAGTCCCCCCCCAACAATGTATGAGTGTAAACTTTTCCCCACATCCTCACCAACATTTATTGTTACTTGTATTCTTAATAATTGCCATTCTGACTGGAGTAAGTTGAAATCACAATGTAGATTTAATTTTGCATTTCTCTAGCATTGGTCTTAAATTTCCCATATACCCCATACTCTTCAACTGTTTCACTTTCTGCAACTAGCCATATAGGAAACCAGTTCAGTTACATCCTACAAACTGTTACTTTTGCTAGTTGTATAATTTTGAACTGACTCAGTCTTGACTCAAAGTGTTAACTCATTAACTCTCCCTTAGTCTTATGAGTATGTTCTTCTTAACCTTAAGCAATAATGTGAATCTTCAACTGCATTAGGAAATCTCTGCAGACCAAATTAGCTAGTCCATTGTTTGAGCCACCATAACATGTTGAATTTAACTTATATACAGTTTATATTTTATGCCATTTGTTAATTAATTTATCTATCAAAAGGATGGACTGTCATACCAGACTTGTAGTGTTGGAAGGATGACTTTGCCACTCACTAATTATGTGACATTTGGGCACTTACTCTCTGTGCTATATAATAGGTAACAGTAGTGCCTACACTATGGAGATATATATTTATGTATATGTATTTTAATACATTTATATACATTAAATATATATATTTAAAATTATTATACATGTTAATACATATTGTCTAAATGTTATCTGCAATAATATAAGATCAATATATGTCACATAATAATAACACCATCATCATCATTTTTAGGGAGCTAATGGAGTATGATTACTATGGTTTCTTTTTTGTAAGCTGCCTGTCAATGGCCAACCACAAACCGCTGCGGGAGGAAAACTCTCAGAGGCAGAGTAAAGCTATTACTACTTTTACTTCTACTTTCTTAGAGAGAGCTTAGAGAGAGAAAGAAAGATTTTTAGAGAGAAAGATTAGAGAGAGCTTTTCTTCTTGTCTTCTTAGCTTAGAGAGAAAGAAAGAAAGAGCTTAGCTTAGAGAAAAGAAAGAAAGATAGAGCTTAGCTTAGAGAAAGATTATTTTTTAGAGCTTCTTTCTTCTTTCTTCTTTCTTCTTTCTTCCTCGGGAGCCTCGGCCTAACTCTGACCAGCCATTACTTCTTCTATCTGGTTTCTCTTCTGTAACCGCTCTGCCTACGTTCTGGCCGCTCTGATTCTTTTTCTCCGTCCCGAACTCTTCTTCTGACCGACTGAGCGACTGCATGACTGACTGAATGAATTTCTCCGTTCTCCTAACTCGGACCGCTTTCACCCGGTTATATACCTTTAGCTTTGCGGGTGCCTCAAGTGCATTTACAGGTGCGTCACATACATATCAGGTGGAACTTATGGCTTCCAGCTAGCCATAATAACCCTTCCTAATTGGGGCTTCTTCACTTTTTTAATCTTTAGACTTCAGAAATGAGCAAAATAATGCACAAAATAGTGTCTCAATAAATATTCTGAAAGTGTTAAGTAATTGAAGCTTATCTCTTAAACTTCTCTTGACCCTCTAACTTTAGTCCATGATTTAATTAATGTGACGCAACCACCAATACTTCTGATTGAATATAGACAAAACCATGGAAGATGGCATTAACTGCCTTTTATCCATAAGCAGCATATTTATTGAGTCCCAATTTCTGAGATTCTCACCTAGATTTCCTTCACACTTGAAAATTCAATTACTCTTGAGTTTGGAGAATATATTTTCTTGGAACAACTTATCCTAATTATGTGGATCTTTGCAAAGTCTATTCTATTTTGCTCTATCACAGGTCTCTTTACAATTTATAGATCTTCTGCATATGGATAATCTACAGGCTCCAAAATTTCTTAACTTAAAGTTCTTTGTTTTTCATTGCATTCCTTGGGCTCTGTTTATATTCTATTTTCTTTGGTATATTATGTAAGTTCACCTGTGTTTGTTTCACTAATCTACGAACTACTGGAGAAAAAGAAATAGATGAGAGATAGATCCTGAAAAATAGGTATCCGTCTATTTCCCCAAAATTTAGCATTTGCTTGACCTAGTACACATGCTAAATACATATTTACTGAATTATATTTTAAGAAGTAAATCGATGTCTTTCTTGACAGTAATTCAATGATTTCTAACTTCTTAGTCAAGTATAAGTTATCATAGAATTTCAAGCTCCATGCTGCATAAGAGAATATTAGTCTCTTCATCTTTATTTTCCAGTTTTCAAGGAAAATAGAGAACAGCTACTTATCTCTATACAGTACATTATTTTAAACTGTTATTGCTTTGGCATTCTGCTTCAGTGTACAATTTTCATAACGTTAGCAATGAAATTTAATAAATATGAGGCATTTAGTTTCTTGGAAAAAAAATAGTACTCCTTCAAATATCATTCTATTTTTATACCAATGAAACATTGCCTACAAGATAATTTTTTGAGATATCTATTCACACAGAATATCTCTCTCATGAGAATAACAAGCACGGTTCACAATCGTTATAGGATATATTTATAAAATTTATGACTGCATTTTTAAATACTATCTTGTAATTTTAACACCTTTATATTATATTGAACCAATACAAACAGAACAGATAGTACAGTTCTGAGAGGGTCTGTCATGTTTTACATTCCTTTGGCATGAAAAAGTAAATTTAACCTCCAAGATTCTGGGATGCTCTTCTTAAGTAATTAATGATAAGTATTGAAAATATGAAAATTTAAGCTAAAATCAAGTACTTAGAAGCGCATTTAAAATGTTCATTTTAGCTAATCATAAGAAATATATTTCATCTTAAGAAAATGATCCTTTGTTTCTTACTGGTTCTTAAAAATAATAAATTTAGATTTAAATGATAGCCTCAATCTATTTTTTTCTAATTACCTTCCTCCAAAAAATATTTTAACATAGTTTCAGATTCTGATTAAAAGTTAATTATGTTTGAGGATATAACTCATCTTAAGGTACCTTTTGAATGTTGGGAATATAAATTATTAACCTGAAAAAAGAACTTATTTTTTCCATACCAAAAAAAGAAGTAAAGATTATTTTTAATTGGGTAATAACTAAATATCACTACCTTACAAATACCAATTTTAGTAGATATTATCAAAAAAATTTTAAAGGAATTTAAATATATTGTTTCCTTCTCAGATCTAGTTTGTTTCTATTGACCTTTTGTCCATTTCTTTCTTTCTTTCTTTCTTTTTTTTTTTTTTTTTAAACAGGTACTTGTCATCTCAGACAAAATGAATTTCAGGGAGAAATTTTAATGACCTTATCTGTTTAGGTGTCTCCTTGATTGATTACTTGCTTAGGCACTGGTTTGGTTGTTTGAAAAGCAGCTCATGCAAGAGAATAACTTCATATGCCTTGTCATTATTTCAATCATTTAGAAATATTTTCTGGAAATTCTGAATGAAGATGTAATAGGTACAATGTTTTACTCCTATTCCCACATTTAGTATCCAGAAACTAAAGGGAATACAATATATTAAAATTTTATTTTTAATGCACAATTATGCAAATTATGCAAAAGCTATAAAGAACATTTGTGTGTATTTGTGTTTGTGTGGTTCTAAGGAACAATCCCCAAATTGCACAGGCTAGGTAAGTGTTTTTGTACTAAGCTCTGAACCCAACCCAAAGAACATTCTAATGTAGTAAAATTCAAACATAGTGGAAAATATTGAGAATTTGCACATACTATCTAGATCTTGGAAAAACTATAATTCCTCTAAAAGATTAAGCTTCATACATTGTCCATTAATAGTCTTTTAGAAAAATTTGATCTTGGGATTTGAAAGAACTGCTGCAGGATGGGAGATGTTCTTATTTGGCCCATATCAAGCAGGTAGAGAAACTGGAGTTAAAGGAAGAACCTTGCAGATGTGCCTTCTTCATGGTCTGTGTCACACTTCTAACCTGATGGAAATTATTAAATGTGAGCAGTGGCACAACACTGGTGTGAATCAAAAGCTGTGTTCACATCACCAATAAACAGAGATATAGGGATAATGTTGAGGATGAAAAGAGAGTGGAGAGTGATATGATGATAGCAAACATGATAGTATTGTTTTCAAGAATCTGAGATCACAAAGTAGGATTAAAATGCTAGCAGCCCCATCTTATCTCATTTAACCTCATGAACACTAACAAATCAAAACAAAATAAAAATGGTTCAGCTAAAAAATAATCAATCTCATTTAAAGTTCAACAACTGCATATGAATTGACAAGACAACTTTGGATGAGAAAGAAATGCTTATGTCCATATAATGTAATCTCTCCAGAATATACAAAATTAAAATATTGGTTAACATTTTTATTTTATTTTAATTTTTACTAATATTAGTTTGAGGATGTTCAGTGGGAGGGATTATAAAAGTTATCTGAATCCAGACTTAATTTTACTTTTATCATTTTCACATTCATTCTTTCACCTTTATCAAAGTTAATTCATGCTAATGTTTTACATAAAATAGGCTTATTGTTTTAAAATATTTATGCCTATTGTTGATATATACATATGCTAAAGTAAATTCTTCTTCAGTTTGTATTCATTAGGCATGTATTTCATTTATAGAAGAGGTAATATTTTGAGTGATTTTTTTTTAAGTTTATATATCATCATCTCATAATCGAAAAGAAATGCACAATATGAATTTCCCCCTGGATTTAAACTTCATGAGACCAATTACTCTTCCCACATTCTGACTTCATTTTGGCAATTTTCCTTTCATTCTGACAACCAACATCTTGACCCTTCATGGTGCCCATAAAATTTTTACTGACCTTCTAACATGCTCCCAATTCAACCAAGTTGCTTTTTCTCATATTTCCTCCTCTGCCTTCACTCCATCATCTTTAGCAAGGATTATGGTCTCAGAAGCAAAATTTAAAAGTGAAAGATTTAGGTCATAAGCTGGGAACACTGGAGAAGACAATGAAGTGATTAAAGAGCACAGGGAAAAGTCCAGCTCCTCTAGGAGGAACTAGACTACTTATGAGGGTCAGAGACACTTACAATGACAAACCCTTGAGCACAAGTCCACTGTACATGCCACAAAGACATAACCAGAAAACTAGAGAATACAATGTCCACAGCCTACCTTCATATTATTAGTCACCCAGTGATAATAACAGTGGATTGTAACTCAGAAAACCTTAAGAGGCAGCACAATAGAAAATTCCAGAACTAAGATGAGAGATAAAAACAAAGTAATTAGCTGAATTTGAAGACTTTCATATCCATACCTGTAAGAAACATCAAACATTTCCCACTCCAACTCTAGATGAGTTTAACATATATTTTCACCTGAAGCCCTATTTACCTCTGGCTCTATGAGCATTTGGTATAGAGAAAAAAAAAACTGCAAGCAATGCCAAAATATTCTAAAGAGATAAAACAGTCATCAGAATGAGATTGAGAAATAAACACAGGAGTAGAATTAGATGAGGAATTTGGAGATTCTATGATCAATAAGTTAAATGTTCTAATTGAGGTATGAAACATGCAATACATGATGTTGAGAATATATCTGCACATAGATAAATAAAATGTTCTAAAACATCAAACAAAATTTTTATATCAAAAACACAATAAAAGAAGAGTTTAAGGTGCTCATAAGTAGACTCAGTGCAGTAAAGGAAAGACTTAAAAGATGCAATGACTTAGAAGCAATGACTTAGAAGATATAGCCATGGAAACTGCAAAACAGAAGCACAAAGATAAATAAAAAAGATGAAAAATATAGAATATCCAATAACTGTGGAATAATATCATATGATGCATATACATATTGGAATACCAGCCAGAGGAGAGAGAATGGAACAGAGGAAATATTTGGAGTAGTAATGGCTTGATAAATTTCCAAAATTAATGAGAAACCAGAGGTTCAGAGAACACTCAGCAGGAGACATATCAATGAAACAAAAACTAAATGAGCAATAACAACAAAAAGAACACCTTTGTCAAATCCAGTGCAGAGATGAAGGGTGAAGAACATCCATAAAGGAAAACAAACCCCACATCTACACAGAAATATGAATAAAAATTATAGTGAATTTCTTGAGAAACCATGCAAACAAGCAAAGAGTGGAGTAGAATCTTTAATATTAAAAAAAATTAAAATCATGTGAACCCAAAATTCTACATTGTGTGAAAATATCCATTTGAAGATAGTTTCCCAATTCATTAGCTTCCTATTTCTGCTACAACAAATTACCACAAATTTAGTAACTTGAAACAGAAATCTCTTCTCTCATGGTTCTGGAGTATAGAAATCTTAATCAGGGTGTCCACAAAGCTGTGTGCCTTCTGGAGGTGATAGGAGAAAATCTGTTCCTGTGCTTTTTCAGGATTCCAAATACCACCTCATTCTTTGTCTCATCTTTTCTCCTCTCTGACTTTGTATCTTCCTTTTGAACAGGTACTGTGAGAATGTGAGATTCATCCAGATAACCCAGGATAATCTCTCCACCTCAAGAATCTTAACTGAATCACATCTGCTAAATTATTTTCTGGTGTAATATATTCACAGGTACAGGGAATGAGGATATGGATGTCTTTGGCAAGAGCATTTTCAGCCCACCACACCCCAAATCTAAGGAAATTCTCTGCGAACAGAGTTGATTTATAACAAACGTTAGTAGGAGATTTTCAGGCAAAACTGCAAGACAATTATTCAGGCGACTCTATACCAACTCAATCCTCCATAGCTTTTTTTGTTTTGTTTTGTTTTAAGATTCCTAAGAAAACTGTAGATTGTGCTGTGAATGCAATACCTAAAGAAAAGTAGAAACTAGCTACAACAGCCAGGGCCCTGTTCCAGTGCCTCCTGGAAACACTATCTCCTGCAATGCCCAGAGTGCTTTGTCATCCCTGGGAATAAAGCCCAGGCTTGCTGCTTTTGGGGACCCCTCAGCTGCTCTAAGAGTGGGACAAATGCAGACAATACTCCATCTGCCTGGACCCCTTCCCTGTGCCTTTTGAGGACTGGCTCATCCTAGGATTTTAATGTTCTTTTCCACCCAGCTGTAAGTAATAAAATTATTTCACTTAATTTGTGTAGGTGTTCTGTCTCACCAGACTCATGAAAGTAACAAGTGACAACCCAAGATATGGTGGACTCAATAACCAAAGTATAGCAAGCCTGACACAGAAGAAAGAAATTGCATGTCAGAATCTTGTACATATGTAAAGAAAGGCAGAGTTTAATAGAAGAAATAAAGGAAGGTAATATATTTATTTTTCTTAACTGTTCTAAAATAACTGTTAAAAAATAACAGCAATATATTGTATGTTTATAACATATGAATGAAATAAAGACCAATATCATAAAGGCCTTTAGTGAGGAATTACAATAATTCAGTTACAAGTCATTTGAACTGCATTAATTCAAGATGAACCCAGATTATTTAAACATGCATGTTGTATAGGGCACAGTGGCACATGCCTGTTAGTCTAAGATTTTGGGGAGACTGAGTCAGGAGAATCACTTGAGCCCAGGAGTTCAAGGCAACATAGGAAGATGCCTGTCTCAATAAATATGGAAAGTGTGACAGAAGCTTACTCAAGACTTTACAAAAGCAAAAAAAAATGAATGAAAAATAGAGGACATGAAATTGAATCGTAAAGATGCCTACTTAATGACAGATAAGAAAAAAAGAAACAATGAGCAAATTCATGAATAGTAATCATTTAGAAAGATGACTGACTTTAATTTATATCAATAGTTACTTTAAATAAGAGTGCTCTGAACAAAGTAGTTAAAAGAGAGTTTCAGATTGGACTAAACTTTATACTTAGCACAAGAGGCCCACTTTTAATATTAAAACTCAGATAAGTCAAAGTACAGTGGTAGAATAACACACTACAGGAAGACACTAATCAAAAGAAATCCGGAGCCGGGCGCGGTGGCGCACGCCTGTAATCCCAGCACTTTGGGAGGCTGAGGCAGGAGAATCGCGAGTTCAAAGCCAGCCTCAGCAATGGCGAGGCACTTAGCAATTCAGTGAGACCCTGTCTCTAATAAAATACAAAAAAAAAGGGCTGGGGATGTGGCCCAGTGGTCGAGTGCCCCTGAGTTCAATCCCTGGTACCAAAAAAAAAAAAAAAAAAAAAAAAATCCGGTATATTAATTCCAGACAAAACTGACTTTGGAACAAGCAAAACTATTAGCAATAATAAAAGATATTGCTGCCATGTCATGGTTTCAATATTTGACTCTTCCAGAACTTATGTTGAAATTTGTCACTGCAATGTTGTTATGAGGTACAACATTTAGGAGGTGATTAAATCATGAGGTATCCACCACCATGAATGGATTAATGCCTTTATTATGGAAGCAGGTTTGTTATCTCATTATTGGTTTCCTCTCTTTCCCTTCATTTGTCCCTCTTTTTATTTCCCTCTCTCTTGCTTTGTCACCTTCTTCCATGTGATGACATAACATGAATGCTCTTAGCTGATACTGACCTTTCAATGGAAGACTGTTCAGTTTCAAATAAATTTCTGTTCATTATAAAGTACCCTGTCTCAGGCATTCTGTTATATTTGCAAAAATGGACTAAGACAATTATATAATGATAAAGTGTTTCATTCTCCAGGAAGATACAATTATAAAACCATATGCTACATTAGGGAAATGATGGTTGTCATAAAGAGCACATATTTGAGAGGAAAATATGTCTACTGAAGATCTTTTGAATGATTAATTTGCTTAGCCAAATTTTTATGAACTTGGCAATATTACCAAGCATTTAGAAAATACTCAGTAGAGTATGGGAGAAAACCAGGAGCATAAACAATTAAAATATGACTCAATGACCATGATAATAAAAGTGTGTCAAGATTCTCTAGGTAAAAATATACTATATTCAAAACTTCTATATATGGTTGGTACTCCAGTCCTTCATTGGCTTCTGTAATCCAGGAATATTATGACCTCAAAATATCCAAGAAGAAGTGGCTATTCTAGAGTAGAATCTTATTCATTCACAGAAGGGTAGATTGTCTTTGTATGAAATTGAGACAGAAATATAGGTTACTGTGTTTCACATGCCAAAGGCATCCCTGAGAGATTTAGTGTTTACATAAATAGAAATTAGACTGAGAAGATGCCAGAGATCAAAATAAGTGTTTTAGTTATTCATTTTATAAAGAAAGTATTTACTACCTTACATAAGATTTATATAATTTCAGCCCAATGACACACACCTGTAATCACAGTGACTGGGGAGGCTGAAGCACAAGGTTCACAAGTTCAAGGCCAGCCTGGGCAATTAGTGAGATTCTGCCTCAGAATAAAAATTTAAAGTGCTGGTTATATAGCTCAGTAGTAGAGCCTGGGTTCAATCCTTAGTACCACATGCACACAAAAAGATTCATATAATTTCCATAAAACACAATATTATGTTTTGAATGGGATTACCAATCTAATATTTTAGCACCTTTTCAAATATTATATTTCATACAATGGAATCATTGGATACAAAGATAATATAAATTTCATAAAATACATTATACTAATTACCAGTATTAAAGTATGAATTTAGGAATCAAATTATTGAATCTTTTATCACTAGGTATTTTTACCTTCTTGTATTTGAAAAAAAAAGCCTTAAACAATATTATATTACATCAAATTTAATTCAACTCAATTATTTCAATTTTCATTTGATATTATACTAAATGTGAATCTTTGGAGACACATTGCATCCAATACAAATGTTTCCCATTTTCCTGTCTCATAATTAACCTCTAACATGACCTGTAATCAAAGTCCCTCCTGGTGTACATGACCAGAAGCAGTCCTCTCTGCTTCAGGCTGAATTTAGTTGACTCACTTATGAGAATCGAATACCACAAAAGTAAAGGAATGTCACTTCTGACACAAAGTTTTTAGGTGTGGCTTTTGTCATGAGTGTCCTCACTTCCCCTCTCACCTGCTCATTTTGAAAGAAGCCAGCTTTCAATTAGATCTTGTTAAATGAGAAAGCTGAATCTTAAGAAACTGCCAGTGAGGATTTGAGGTCTTTGGCTTTTGGGAACTAATCCTTAAAACAACCATATGATTGAATTTGGAATAAAATCTCTGCTAGTCAAATCTTCAGATGAGACAGAAGCCCTGACTAATAGCTTGAATGCAACACCATGAGAATTCTGAAGCAGTGATACCCAGCTACGTTTCAACCTACAGAATTTGTGAGATAATAAATGTCTATTGTTTTAGACTACATTTTGGATTTTTAGTGCAGAAATTGGCAATTAGTATAATAAAATGAATACTGTACTGGGAAAATTAAATATTAAGTAAACGACTATTGGAAAAATTGCCAATAATTTTATATACTATAGTCAGTCACAGGAAGAAACTGATGTTTTAGCTAGTAATTTGGGTTTAGCAGTAATTGAATAAGATATAATTCATAAAATTGGCACCTAATGATTAACACTGAGAAGAAGTTGGTACAATAATTCTTTTTTTTTAATATCTGGGAGCATATATTTATGACAGAGAAAAAAGTGGAAATTAAAATTCGCAGCAGTGAGTGTAACTAGAAAAGTTCTCTTTGCATATCTCTGTTTGGCCTCAGGTGGGTAGAAACCAGATGTTAAATGGGTTCTGTCTTTCTATTTAAATACAGCCGAATATGCCTGGTACAAGTTCAAGGTTGAGTAAGAGTTCTGTTAATTTCCAAGGAGCTTAAACATTTAAGATTGCCTTGGCTCTGAGTCTTCTTTTGGGATCTGTTGTCTCTCTAGATGTCATCGATTCAGATATGAACCTCCAACTCTTAGTTCCAAAAAATCTATTCACACAATGAACTGAGTAAATTACATTCAAAATGAGATAGGCTTAATGAGATAATAAATATTTATGTAAAAATAGTACAATTATTTCATATTAAACACTAGTATAATTTATATTTCATTTTTAAGATATCTCTTGATCACACAACCAGCACCTTTTATTTTGACTCATCGTTTCACATAAACACCACCCACATTTGATTTTTTCCTTTCTTTCATTTCCTTCTTGGACCAAAACCAGAAAATGATTCTTTTTCATCCCTGATGAAATGATTGAAATCCACTATTGCTGGTTGCTCACGTTTCTGTTGATATTTATTAATATAAAATATAATAGTCTATTTCCAAGCTGTTTCTAAAAATTTTTCCTCAATGAAATTAAATTCCTGTTAAAAAAATGGATTCCCTTATATCTGATTTCTGGAATCATTCATAGTTTATATATACGTTACTATGGTTGATGCTAGTAGTCTGTATTTCTCCACTATAGCTCTAAAAGAAATTTAAGTGAATAAACTTCCCAGTAGAAAAGTTACACTTAAAGCTTCATTTATTATTGTTTTACCTTTTAAGTTCAATTTTTAATTTCAACCTCTTAGAACAGCCATTATTGCCTACCAATATAGAGAAAGAATTTTTTAGAAGAACAAAATGAAGGAAATGAAAGAGATATGAATGTGTCAGTAGAAATGCATAAAACCACCATAGAGAAGATTACTCAGTAAGGAAGGAGATGGGCTATTAATAAATATCTACTGAACCCTCACTCTTTGCCACAACTAGGATAAATGCACTGAAAAAAAAATGTTTTACTTTTATTTTAGATACAAGTGAAAATGAAACACATGGAAAGGAGACAGGGGTGAGAGCTGCCTTATTAGCAGCTTTAGTAGTCCAAAAGTAGAGCCAAGTCTAAATGTACAGGGTTCTCAAAGTCAAGTCAGCCATGAATGAACAAGCTCAGTGATGAACAGGCTGGTAGCAGAGACTTGCAGTCTCAGATCCGTCTTGGATCATTTTCTGTCTCCATAGTCCCAGGACGAATATACACATTTTGAAATTTAAAGATATTTAGAGCAGGGATGGACTCTGAAAGTACAAAAAAAATGTAATTCCATAATGTTGTTAATAATCAAAGAATTGCTATGGCAATGAAGATTAAATGACACAAATGAGGTAATTTATAAGCATGTAGTGACAGTCTAATGAGCTTAGGACCTTGTAAGAAATATACAGAGAGGCAAGTAGGGAGGAAGTGCTTGATTCTCTTTCTTTAATAAAACTAAAACCTTGAGATTATGAGAACAATTTTAAATAAGAATTACACTAACAAATTAGCATCTACAAATGACAAAAGAGAACTAATTATCACAGGTAGCTTCAATCCCTCTAGACACGACTGTTACTATTTATAAGTGATGTTTCAAATATATTTAAAGTGTTTCTTTAAGATTTTTTATTACCTCTTTTACTTTAAAATAGAAATCACACTTGTCTGTGAGTTATGAGCAACCAGCACACCCCCTCTTTTGCTTCATAACCATTCTCCCAGCAAACATTGTGGTATTTGATGCCTTGAGTATGTTTCTGTTTTGAGCAAGTGCAGTGTGAATGAGGATGAATGACAAGCAACATCAGGCTCCTTCCTGCCCTAACTTTCTGACCTAGCCACAAAGTTCAGGTGTGATTGTGCAGAGGCTAGTTGCAGGTATGGGGAGGAGCCATGCTCATTCTCCAAGTTCTCAACTACCTCCAGGGGGGCCACTGGGCTTTGAGTTATTGTTTGATTCACAGACTTTATGTGCACTTTGAAAGACAGCTTGGAATATTCTAAATTTGGAAGTGTTTTGAGAATTTAATATTTTTCTTAAAAATATGCAATAGCGAGAGATCTCCTTTTAGTAGCTACCACTTACTGAAGGCTTGTTATGAGAGACTTAAAAATATTTCAACTGAAATCATTCACTGGCAGATTGGTAGTGGTGAACCTATGGTTTTCTGAAGATACAAGTTTTTTTTTTTTTTTTTTTTTTTTTTTTTTTTTTTTAATCTTCTAGAGGGCATAACATCAGTATAAGAGTGGCACTATTATTCCAATAAAATTTGAGGAAACTGAAGCTCACTGTTTATAAGTTTTAATCCCAACGTTATTGAAAGAAGTAAAATTCAACACAGGTGTTTTTCTATCATAAGCCTAAAATATTTCCCCAAAATCAGTGAAAACAAAACAAAACAGAAGAGTATTGGAATACTCAGTCTATAATGTCAGAATTCACAATCCTATAATTCTACATGGATATACAAGGAAAGAGAAAATGCATTGATAGAGTGAAGCCAAGCTCTTTACTAATTTTAAAGATGTATATGCCTAATAAATTGAGCCAAAATTAATATAGTCCAGATTAATTTACTTTTAAGGAATAATCTATGTGATTGTAGGTAAGGGCATCATTCATTTATGAAACATACAGCTCCGAAGGTATGAAGACTGAATGTGCAGGTGTATTTCACCCTCCCACAGTCCCCATGTTGTGGTAGCTGCCCCTTCATGGCAAATGGTCATGCCCCATGGGTACAAAATTTTTCTGACTCAGTCAAATGGCTGTTGTTAATGAGACCTGTTCTACTAAATGGAATTTGTACTATTGGTTATTGTTGTTTTTCCAGAAAGAAGTAAGGAACAAGTGGTAATTAGAATCTCTGCTTAGCCAGCATTTCTCCTAAAATGTTATTTCCAAGGAAATTGGACTTTGGCTTCAAAACTATAAAAATTCAGCAGCATAAAGCATAAAATGTACCCAATTTTAATCAATGTAAATTACACCGGTAGAAAAGATGTGTATGTGCAACCAACAGCCATCCAATTTTTCAGAAGGGTACTCTTTGAAAAGTCCTTGCAGTAATAATTTAATTAATGAAATTCCAATGCACTTTTCAAATGAAAAAGTTGAATTATCTATTAATTTTCTGGGTTTCATATTTTATTTCATTGAATGACAAAATTGTTATTTTCATTTCATATGTCCTTGGAAGACTCGGAGCATATTGCTATCTATAACTAATCCATGCCCTGTGAATACATTTCTAAATTATGAAAAGGAAAAACAGTACTGAAACATAATATGTACTAGTTTTTAAAGTAAATATAATCATGGCAAAAAGAGAAATTGTAAACGCAACAGAATTTAACCTTTGACTGTGTTGCAGTTAGCCACTGTTGATACATGGTAATTGTATTTTTGCCATTATGTTATCAATCTATCAATCTTAATTCTTAATTAATTCCAATTAGTAGACTTTTACTCATACTTTCATCACTGTCGCTAATCTTCCCTGAATTAGTAATATTTTTTGAAAATGACATAATTCTGGCTTAGTATAATATACTGAAAATAAAGCTGCCTACATTCAGCTGTGATATTCAATCCTGCTAATAGGATTTCTTAAAGAAAGGGAAAAGTTCCTTCCATCTAATGAATCGTCTGCAAATGAAAACCTGCTTCCCATGTTTTACTTTGGCACAATCACTGCAACGTGTTCCCATTATACTCAGAACTGTATCAGACCCTGATATTCTTTTGATTTTGCTTTCTCAATGTGTATTTTATTCATCCTCATCTTACATGCAGTCTCTTCCACAGTCAGGGAGAAGTAATGCTAATGACTAGTTCATGCTGTATCAAAGAAAATGGTCTACAGATTTTTTTTTCTTACATGCCAATCTAATTAAACAATTCCTATAGAAAATGAAAGTGACATATGTAGCAGAGCATAGAGATGTTTACATAGCAGTTTTCAGGTGTATAACAACACTGATTAAAGTGCTAAATGGTTTATTTACTCATTATCAAGCAGCCAGGCTCAGCTGAATGTAAAGCAAAGACAGAATTTTTTTGTTCAAATTACTCTTATGAGAGTTAAGTATCATTCAATAATGAGTGATAGAAGAAACAATTAAAACAATCCAGCTGCAAATTTAACAATTCCATTATATTGTACAATGATTTGGGACAAGAGCAAATTCTAACCTGAATGTGTTTTCTCAGGGATCTCCCACTATGTGTAGATGCCCTTGCATTTTCCCACTTTCTGGGAGAGCAGTATTTTGCCTATAGTCTCTGGTTTATTTTAAACAAAAACATTCTTATTTAGTTGCTAATGAAGAGTTATAAAGAGGTGCTGATATGGAAGGGATTCTTATTATTTATCTTCCTAGCTAGGTACATGTTAGATACATGTTTTCCTGAATATTTGTCTCTTTTCCTCTCTATTCAGTCTTAACTTCATTTTACTAGACCAAACAACTGAAATATGGAATTAAAAATGCACATATTGCTAACAATGAGGTAATTATGATATTGAGATTAGACTTTTTTTTTAAATTATTTTAAAACTTATTAGGGGATTAAGCACATTCAAGCTGTCTGAAACCAAATTTAAATCTACATGTCAGGTAACTTATGGATGTCAAATAAATATTTATTGATGACAATGAATAAGGCAGTCCAGCCGTCCACGGAAGAGGAAACAAGAAAGAACACCGGTGTATGCTATTATCACTTTACTGGGTCATCAATCTCTTTTTACAATACGTTAGCAAAATTTCATGGTCCTGCTTCCTACTTCCTCTTAGATGCGACAAAACACTTGCACTGGAAATAGTGTACTTCTATGGTCTAAACACAGCCTCTAGCTTCTCTGCTTCTTTCCAACTTTTAATTCATGCTGATAGCATTTGAATACAAATTTGAAAAGAGCAGAAACTTTTTAGTTCAAAGGAATAAATTGTACTTTCAAAATTTTAGACAAAACGTAGGTAAACAGGCATTTCAATATAAGTAGCACCTGAACTGGCCTATGTTTGCACGTACGTAAGTTTGCAAATATCAATGCTACTTGAACTGTTTTATGGTGATGTGTTGTTGCTGTAGGTGCTCAGGAATAGCTAAATTAACAGAGGAAATTATAGTCTATAAGTCTATAAAAAAAGAAGGGATCTTTATCCATTTTAAATAATCTTCATTCTTTTCTTCTTACATTAGTATTTGCCAGTAATAACAAAATCTTGTGTAATATACTGATATTCCTAAATTTCATAATCCATCAGTCAGACAATCAGCAACTGTTTCATCTTTCTCTCTTCCTCCTTGAACTCTGCTGGGCCTTCTGGAGAAGGCCTCCTCAGCTAGGAGTTAAGCTATATGTATCTGAAAAAAAAGTGATATCATTACATAAAACAAAAATGAGTGAAATAGGAGAAGTTTTATCACCTCAATAAATGCTCATGAAAAATAAGAGCATAGGGTAACGAATCAGAAACCTAGGACAAATGTTTCTCGTAATACTTTAAAAGTGATTTCTGGAAATAATAGTTTTAAAAATGTCAAAAATATGAAGTGGGCAAAATTCAATAGCTTTCTTCTTGTCTCGCTTGTTTCATTTTTATTTGTTGTTCATCAAAATTCACAGGCAATCCAGGTATAGCCAAGATGCTTTGATAAGATTTGGGACAGAAAGTGACTTTGTTAATCAAGTTCAAGAGTATTTGAAGACTGGAGACAGTCTTAAAGAAATGCTACTGGTGAAGTTGCTCTTTATTTAGCTGTCTGAAGTGTCTAATGCACCTATCCTGGATCCCAAGGGCTGCCAGTTATTCAACAATTCTGTATTGTGCCTTTGGTCTTTGTCTCCCAAGGGTAATGGTGTAGCTGTGGTATTTTTGAAATAGAAATGGAAAAAATGTAGAGAGTGTATTCACAACGTGCCTGGAGCGCTTCAAGATTACACATGTATTTCTGTGAAGCCTTTGTTTTCAGTGGAGTCCTGTCTATTGGCCTGTGAACCATTGATAATGATAAAGAATGAAGATATCTTGACTGGCACCTGCCTGAAGCTTCACTTAATGGATACCTTCAGTTTTCAGATGCCTAAACAGCATAAAATTATGTATATTGGGCAAAAACTTCTTTCTCAGCATTTCTCTCTCTTTTTTTTTTTCCTCCTTCAGTATAGTTTGATTGAAAAAAAAAATTTTTGGAATGAGAATTTTAAAAGTACAGGGAAGAAAATTATAAAAGTGAAGGCAGAGAAAAAAATTAGTTAGGAAGGTTCATGTACATATAATTTATGAGTTTCCCAGGCTTGGCATATAGAGAAGGAAATCTTTTGGCAAAAACTGCTAGGAAGAACACACATTCCTCAGACAGACCCTTCACATGGTCAAGGTAACCTAAATTTCAATAAGCTTTAATTGATTAGAAATGAGTAAGTAAATTGACCTTTAAAGAAATTACTTTGCATCCATTATGACTCTGTTAGTATAAATTCTTCATTTTTAACTATGAGCCATGTAACAGTGTATCATTTTTATAAAAAACTATTTGTGGTTCTTTCTGAACTATAAAATTATTCCATTTTTATTGTAGAAAATTTGGAGAAATACAAAAGTAATGCAAAAGTGTGAATATATCTTTTTCCCCCCCAGTTAGGGATTGAACACAGGGGAACTTCACAATTAAGCTACATCCCCAGCGCTTTCGAGTTTTTATTTTGAGATGGGTTTTTGCTAAGTTGTGAGGCTGGCCTCAAACTTATCATCCTCCTACCTCAATTTCTTGAGTTGCTGGAATTACAGGTATGCTTCACCACACCTGACACATCCATCATCATTAGACAACTAATTTATAAGATTTTATATTTCTTTCATTCATATACAGATAAAATGACTAGGCTGTGTGTGCATACATATGTGTGTAAAACTATATATGTATAATAATTGGTTTCTACTTATACAGTCTTTTCAAAGTTTAACTCATGGGGCATCAAAAGGTCATATTATACATTCCAAATAATTACTCTTTGACACTTATATGTCACATAAATAAATTTTTGTTTGTTTTTAATATTCAGATATTTTAAAATGTTTATGCTATCTTATCTCTAATATTTTTAAGTCTTTTCTTCTTTTGAATATCAATTATAGAATGATTATTATTTCTGCCATAGTGTTCTCAGTTTCTTCCTTAAGTACATACATTCTTCTAAAATATGTATTTTCTTATTGTACCACATGTAGCTCATCATATCTTACATTGTTTTCCTTATTGCATTACTCTCAATCACATCCTTGGAGGTGGCCTTACTGATTTTAATTTTTTTTTAGAATCACATCTGGTTTTTATTAATCTCCAGTACAAATTTACTCTTACTTTTTCAGCTGTATGTGATAAACATATCCTAATCTCTGTACATTTTACTCTTGTGATTTTTAGACTCTTCTTTCCTTCTTTCTTTCTTTCTTTCTTTCTTTCTTTCTTTCTTTCTTTCTTTCTTTCTTTTTTTCTTTTCTTCCCCAGTACCAGGGATTGAACTCAGGGGCACTTGCCCACTGAGCCACATCCCCAGCCCTATTTTGTATTTTATTTAGAGACAGGGTCTCACTGAGTTGCTTAGTATCTCACTTTTGCTGAGGCTGGCTTTGAACTCGCGATCCTCCTTCTAAGCCACTGGGATTACAGGCATGCACCATAGCACCTCGCCTCTTATTCAGTTTTCTTGAGGATTGTAAGAGATTCTGTGTCAATAACTGCTTCAACCTTAAGCATATTGTTTTTAGAAGTACAGCCTTCCTAAAAAAATACTTAGGTATTCTTCTCATTCTCTTGTTTTACTATAATTGTGCGGACATCAAAATGATTTCAATTTTCTTTTTTCTTATACTCACATCAGTGAGGATAAATACTATGCTTTCCAACATACAGGTCTAGAAATTATTTTAAATTCACTATACTCCTGAGAGATAATTTAGATTTTTCAGATGTTCAGGTCAATGACATGTAAATTCCCAGTTTCTTAGCCATTGGGAGGGTCCTAAGAATATTTTCTTCAATTTAGTTCAATAAACCATATTTCTAGCAGCGATTCCTCCAAGATTCTGGTATAAGTAGAAGATAGAAAGAGCTGAAATTCCACTAAATTCCCTTTTTCTTTCATTTCCTTTTCTTTCTTTCTTTCTTTCTTTCTTTCTTTCTTTTTCTGATATCAGGAATTGAACCCAGGAGTGCTTAACAACTGAGCAACATCCCTGACCCTTTTTATATTTTATTTATAGACAGGGTTTTACTACGTTGCTTAATGCTGAGCTGTGTTACTGAGTCTGCCTTGAGGGTATCAATGAACACAAAATGGAAATTATTAATGACAAAAGGTACCTCTTGAATCAAGCCCTGATGCCAATCAAATCTAGATTTTGATTATGATTTCTAGATCTTATTTCTTAAGGTTAATCAAACTAACCAAATTATCCAATATGATTCTATTCCAATGAGACATCTATGTCTCCAATGCTCTTTCATCACTTTTACCAAATTATATCAGCAAAAATTTCATAGACTTTAAACTTGATATTAATTATACAAGACATATTAGAAACATAAAACCACCATTTAATATTACACCTGATGGCATTATTGCTGAAGATATTCTTGTTTGATTTTTCCTTGTCACTCTTGATGAGAAGCAGGGCTGCTTAAATGTTGTAAGATTATTCAGTATTTTTATTCAATGGACTTATGCCCAACAACTTAAGAAGTAATGCATAACTCAGTTTTATATGCTGTCTTTGGGTCCATGGGGAACTCTTCCAACTTAAAAATGTGTGATTCTGTCTGAATGCCTGGTATTAGGAATTAGAAATGTCAATGGAAACTGAAAGTTATGTTAGGAAAACTGATTTTAAAATATACATATGCATACCTGCATCTCAACATTATTTTATTAATATTTATATTATTTTATTAATTTAATTCACTTGAGCCCATGTATGTATATGCAAAAGTGTGTTTATCACTAAGTCAAATGTAACAGAGATGAGTTAAAATAACAAAGTCCACAGATTGGGATGTTAGCTTAGAGGCAGCATCATCTGTGAAAACTTTAAGTGTGATTACTAAGATGTAAAGGATTATAATTGATATTTCTAATTATAACTATGACAAAGATTTGCATATTACATTAAGGTTAGCAAGTTACAAATTGATTTTGGTATTATTTCTAATTCATAGATGATGAATATTATTTGAGACTCAGAAAAGTCAAATGATTTAACAAATGTCAACTTGATATAATCAACATCATGTCTGATGGAACCCAAACCTTAAATCTAGTTTCCACCTTATTCTTTTTACTCTTGTATGCTTCCAATTCAATGATGATACCATGGAATGGAGAATTGCAGTTCTGAATTTGGCATTGGGGTTTAAATTTTAATGTTGTGATTATTGGGATAAGGAGAGGAATTCATAGATACATGGTCACTGTGTAAATCATTCTTCTTAGTGTATATTAGCTCACCTATGCTTGCTGCCACACAGTTCTGCCTAAGTTACAAATAGAAATGCTAATTTTAGATTAATTAGTCCACAGATATAGAAAAAGAATGAGCACAGGAGGCTGCATCAAAGATAAATGTAATTCCTTTATCATGTATGCTTTTTAGAATAGTGCAGATCCACCAGGTGTGGAAAAATCAAAGAAAGACTTTTAGAGAAAAGATGCAGTCAGAGATACACTAGTAACATGTAAGTGACATAAAAAAAAAGCATGAGGAGAAATGATGAAATATGGTTGGCACTAAATAAATAGGTGTGGCATGCATTAATATCCCCAAGGAAAGCAGCAGTGTCAGTTAACTCTTTGTTTTATAAAACAATTGTAAAGAACAAAGACAAGTCAATAGCTGGATTTTGTGCCATTTCTTACAGTGTAATAGCATTGCCAGGTCTAGATACATACACATATGTAAACAAACATGCATATATGTCCTAACACTATACACATATACACATATATATTTTTACTTCCTTGGAAGATACATAGGGACCACAGGAAAGGAAATCAAGAAACAACAAAAATATGTGTTATTCTAAGAAGAAGAAATCCCAATTTGTGCCCTTATTCTTTTGCTTAAAGCTTTCCTATAATAGAAAGTTTCATTGAACAAAAGAGTTTATGCATTGTAAAATCCACACTAGGGTTCACAAAATCTAGGATAAAATAAAACATATAGAAAGGTAAAAACTGTCATTTCCTCTTATGCTCATAAATTTTCCACTTCTTGAAAAATTCTCATGACTTTCTGGCAGACTTGCACTATTCTAGCTCAGGTCCTGCTGTGCAGAGTATGTCAAAATCCTTTGAGCTAATAACTGTATCTAGCTTGATAAACAAAGCTGAGACTTTTCTCCTCTTTTCTTTGATAGAGTAAAATGAATTTGCCCAGTTTTGCATTTTTAATGAAATACCTAAATCCTATCATTGCAGAAAAAGTTAAATGTACTTTCTATGCAATTATATAAAACCTAAGGATATTTCAGTCAAAGACAGAGCACATATACAATGATGTCACATGAGATTATACGTCATAACTATTATAACATCTTAGAATAACATATTCATCAAGTATTTTTGGTGATGCTAGTATAAACAAATCTACTGCACAACCAGTTGTAAAATGTATACCATACAATTATGTACATAATACTTGATAACGATAATAAAGTTACTGATTTTTATATTTACTATAATGTAATTTTGTTTCTTATTTTCAGGTATACTCCTAGTAATAAAAACAAAATGTTTACTGTACAACTGAATGCTGTTTGTCCAGCAGAATCTTTATATATCTCCTGTTTACTACATCTTTTAATCATATCATTTTCTTTTCTGTTTGAGTTAATAAATATCATGTTGTTTTGTTCTTCATGGACCATAAGTATACAAATTCTACTGCTAATCTTGCCTGTAAGAGGTCACATCAAGTGTTTAACCTGAAAATGAAATTAAAATTGATTATGGACAACAAAGGTGGAAAATCAATGGGAGTTATTGCTCACCAGTCAGATATTTCTCAGTCTACCACAACAGCTACATTCTTGATGAACAGAACAAGGTAACAGAAGCTCTTAAAAGACCTGCCTCATTGAAGGCAATGGGATGAACAGAAAGATGAGAAGGACCTATATTGCTTGGAGAAATTTCTAATGACCCAGACAGAAGAGAAGACACTGTAGTCTTCTCTCAGCACCATGGCAATCATGGCTGAAGCAAAAAGTTTGTTTGCAAAGTTGAAATAAAAATTTGTATATAACTGTAATGTTCAGTTTACTTAAGTTTACATAATTGATAAATCAATATCCATTACATAGCATGCAATTACCCATGACATCATCAGGCTTCAATGATATGAGGGCTGCTGAAGAAATTTTTGGAAATTCCAGAGAAGCTGACTATGAACCAAAATTACTTGCCACAACAAAACTTCAATGTAGATGACACATTCCTATTCTAGTAAAGGATGCATGAAAGGAATTCCAATCATAAGGAGGACAAGTTAATGACAGGTTTTAAAGAATACTACCAGACTTACTTGTGGGCAATGTTGCAGGGTACAAATTGAAACATTTTGTAATGTGACACAGAGATAATGCCAGGGTCTTCAACCTTAACCATTCACACACACACTGCCAGAGTATTGGAGGAGCAATAAGAAGTCACAGTGGGGTTGGAACGGGGAACATAGGAGCATTAGAGGAACACTAGAATGGCCAATGGGAAGGGAGAGAAAGGGAGGGGGCAAAAGGGTGAAGAAAAAAAAAGATGATAGAATGAGATGGATATCATTACCCTAAGTGCATGTATGAAGACACGAATGGTGTGAATATACTTTGTATATAATCAGAGATATGTAAAAAATGTGCTCTGTAAGTATAATATGAAATGTAATGCATTCTGCTGTGATTTATAACAATTTAGAATTAAAAAAAAAAGGCAGTAGTCATGGATGGCCCAGCTCTTTCCTGAAAGATGCCCTCCTAAACTGCTATGCCAGTGAAACAGAGAGGTACTATTTGGAGAACAACATACCTTTAAAGATCTTGCTTATTGCTAATAATATGCCTATATACCCTCTTTTCATTGATGATATTCTTTTCAACATCAAATTGGTATTTCTTCCTCTGAACAACATTTCTTTGGTCTAAAATACATCAAGCACATGTAAAATACATTAGCACCTTTGAAGATCTACCACCTGAGGAAGACCTTTGTTCAGACCATTGGCACAACTGGAAAAGACACTGAGAAGACACCAATGTGCTACTGGAAGGAATAAAACATATATGTTGCATAGTTAAAACCCAGCCTGGGTTTTGCATGACGTCGGTGTGGACAACATTAAAGGCATCTAGAAGAAGATGAGTAAGAGATTCATTCATTAATTCAAAGAATTTTCCAAGGATAGAGAAGTTGCAAAAATCAACAAGAATATATTTGAGATGACAAACTTTAATGTGACATTGAGCTGCTCTTAGAGCATTTCCTAGAGAATAGACTAATAAAGAGTCATTGGAACTGGAACAGGAATGAAGAAAAGGCAGAGAAAAGTAAATTGCACAAAAAGTAAAGGAATATTGCCCAAGAAAATTCACAGTGGAAGAGTTTATCAGAAGTTTTTATTTACTTCAACAAGCTCCTTAAAAAGTTTTAAAACATGTACCCCCAACCCTGAAAGGTTTTCATTAATACTAAGGAATGCTCACAGAGCATTATATGATTACAAGAAATCCATGATGATAAGAAGAAACAAACTAAGCAAACCACCATGGATATATTTCTGAAAAGTGACACTGACAGCTCCTCAAGCAGACCTGAGGCAGGTCCTTTAAGAGGCATTCCAGTAGAATAGACTATAGTGTGACACCTCTGTGCATGTTACTGCTCCCAAGGACTTTCAAGTGGGACAAGATCTAAAGATGTAATACAGGAATACTAGCAATCTTGAAACTTGTATAGGCCTAAGTTAATGTGTGTTTATGTCTTAGTTTTTTTTTTTTTAAATATTTTTATTTATTTGCTTTTAGTTGTACACAATGCGTTTTATTCAATGTATTTTATTTGTACGTGGTGCTGAGATCGAACCCAGGTCGCCCACGTGTGCTAGGCGAGCACTCCACCGCTGAGCCACAATCCCAGCCCTATGTCTTAGTTTTTAACAAGGCATCTAAGTAAAATAATATTTTCAAAAGAAACATGCTTATAGAATAAGAAAAAAATATTTTATACATCTCTACAGTGTGTTTGTAGGTCCAGCTAAATAAAAGAATTATAGCAAAAGTGTCAAACTGATAAAAACACTAAAAGTTTATGAAGTAATATAGTTATATAAGCTAAGGTTCATTGATTAGTAAAGAAAAATGAATATTTTTAAATAAATGTAGTGAAACCTAAGCATACAGTTTATGAAGTCTACAGTAGTATAAAGTAAAATGTTATAATTAGCTAAGGTAAATTTATCATGAAGAAAGAGTATCTTTAATAAGATACATGAAACCTAAGTATACAGTGTTTATGAAACCAGTGGCCATGGACAGTGGTACCTTAGGCCTTCACATTCACTCACTCACTGACACCCAGAGCAACTTCAAGTGCTGTAAGTACCACTCATGATAAGTGCCCAACACAGCAATACCATTTTTTCTTTGTTATTGTACTTTTCTGTTTAGATATGTTTAAATACACAAATGCTTAGCTTTGTGTTAAAACTGTGTTACAATTGCTTAAGCATTCAGTGCAGTAATATATCCTACAGGTTTGCAGCCTAGGACCAACAGGCTATTCCATGGGGCATGGGTGTGTAATAGTCTATAATATTTAGGTTTGTGTATGTGCACTCTATGATTTCATACAACAATAAAATTGCCTAAACACTACTTTTAACACAATGTTTTTAAGAATCCAGACTTATTTATAGGGTTCCTGTGTTACTCTAAAAGTCCTTTACACATACAGCTAAATACGCAAAGGCAATAGCATATAGAAAGAACATTGTTCTTTCAAGTACATGTCTCTCATCTGATTAGTTAGTAATTTGTACAATTGCACCTAAATGGATGCAATACTGATATCACTGCTTATTTTATTATAGCAGTAAAAGAGGTACAGTGCTATCTACCCTACTTGTTTATAATATTACTCATAAACAATTTTGTGTACACTCTACTTTAATTCTCCAGCTTGATTAGCTAACAATCTGCACTAAAACATTCAAGGTAAAATGAAAAGCTAATTGCATAGAGATTTTTAAGCTCATTTGCACACAACAGGATTTATTAGTGCCAATGAAGGCAAAAAACAGTATGACTGCTCTCATAGCTCCACTAATTCCCTCTGTTAATTCAAAATGTCCACAGAGAAACTAAATGGGGTAGAACATACAAATAGTATTTTTGATAAGGGCTGTATTAGGAAAGAACAAAATGTTCCTTTGGTCTGCATACAGGTTATGAATTGCTTTTATTCTGGAATATTGTGCAAATTTTAGGATGTTGCATCTAATGATGTGGAGAAAGATAAAGGTTCTTTATATTATAGGCTGATTTCCATTCATTGCATTCTCTTACAATTTTCTATTAGGTGTCTCTCCTTTACTCCTTGTAACTGAATGATACCAATTATAGGATATCAAAGAAGGAATTCAGGTGATAAAAGGCTTTAAAATATATAACACAGAGTACTGTCCTAAAAACCTGTTATTTTAGAATAGAAAATAGAAAAGTTTAAACTGAAATTTTCTTAAAGAATAGAAAAACCAGTCCAAAATTCTCTTAAACTTTGAAAACTTCTCAAAAATGATTATAAATCAAACATTTTAGCACAAAGTACTATTGAGTTAAAAAATTTAAGAGATAACTGCAACAAATATTTATTTACTCCATCAAAAATTTTAAAATACATTTTAAAAAAATGCCCTTGGAGAGAGTCCATAAAAGTAAGTCTGAAACCTTTGTCAATGATCCAGTTAAAATATTTTAAAAATGTTGAGGATCATTCTTATCTTGAAATGAAGTGAGTAATCATATGTTTTTTTTAATGAAGATTTTCTATCAGCTTATTGATACATACAATTGTTTATTTATTCTCTTTATTGGGGCAGTTTCCTCTGGATGTGGAAGACCCCGAGTCCTAGTTCTCTTCAGTCCTGTAGAAGGAAGGGATATTTCTTAGGTGCTCTTTCCTCCCACTCCTGGGTTTCTTACATCCATAGTTTTCTGAAGTAAATCATGCCTCCTCTGGTGCCTCATCCTTTTTCTCTCTGTTCTCTAGATTTTGCAGTCCCCCTGTTCTTTGTACATTCTTCTTGAACTGACTTCCATTCAAGCAGGCCTCATGCAGCTGCCTTCCAGGAAAGAGATCACAATTGTGTTCTTTACGCATCATCCTTGCATAGTCTTATTCTGAAATTGAAAGCATTCACCAACAGTCTTCTACTCGGGGTTGCTTGACAAGTACTGATTCTTGACTCCACACTTTTCAGCATGTGTCAGATACCAGCCCCTCACAGCCTATGGACTGTATATCATGTTCTCCAGGTGAACCTCTGTAGCTCCTTAAGTAAAGAGTCTTTACTTGCACACTCACCCCATCCTTATCATGTGAAGATTCAGAAATTCAGCCTCAAAACATCTTCCTCTAAAGAAAAAAACTACTCTTCAATTGTTCAGCTAATATTTCACTGCTCAACTAACACTTTGCCTTCTCTTATGTAGACTCCACATCTCTGATGGGATAATGTCGGCTAACCCAATTTCACAATCCTTTATGAAGACTATACATTCTAGCATAACATATCAAATTTTATAATAACTGGTTCCTACTTTATTAGTCTTGACCTTTGAAAACTCAAGAATAATCATCTCTGTATTTCACACATATGTTTACAAGGTATACAAAATTTCATCATCATTACATTGATTTATATTTCTAAGTCATTAAAAGATTTTGCAACTGACCATACAAATTTTATAAAGTGAACTTATGCACTCTTTATTCTTTAAATTGCTAAGATCCCTAGCATCTGCTTTTTTATTTGTCATAACACAACCTGTTATAATTTGGATGTGAGGTGTCCCCCAAAAGCTCATGTGTGAGACAATGCAAGAAGGTTCAGAGGAGAAATGATTGGATTGTAAGAGCCTTAACCCAATCAGTGATTTAATCCCTTGATAGGGATTAACTGAGTGGTAATTGAAGTGGTAGATTGGGCTGGAGGTGAGAATTAGGGTGAGGCTTTGGTGTATATATTTGTGTCTGGCAAGTAGAGTCTCTCTCTCTGTTTCCAAATCACCATGATGTGAGCTGCTTACCTCTGTCACCCTCTCCCACCATTATGTTCAACTTCACCTCAAGCCCTGAGGAATACAGCCAGCTCTCTATGGATGAAGACCTCTGATACCATGAGCCCTCAAATAAACTCTTTGTCCTTTATAGTTGTTCTGGTCAGATCCCTTAGGTACAGCAGCAAAAAAGCTGACTAAAACAAAACCACACATAAATGTGCCTATTTAAATTATTAATATGTTAAAAAACACACAACTGTCTTCCTTGGATAGTTACTAATGGACTAGTGTTAGAAGTAAAGTTAGATTTTGAAGGTATTAAACAATATTACATCTATGTAGATAAAAATATATTTCCTGTTCTGAAAATACCTCTATCCAACCTCCTGATCTTTCAAAATAAGTTATCTCCAAGGTAATACAAAGCTTTATGGGAATAGAGGCACTACTTGACCATCTGCTGCACAAGGTGAAATACAAAATACCACATTCAGAGTCCTATTTCACTTGGGTTCAAGTTCTACCTAATCTAAATTTTTGGAATAGTGTTTAGGTACACCTGTGGGGAGACAGAGAGAGATAAGACAGCATACATGCATGTGTGTGCAAACACACACTACATATACGTATGTATGTATATGTATATATATAAGCTATATGTATTTATAATTATATATAAACATAGTATAGATTATTCTAACATAACAAACATCAGACAATTTCTGCAACTTATTAGAATATATTTCTTATTTATACTACACACCCAATGTCCATCAGAATTGCTCACTGTCAATACTCAGGGATTTGAGCAGGAGAAATTGAATGCAGAAAATTAGATACTGTCTCCTAAACATCTCCAGAAACTAACATCCATTATTCAGACTCAATTTTATTAGTCAAGGCATAATATCAAAAGAAACAGAAACATACTCTTCTACTTGTGCCTAAATGCAGAAGAGAAACAAAATATTGGGAAACATTCCTAGTAACTGACAAGTCCATAAAACCAACTAGTTTCAAGGACCAAATGATATACACTAACAAGACTGTGCTTTTTGTGAACAGTAACTGATTTCATCATCAAAGCCTGGTCTAATGCAGCAGTCCAAAAAAACATAGTCCATGAACCACTGGGTGCTTCCTAAATCCAGAACATGCTTATAATAATGCCAGAATGTTATGTTTTCTTTTTCATCTACTATTGTTTCATGAGGTTATAGCTGAAATTTCCAGAAGCATAGAAGCCATCTCTCTATTGAACAAGGAATTAAATACAAAAATATACAATAGCCTCTCTTCTTCTTAAATGTTTTCTTTGCTAAATATAGTTATTGCTCATGAAAGTATGTTTTATTTTAACGTGTAGTAGGATTCTTATTATTTTAAATGAATTAATAAGTATTTGTTTCTTGCATCAATTTGGAACAACTCAGGAAAATTTGAGTTACTGCTTTCCCTATGGGACTAGCTGAAGCTTTATTGTTGCTGTGTAATAGTTTAATGTTTTCTTCCACCATGTCTTCCTTCCTTTAATTCCAGATAGCTGTTGTTTCCAAGAACACTGCCCAATAAACCTCCTGCTTGCAAATGTCTTTCTCACTTCTTGTTTCCTAGATTCTCCATTTAAGGTAGTTGGTACAAGAAGTGAGTCAGAGAAGCAGACTTTAAAATTGGATATTAGAGCTCAATTCTATCAACCACTGGCCAATAGGATAGAATGTTAAGAGTGGGATAGTGCTGTGCATCAGATATTGGGAAAAGGAGGATAAATAATAATGTGAGGATTAGAGAACTGAGTGGCTTTTGCTGGGACCCATTAATAATATGGGGGAAGACAAAATCTAAGAGTAATCAACAATTGATGGTAAAAGTGAAAGCCAGAGGATCCTGAAGTATATAAAGAGGATCAATTATTACATTGATAGGACATAAAAACTTGATGATCAATCCAGGGCATAATCATAAGAGTAGCAGAGGTCTGGAAGAAGTTGAAGTTTAAAGTATGAAAAAGTTGGCTTCTGAGGTATGAGGCACATGCAAACTTTGAATCTTCACATTCTCCTGAACTCTCTATTAGTAATCCACTTGCAGCCACTGTGCTGCATGGAATATCTTACTAGAGAAGATTAAGACCATGTCAGGACAATGACACATGATCGTGGACCTAATAAAAACTATTCTTTCTATTCCTATAAGAAAGGAAGATTAAAAACATTTTACACTTATTTGAAATGGACTAAAATATACATTCATGGTCTTTCTATATGATCTATTGTATGCTTTCTTAGATACCATATTGGTCTACACTATGTATATTAATAAGAATGAGTAGGCAAGAAGCTGCATGAACCACAAAGATCAAGCTGAAATATTGGAAATCATCAAAATTATAAATTTCCACTCTTCAATAGTTAATGTAGATAAAATGAAAATGCAAGACCAATTGTATGAAAATACTGACACACATATGATAAAGAATGTGTTTATGGCATTTAAAAAACCTCTCAACATTAATAGTAAAAATGCCAATTAAAAAAATTGACAAAATTTGACATTTAACCAAAAAAGTTGTAGAATATAGGAAATAAACACATAAAAAGATATGCAATATCACTAGTAATTAGGAAAAGACAAGTTAAAATTGTAATCAGATACCACTACACATTAGTGGCCATAACAATTAAATAAAAGACTGATAAAGCAAAGTGTTGGAAAATAATGAGATAAAACTGCAAATTGTATGCACTGCTATTCAAGAAATAATGGAGCAAATTACTTTAAAAATATGATACAGGTGATCTACTCCTAGATATTTATCCATAAATTGAAAGCATATGTTTATACAAGGACGACTGTACACAATGCTTATAGCAGGAAGTTGGTCAGTAATAGTGAAAAACTAGAAATAGTTCAAATGTTTACCAAGAGGAGAATGGATAACAAACATCATGTTTTATATAGATGATGGAATACTACTCATCCACAAAACCTTACGAATTGAAATATGCAGTAGTATGAATAAATCTCAATCAAATTATACTATATGAAGAAAAAAGCTTGGACAAAATAGACTAAATTTAGTATTGTTCCATTTAGAGTATTTATAAAATAATTGTAATCCATAGTAACTGTTTTAGTCAGCTTTGGCATTATTGTGACCCAAACCCTTCACAAGAACAATTTAGAGGAGAGAAAGTTTATTTGGGGCTCACAGTTTCAGAGGTCTCAGTCCATAGAGTCAGCTCCTGACATCTGGGCCCAAGATAAAGCAGCACATCATGAGAAAAACTGCTCAACTCATGGCAGGGTCAGAGACAGGTGGGGGAGGGGGCCACCTGATCTACCCACCCTGATCATGCCCCAACTGCTTACAAGTAACACTAAGTAAGTCCATTCAAACCAAGATGGACTTATTAGGTTGAAGTTCTCATAATCTAATCATTCTATCTCTTAATATTCCTGCATTAACAGACGTTTTGGGGAAAATCCCATATCAAAACATAATATTCTTCCCCAGGTCCCAAAAGTTCATGTCCATCTCACATTGCAAAATGCATCTAGTTCATTTCTAAAAGTCCCATAGTCTTGACAGTCTTAGCATCACTCAAGTCCAAAGTCTCAAGAAACTCAAGGGAAATTCTTGTCTGTAAAATCCCTGCAAAAACCAAAAGCAAGTTATATGTATCCAATATACTACCATATATTGCAAAGGTATATCCCATTCTAAAACTGAGGAATAAGACCATAGAAAGAAGGGGTAGAACAAAAGAAAAAGGAAAGAAAGAAAAGAAAAGAAACAAAAAGAAAAGAATTAAAACTAAACCCAGCCAGGGAAGCAGGTCCTATAACCCTACCCTTAATTCTGCACCTGGCATTTAGGATGTATGACCACCTAATGTACTTTCCAAAGGGCTTGAGGACTTTCACCTCCTGACCTTGCAAGTTGCAGAGCTCATGGACTTTCTTTTAGCCTGACTTTCTCTGTAGTCAGAAACTTTCCTCAGAAGATTGTCCAGTTACTATTATCTCTTAATTCCTGGGGTCTCCTTTCCAGCTTTGGCTTCACCTTCACAGCTTCACACATCATCCTTTCAGAGGCAGCTTTCAGTAACTCTGACCCTGCTACACTTTGCCAGACCTCCCAGTTCTTCCTTTGAAATCTTAGTGGAAGCCTCCATGACCCCTATACTAGAGCATAATGCATTCCTGAAGAACCAGCACCATGGGGATCCTACTAAGGTCTGGTGCATGAAATCATGATTACAGATCCTGAGTAGCTTCACTGGTGAAATAAGTTCTTTGTAGCCCCTTCCCCACTGCGCAGCCATCCCCACTGCGCAGCCATCCCCACTTCCTGCACAATCAGGGTGCCTCCATAATCTCTTCACAAAGAGATTTTCCTATCTATAACCTGGAGCCTGCTCTGGGTGTGGTCTTACAAATTCCTGAGATGCCTTCAAGTCATCTTTCTACAAAGTACTAACATTCCTTTAGGAGCTATATTCTCTTTAAAAGCACACCTTCCTTAGTCCCAGCTTTATATTGCATTTCTGGCCAAACTCTTTTAAAATCCTTTAGCTTTGTTTTCTGATCCTTATTCTCATAAAAAACCTAGATAAATGCTATCAGCTATACCCATGCTACTGATCAAATGCTGTGCTGCCTAGAAATTTCTTGTGTCAGATTAATTAATTTGTTGCTTTTAAATTCAACTTACATCAAATATGGACAACATGGAGCTAACTTTTTTGACATAATATGACATGAATGGCCTCTAGTCCAATTCTAAATAGATTCCTCATATCCCCCTGAAACCTCATGACCACATTCCCATTGGCAATTCAGGTCTTCTGAGCTCTCACTGGAATCACCAGAATCTCTCATTAAGCACCACTTACAACATTGTAAATATTTTTCAGCTTTGCCTTTCTAAACTTTTCAAAATTCTTGCCACAAATGAGATCCAAAGGCTTCTGAAACCCAAGGTCAGGTTAGACACAACAGTGATCTCACTATTTGCTACCAATTTCTATTTTGTTCACCTTCTGCCTTGCTGTAAATAAAATACCTGGCATGAGCAACTTAGAGGGGGTAAGCTTTATGTTAGGTTCCTGGTTTCAGAGGTCTCAGTCCATAAACAATTGACTCCATGGCTCTGACCAAAGTTGAGGTAGCACATCATGGGAGAAGGGTCCAACAGTGGAAAGATGATCCCTTTGTGGCAGCTTGAAAGCAGAGAGAGAGAGGGGACAGAGACAAAGGGCTTCAGATAAGAAGAAGCATCTGGAACATACTCCTATTCATCTATCTCTTCCATCAACACACCCCATCTACCTACAAGTAACTGCAGTCAGTCCACTCAAACTAGGATGGATAAATTAGGTAGGTTACAGCTCTCATAATCTATTTTTTCACCTCTGAATATTTCTGCATTAATAGGAGATTTTGGGAGAGACACTTCATACTAAACCAGAACAGCAACAGAAATCAGATCAGTGATTTCCTGCTCAATGAATGTGCAGGATCCAGGAGGAACAGTAAAGTGTGAAGAAAGGGATAACAAAGGATAATAAGAAAATTAAACTTTTTAAGGGTGGTATGTATCTTCATTATAATTATTTGTGATGTTCCATGAATGTATGTGTATGTCAAATTTTATTTAACTGTATTTTTTTGATATTTTCAGTTTACAGCATATCAATTATACCTTTAAAATGTTAAAATAGTGTCATCATCCCTGCAGCCTCCTTATGACAATAAAAACTTATGACAAAAAATTCAGATTCCCACATTTTCATTATATCATAAAGTCTTTATTAGTGCCTCAAAATCAATTTTTATATTTAATCTGGAATATTCATATTCTTTGGCAAAATTCATTTAACAGGGAAAGATATTATATACTGCATACAATGAATAAGTTATAAAAATAGTATATATTTAGGATTTAATTTTTATCAAGGATAAACTAAATGCAAAACACAGTGCTGAGCATTTGATGGTCATCATTTTGCCAATTCATTTAACAAACTAAGGAGATAGGTATTATTATAATTTTCATTCTTTCTTTTAAAAGCCTGAGATATGAAGCACCCTTTGCCCTGGAGTCTTCAGTGTCCATGCCAGCAGCAGAAGAAATTGGACTCAAACTTAGATCTGTCTGATCCCCAAAATGTGATGACTTCCCCCACATTATGTGTTACTCTGGAGATAATAGACTTATTCGAAAATCTTGTATTTTGCAGAGAGTTGTTTTGAAATCAGCAACTGCACCTTCACACACATTCATACACCCACAATCATTAAACTTCACTCCAACTTTTTAAAAATTCATCAATTCATTAATAATTTTCCCTAGTATATCTTTAAGTGCTCTTCAGTGTTTATCAGAGCCATGTGCTTCATTTAAAATTATATGAGGCAGTATTACATAATGGTTATGGAATTAGATGCCAGTTTTTCCAACTATTAATTAGATTAAATTGATATTAAAGGTCTTCAGATTTTGTTATCTACTGGGAAGGACCCTATCTCCAAGTACACATTCACTTCATCTCTGGTGGTAAATATAACTTTATTTCATAAACCATGTCACTATCATATTGAAATATTCAGAAAACTAACTATGTTATATGCTGAGAGTCTTGCAAAGCTACTAAACTGTTTTACTTATTCAATTTCAATCTACTCTTTTAAATTATATGACTTAATTCTATGTTCATGTTTTCTTCTGGATGTAATTCTGAAGAAATTCTGATGGGTAAAAACATGGCTTAAGAATTATTCTAACATGAGAGAAATCTAGAGTTTGGAGTCTACCTTCAGTGTTCCAGTCTCAACACTTAATAGCTGTGAGACATTGAGCATATATTTAAATCTCTGAACCATTACTTGATTATGAATTTTAAAAATACTACAACTTATATTTCAAGATGTTATGAATTAAATTAGTTTAAGACACCGGTATATAAAATTTTTGTTATGGTTTAAATATGCAATGACCCCCAAAACCTCATGTGTGAGACAATGAAAAAGCATTAAGAGGTCAAATGATTATGTTATGAAATTGTTCACTCAATCAGTTAATTAATCCTCTGCTAGGGATTAAGTGGGTGGTAAATGTAGGCAGACAGGATGTGGCTGGAAGAGGTGGGTCATTAGGGTATGCCTTTGAGGTTAATATTTGTCCTTCATGAAAGGAGAGTTCTCTCCTTCACTCTCTTTCCTTCCTGGTGTAATACCTTGAGTCACTTTCCTCTACCACACTTGTTGGAGACTTAAGAACACATTGGCCGAATAGGAACTCTCTGGTTGCTTCCCACTTGCTGTTACAGACCTGGCCTAACACCAGAGGTGTTCCCCAGACACATAGTGGGAACCGAAACTACCCTAAAGATAGGGTAGTTACTCCACCAATAGGACTTGCCCATGTTCTTTACCTGTCTCTATAATCTCTTTGCTGATTGGCCCATGTCCCATATAAACGTTGTCCACCTTCCTCAATAAACTTGAGTTCCAGCACTGACAGGGCTCCCTGGTAGTTCTTGAGTCTTCTGAAGACGGGGGGAGGGGCTATCAGCAAACTTTTACCGTTCCCTTTCTCATCTTATCGCTGAGGCAAGCTCTCCCACCCTCTCTGCAGGACAGAGAAGGTTCAATTCCCGGGTTTAGGGAGAGCTACAAACTTAAGCCCCTACCGTATTTTCCCTGCACACACTCTTCTACTATGATGTTCTGCCTCACCCTAGGCCCAGAACAATAGTCAGCCACATATGGACTGAGACCCTTGAAACCATGAACCACAAATAAACTTTTCCTATGTTAATTGTTCTTGTCAGGACTTCTGGTCACAGCAACAAAAACCTGACTAAAACAGAAATTGGTATCAAGAAGTGGGGTTTGCTGTGACTAACCTGACCTTGTGGTTCAGAAGTTTTTGGAGCTTTTTGAAGTACGTGGAAGGAATTGTGAGATGCTTAGTAGTGCTAGCTAGAAATACTTTAGATTGTTGTAAGCAGAGCTTAATGGGCAATTCTGGTGACAACTCAGAAGACCAAAATGCTATTAGGACTGTACACAGTAAAGACAGGGCTTATGAGGTTTCAGAGGATGAAGACTCTTGGATCTTAGACTAGAAGACATTCATGTTATATTTTGGCTAAGAAGTTGTCTGCATTTTGTTTGTGTGTGGAAGGTATAGAAGGACTTAGGCAGCCAGGGCAAAAAGGCAAGTGAAGAGGTTGGGGGCAGGGCCAGAACAAGGGAACATGGAGAGGGTCTTCTGATAAGGTCAACATCCTGCTTGACAAAAATGCTCATTACACCAACAGGGGCCCAATTATACAGACACTTCCATACTCATTCTCCTAAGTCGGAAGTCCAATAACAAATCTAAAACAGATGTTTGTGGACAGAGGGGGACATGAATCAATAATAGTGAGGAACAAATGGATGGAGGAGGAGATAAGGAAAGGAGGAAATTCCAGAGACCATAAAAAGAACAGGCCAAAACTTCCCCCACTGTATTCCCAGCTCTGGGGCCCTCTCTCTTCAGAGAAATTTATCTCAGTATTTCTGTCACTTTCACAATAAACCTACTTCTTGCTTGCTGTCTCTGTGTCCTATTCTTCAATTCTTTGATGAACAGAGACAACAAATCCAGAACTACTGGATGGTAACATATGTCCTGAGACTTTCCGTGAGGTTGGATTGAAAGAAGTAGACTTCTAAATCTAGCAGAAGAAATTTCTATAGAGCATAATCTTCAAGTGGTGACATTAATATCGCTGGTAGCTTTTAGCCAAATTTATTGTGATATTCAGGAGCAGAAAGCAGAGGAGACACATTTGCAAAACTTGAACTTGAAAGATGAGAGTAAAAGTGTGGCTAAGGAAGTTGCAGTTGTTAAAGACATTACCACCACTAACATTACCACATTACCACCAGAAATGCCTAGAGACTGTAAGAAAGATAACTTGAGGGCATCTTAGAAATTACAAAGACTATACCCATCTCAGGCTCAAGGAAGTAAAAGTAAAAATTCCTTTGAGAAGAGACCAGTGCAGCACCCTGCTTGCACAGGGGGACCTAGGATATTTTTTGGCCAGACACTCAGAGGTTGCTACAATCTTGGACCCTAGAGGCTTGACTACTGCTTGACCTGGGGGCAGATGTTGGCATCACCATGTGGTGCTGATTCTGCATGAATACTAGAGTTAAGGGGTCATGGAGTCTTCCACTGAGATTTCAAAGGAAGACCTAGGAGGCCAGGCAAAGTGCAATAGGGTCGAAGTCCCAGCACGCTTCCCCTGAAGGGACAAAATATAGAGATGTGAACAGGAAAACAAAGCTGTAGGGGAGATCCCCAGAGACTAAGAAATGCCAGTACACTGGAAAGTTTGTCGAGGAAAGCTGCAGGAATTGAGCAGAGACAAGCCAACAGAGAGGCCACATGGACTGCAACCAGCAAAGCCATAGGTGTAGAGCTGCACAAGTACTTTAGAGAAAATATCAAGATGCCATGTGCCCCAGAGATGAATGTGGACTATAGGACTTGTTTGACCAGCTGGATTTTGGTCTTGCTTTGGTCCTATCCCTTCTTTCCATGCCTCTCTTTCTTCCTTGTGAAATAGAAATGTTTACTCTGTGCCTTTATATATTAGGTATATGTAACTTGCTTTGGATTTTTACAGAGGCTCATGCTGAAAGTTTGCCTTGAGACTCAGAGGATAATTTTGACCTAGACTTTTGAGCAATCCTTGAACAACTGAGACTATGGGGACTATGAAATAGACCAAATGAAGTTTGCACTGTGAGGTGGGAATAAGCTTTGGGGGGCAAGAGCAGAATGTTATGGTTTAGATATGAGGTATCTCCCAAAAGCTCATGTGCAAAACAATGCAAGAAAGTTTAGACGTGAAATGATTGGGTTATAAGAGTCTTAACCTAGTCAGTGCATTAATCCCCTGATAGGTGGTAACTGTAGACATGTAAGATGTGGCTGGAGAAGGTGGGTTATTTGAGTGGGTCTTGGGGTTTACATTTGTTCTTGGAAAGGAGAGCCCTTCCCATCCCTCCTTCCTGTGTGATGTCCTGAGACACTTTACACCACCAAACTCTTCTGCCATGATGATTTGCCTTACCTCAGGCCCATAGAAATACAGTCAGCCATCTATGGACTATAACTTCTGAAACCATGAGCACTCAAAATATACTTTTCCTTTTATAATCATTCTTCTCACTTCTTGGTCACAGCAAAAATTACTGAGTAAAATAACTCTATTAAAAAATTGTAAACATTATACATTTTGTGGCAATGAAAAATATATCTAGTTTAGAAGACTGTTGACATACATGGATTCTCTACATGGAAACAGAAAAGGAAGACAATTCTGGGTCTATTGAGTATTTCAAAGGATTTAGTTATGCAAGTATAGTTGAATTGCTCGACAAAAGCAAGAAGAAATTAGAGTTCTATGGCCATTAGATGGGACAAAGAGCAGGGGCAAGAAAAGGAGCATCAAAACAGGTCTGGAGGCCTAGACTGGTTCCAAAATGTTAAAACTGTCATTGTGAATGATAACCAAAAAGACTTTAAAGAAATTATTTTAAAAATTAATAAGAATTGAAATAGATAAGTAATATGTGTGATGTTTCACTATTTTAAAAGTAAGCGAGAATCCTTCCCCATGATTCTATATTTTTGATATAATTAATATTATAATGTCTACTGTAGTCCTAATTAAAGAATATTCTAGGTTGGTGGTATGCAGAGTCAGCTATGGTACTCATGGAAGAGAAGAGCATGTTGTCTCTGGGCCAGATCTGAGGCAAAGATAAATGAAGAACCAGGAGCCATATAGCACTCCTATAATCCCAGGGTTCCAGAGGCTGAGGCAGGAGGATCACAAATTCAAAGCCAGCCTCAATAAATGAGGCCCTAAGCAACTCAGAGAGACTCTGTCTCAAAATAAAAAATAAAGTCCTGGGGATGTGGCTCAGTGGTTAAGTGCTCCTAGGTTCAATCCCCAGTACAAAAAAAAATTAAAAATAAATCAATGATGTTAAGAGAAAAAAGAACAAAGAATCAAAAGAAGTTAGAAAACAAAGGCAGTGGGAATGAAAGCTGGTTTGGGAGTTTCCTGATATCTTGGGAGGCAATCTGAAATTCTACAAAGATCATGTGATCTCATCTAATATTTGTGATAATTCACTAGCAATTGTGAGAATATATGCACTTTCATTATAAATGAATATGTATAGATGTCATTATAAATGAATATGTATAGATGTCATTATAAATGAATATGTATAGATGTGTGTGTGTGTGTGCGCGCACACACACGCGTGTGTGTGTAGAGAGACAGCATGCACACATTTTGGTGGCATAAATTTTATCTATATCTGTGCATTTGTAACTTCCTGTCTGGAAGGTGTCTTTTGCATTTAGTATTTTAAGACAGAAAAGAAAATCTAGGTCATTACAAATAAGGCCTTTTACCTAATTCTAAAGGGAAAAAATATACACCTGATAAGGATATTAAAGTAAATGATTTCCTGGGTATCTTATCAAAGTCTAGTGTTATCTTTCCTCAGGACAATGTCCTTTCTACTAGCTACTTTTTAATTTCTGGTCAGGACACGATCATCAAATCCTTACGGAATATATTGATTTCTATTCTCCCTCAGAGAAAATCAAAACTTCTACACCACTGCAATGTGGCTCCTCCACACATAGCTCAGGTTTGCTAAAAGCAAGCAGTCTGTTTCCTTCTACTTTTCATCCAATAGAGATTTTGTGTAGTGGTCTTCAAAACAATGCTTTTATTTCCTTGAGTTTCTGCTGGGCTGCAGTTGTTTTATTAGTTCTCAGATGATTTATGTATTTTCAATGTTCAAGTGCCTAGAGGGTAAGATAAATAGAGGTTTTTTTATGGTAAAATTTGAAAAATAGTTCAAGGCTTGAAAAAGCAAAGCTTATTAGGTGCTCAAAATTAAAATGAATGTTTTCTATGCCAGGCTGTTTTTATAAAGGACACAACAAGACATGTGAAGAGAAGGTTTCTGATAAATATTTTATTTTTTTGCTCTATATCCACAGAACATCAATGTCAAGTATCAATAGTAAGTCATTTATGTAAGATAGTTGTATATTTTGGAAGAAAATAACCCTGAAAGTTATAAGCCTTAAGCTGGGGTATATGAATCATGGGATATCTAGACCTCTAAGTATTAAAGATAAATGCCAGCCAATGCACCAGTGCAATTAATACACATAGACATCTCTTCTTCATACAGAAGTGTCAGGATTTCTATATGCATTGATATACTATCCCATTCTAATATGGTTATTATCATTATGTTAAAATAAATCTCTATACATTTGTGCATTTCTGTGTTTTGATCATGATGAAAGGATTTGGTACTTCAGTGTTCCAGAGTAGCATCTTAGTGTCTGTAATGGGTGAAGTAGGCAATTCCCACATGTCCCATACTATTACAAAAAAATAGAAAACACCTATTTTTGCTATGACTCATTTCTGAATACTTATGAGAAAGTATTGCTGCTACTTCTAATCTTATCAGTTTTGTAACTAAAATATTAATATCCAATCAAGCTTAAATAATTCCCCAAAAGAGTCAAATGTTGATTATTCTCAGAAAGATTATTTATGGATTGTTATATATAGTTTATTTAAGTACATTTGAATTTGATCTGGCATAAAAATCAAAGTTAGAAGAATTTGAGGATAAAGTGTTCGTATTTGGAACAGGATAATTACTACACTGTCTTGGTTAAACTATTAATAGCCAAAGTCTTTGACAAAATGGGTACCAAGTAGCACAGAGTAGCAGAGAAGTGTTCTGGAAAGGACTGAGGTCAAATATGAATTGCTGATGCACCTTATTACTCTCAGTAATAGATACTGCTTCTAATGTTGGTTCATAACCTGTAGGAAGGTGATTAAAATGAGCATTCAGGCAATCAGCGTACCTTTTGATGAGGTATGCAGGGCAATGAATACAGGGGGAAAGGACAGGGTCATGGCTGGGCCCTGATAAGTTTGGATATGGAAGAGGTGAAGAAAAAAAATACAGGAAAAGTACTGAATAAAAGCCAGAAATGTGCAGGAAGATAATGTTTTAAGAAAGTCAAAGAATGACAGAGTTTAGAGAAGAGAGAGGCCATGCTGTACAGGTACTTTTCCATAGAATGGTGAATGCAAAAGCAGGAACCTATAAACTGTAAATGGGAGCATTGAAGTGACTACAGGGCCAATTGATCATTTTAAAAGCTTGTCTTGAGAAAATGCAGACATCACCAAGCAGAAAGGAATATAAATCAGGAAAAAGTGGTTTTGTTTCATTTTAATATTGAACAGACTTTGTGGTTTTGTATGCTTTTGGGATTGAAAATCCAGTAAGGAGACAAGGGCTGATGATACAAGCAGGAGAGGTGCCTTTGATGGAGCAAGACATTTAAGATGTGAAAAATATGGAACCAGATCAATAGGCAAGGACTTTCTTTGCACAGAAGGCACAACAGGATCCCTCATAAAGAAGGGAGTTAAAAAGAGAATGAACAAATGGATGCTCATTTTTAAAGATGTGGGAAGACAATAAAGGATCCTGTTGGTTTCATTATCTGAAGCAGGAAACAAATTTGGTCTGAGAAAGAGAGAGCACCTTATAGAGTGGAGAGGTTGAAAGGACCTTTCAAAACCTAAACATCTCTTTAAAGCAATGAGGGAGGAATCAGACTAAGGAATTTTTCAAGGACTCTGGGTAGTATTGGGGTAACATGTATGATTGAAAGAAGGCATTTATATTGGCTTCCATAGGCAATGGGGACCATTTTCTTAAGGCACCCTCAGTGACCCAGGTGAAGTAGTGACTAAGTAATGAGGTTGCAGCAATTCAAATCAGTTATAATAGATCAAAAATGAGGTCATAGTGTTTAAGGTGCTAGGAAGAAAAGAACTTTACATTTCATAGTTAAGTAACAGTGTACTTTATCATCCAAACTGGGACCTATTTGAGAATGAAGGAAGGAAAGAGCCAACCAGAATGTGAGAGAAATAGAAATAAACTGTTCTACTAAGCAACGAATAATAAATGACCATTATGTTCATAGTGATGAGAACAAATTTGTACTAAGACCACATGGATTGGAGGGAATGTATCTAGTACAAGGTCTATTTGAGGTTGGACAAATCTAGATCATGAAAGGAAAATGAAAATCTCAGAAGGACATAGTCCATGGCTGAAAAAAACTGGGCTCTGCGGAAGTATAGATTTCAGAAGTTTAATTCTGTGGCTAGTTAACGAAAAAATTTTATATTGCTCGAGTGGAAAAGGTAAGAAATTCACTGAGGTTCAGAAAGTCACAGTGGCCTAAGCTTAAAGTGTGGATATATTTTTCACCACACATTTTTAAATTGTCCAGGATGATAGTGGAATTAATGGTGGAGAAGAATTTGGAAGCCAGAGGCCACAGTCCTCAAAGAACATGAAGGAATGAGCTTGAGTGAGGTCGGTCAGTAATAAGGATGAGCTCTGGGTGACATGATACTCAATGATGACACTTTTATAAGAGGGCACAAGAGGATTGGTGACAGCTATTATGAAAATGAATTCATTTGGCTGCCATTGCTTCATGTAATTAAGTATTTGAATCATCCTTGATCCACGCTCATCCCAAAGCTTTGATTACACTTTTGCTTTCATTGCCTACCAGGAAAAAAATCACTGTTTGTGCTAACACTATTATCAATTTCTATATTTCTGTTATAAACTTCATTTTAATACTAACTTGGACTTCTTGTTCATGTTTCAATTTGAATTAACAAGAGTACATTCATACTGGAAAATCTGTTCTTTCTCTTCCATTAAAAACTAGATATTGTGCCTACAACAGTCAGGCCTTACACTAGGGAAAATCTATCAAGGGGACTGATAGATTTTGTGAATTCTTTGAGGTTCTTCATCATGGGAATGTTTTCTCTATATTCATTTTAAACTTGAAGTCAAAATTAGATGGCAAAATGTATTCATATCTTCTTTGGTAACTCTGTAAATACTTGTATCCTCACTCACTGCCTCTGATTTTTATAGATAAAAATTTAATTGTACATTTTCCTTTTACTTTTTATCCCTTTACTGTTTCAGAAAGGAACAATTTTATACCTTTCTACCAATTCTGAAAGGAATGAATATTTACTAGAATTTATTAATTGCACTGGTGTATTTCTAGCAAGACTGTAACAAGATAATTTTAGTTGTGCAAACATTACTTCATGATGCTTTTTTTAATGTGAAATTATAGAATCAAGCAACCCCTTTTTTTTAAAAGTTGGAGAATATTTCTTGCACCAAAATGACCACAAGTTTAGTGAGTAATTATAATTCATTAATATAAATAAGATTTTAAATTAAGTTGACTTTACAAGATTGTTGAGATCACAAGAAGTTGTAGCAGAACACAGGTAACAAAACTATAATGCTAACATTTAATAAAAATATAAATTCTTCAAACAATTGCTGTGTAAATTATTGCATAAATTTTAAATTTGGTATTTATAACATGGGAGCAGAATAAGGTCCTCTTGGCACTTAACATTTTTTCCTTAGATAGGCTTATTAATGAGAATTTTTATTTCATTCTTTCTCTTCTCTTCACACTGAGACCTTTCTGTAGAGTTGAAAATTAATTTAATTTTTTAATCTTTTCTTCTGGGAATAGTATCTAGCTTCCAAATTTCAGCACAGCTAGTTCCTCTAAATTCATTTCATAAACCCTGGCAACTTATATGACCTTCAAATGTAGTCAACCACCTGATGATGAATTTATAAAGATGGTATTTTTTAACTTTAAAGATAAAAATAAGCCAGCTTTAAAATATCTCTTTACCAAACTTTGATAAATAATTCCTGCAATCATGTGACACAACTCTGTTAACAAAGGTTTTACTCAGATTATCACAGAATGTTATAGGCAACTTCAAATTTTCAGGTAATAGAGTACAACTACATGAGTTTTAATGAAAAAGTTCAGAGCTTTCTTAATTATGGGAAATACAGAACCCAAAACACACCTCATTGCATCAAACCAGTCTATTCTTTTATGTTAATAACTATAGCTATCTGTTTGCTGATCTTTTAAATTACTGTGCTCATTTTAAAAGAAAAGAGCATAATGTTTCCTGTAAAAACAGGCTTGTTCAAATTTGACATTATAGACATCTATAAGATAGAAGAGATTTGATGAAAATGAAGGTCTTTAAAATAATCAGTTTAGAGGAAATGAAAAACTTTGATATATATTCTACAATGTAATTGAGAAACACCTTGTATGTTATTCAGTTTTCTTTTCTCAGCTTCAGATGCTACAGGGCTTTCAGTTTTATCTCATATTTCCTTTTAATTCTCCTTTTAAATTCTGAAATACTGTGTTGGATTTAAATGATATTAAACTATGTGAAAGAATGTAACTAATTATTGTATTTGAGAACCTAGATTTTTTTCCATTAGCAATCTGAAGAAATAATGAACAACAGTTATCTTTGGAGATAGGAATGTGGGAAAGGAAGACCAATTCTTTTATTATTAGAATTTTTTAGCATGATTCAATTAGCATTTTTTATTTTGTTCCAATAGGACTTATTTATATAGAACAATGATCTAATTTCTTGTTTACATTTTATACTTCCTTACATATATAAAAATATGAGTATTTAATGTTATTTTTAAAATATGTGAATTAAATTTCGCTCTTCTTGGAGCATTTGTTTATTCCAATAAGCATTCTTGCTACATTTTAAGTACTTATTTTGTACCAGGAATTGTACTGAATCTGTGCTGATGAAAGCAAATGATGAATAAAACATAATTTTTTATGCAAAGACTGTCACCCCCAAATCTACTTAAGAGAAGTATTGAAATGAGTGTAATTATCCAGAGTTGGGAACCATAGGTTTAAGATTTTCTTTCTTAAAAATTTCCATTAAAATTTAAATTTATTTGATCCAGTCTTTTTCCCCAAACTGATTCAAGTTGTTATATTAGATATAAACAATACTAATAAAATAGAATGTCAAGATTATGTAAAGAAAGATATCTGAAAATGCTAACCATTTAGATTCATAATTGTTCACTGTTTCAAGAAATATTTCTTTGTGCTAGGCACATACTGTGAGAAATCATAAGATAAAATATTTACTGATAAGGTTAATTTCTGTCTAGAAGCAACAGTGGACAACTAAGACAAATTAAGAATAATAAATCTCTAAAATCCCAAGAATGGAATGTAAGCAATATAGGAAGAATGCAGTTTAGCAAACAAAAAGAGGGAATTATCAATTTTACTGAAAATATAATATTTAAAGAAATTGTTGTGTAATTACTTTTATTTTTACTTTTAAAAATAATAACTCACAGTAAAGTACATGGAAGATAACTTTTGCTCAAGCGATTCACAAACAACCTCTACTGGTCAGTTTTATTTCCTTTGCTCTATTTTTTAGTCAATTTTCTATGCATAATTGAGTTTGTTTCACCTCAAGTGTTGAGTGGAGTTTTTTCAATGTTTTGTTTTAGTTAATCTGTGAGAATTTGTAATCACTTTTTTGCAATGTCCTTTAAAATTACTGAATAATACTTTATCATAACATCTCAATACACTTAGCTAAACTTTGGACCTTTCATGTAGCTTTCAGTATACCACCTTCAAAAACACTGTAATGAGTGTCTTTGGCATATATGAGCCTGTGCATTTATATTTATTCTATAGATATGGATTTGTGGGGTTGAAAAGCATAAATATTTTCAAGGTTCTTGATACATACGGCAATATTGTGTTGTAAAACTATGTACTCTCTTTAGGAATCCATTCTTTGTTCTATAAATCATGCCAAGTTATGAAAACATATCTATCTTGTAATTATAAAATAAAGAATGTACATTCATTTTGGGGACTAGAAATTTATTTTCTTGAGCTGCATACAGGACTACATTTTTTATATGGAGATTCGTTGAAGCAAATATGTGTGCAAAATTTGGCAATGTCCTTGACAACAGTTCTGGAGGAAATTAAAAATTAGTTTATATGACAGTTTCAGAGTAATATTTTTCCTATTAGTATAGAATCTGGCTTCAGGATGCCAGGAATTAAGTTCTGATACTACCACTGAAAGACAATTATTAAATTATTAACTTAATCTCTGTTTCAATATTTGTAAACAAAATTAAAATATAATTTGTGCAAATGATGTCAGAGAAAACTAAAAGAAGTAACATGTATATGTACTTAGCAATCAGTGCAAGTACACACAGAACGCAATAAATGTTCAATACCATCACTACTGATGGTCTTTTATAAACATAGATGTCAGGTAAAATTAGCTTTTTTGTGTCCATTTCCCTTTTGTAATATAGGCTTTATGTTAGCCTATTTCTAAATCCCCTGTGGTAAGCACTTTCTGGTTAGCACATTCTGACCGTCAATGATCGCTGCCTCCTGGTGTTGAGGTTTTGTGTAACCTCATGCCCTTGAACACACACTGGACCTTGTAACTTTATTACAACTTGTAGAATAAGACAGAAGTGCCAGGCACGGTGGAGAACGCTTGTAATCCCAGCAGCTTGGAAGGCAGAGGCAGGAGGATTGCCAGTTCATAGCCAACCTTCGCAATTTAACGAGGTGCTAAGCAACTCAGGGAGACCATGTCTCTAGTAAAATACAAAATAAGGCTGGGGATGTGGCTCAGTGGTCCAGTGCCCCTGAGTTCAATCCATGGTACCAAAAAAAAAAAAAAAAAAAAAAAAAAAAAATGGGACTTGTTTTTTTCTCATATTCTCTAAATTGCTCACTCTGATGAAGTCAGCTGCTTTTTTATGAGCTGTCCTAGACACAGGTGCACACAGAAAAAAAATCAAGGAAAGCCTATGAGGCTTGAAGCCCTCCATCCAGTAGGCCGGGAAGAGCTGAGTCCTGACAACCCCATTTGTGAAGTTAGAAGCTAATCTTTCTCAGGAACTATGTGAGAAGATTGCAGCCTCCCAAAAGCCTGACATAAGCTATAGGTGGATTACAGACAGGGAATTGGTAAGTTGATATTTTTGTTTAAAACCAGTAAATTTGGGGATAATTTGTTACACAGCAATAGATAAGCCATAGAACCCCTTCCAGCTCTAGAATTTTATGAATACTAAGGATTATAACAATCTTTTGAACTTTTATCTTTCTAAATTTGTATATGGGCCTTAGTAAGAAACTCTTCATTGGGGGAAAAAAAATGGAATTTTCTAGAGTATAACATGGACATTTATATGTGTGTGTGTGTGTGTGTGTGTGTGTGTGTGTGTTAAAAATGTTAGGATTTAGTTCCTTTTCATAGTAGCTAGATGAAAATGTTTAATTATAATGAGTGCCTTCGGTTACTTTCTTTCTTTCTTTCTTTATTACTTATTATCATGCTGGGGATTGCACATGCAATTGCACAGGGAAGGCGAGCACCCTACCAACTAAGAAATATCCCCAGCCCTGTTACTTTATTATTTACTTTAATTCTGTTTTATTTGCTCACTATTGTTAATGTATCACCCAAATTATATGTTTTTAAGTTCTTCTGGAAACAAATATACTATTTTAATTATTCTTAAGTTATGTTGAAAATTCTACAAGGAATTGTTAAAAATTAATTTATACTCATATTAAATATAGAAAGTGAAAATAAAATCTCAAAGCAAAGTAAGATTTAATGTGTCATTTAAACATATTTTCCTCATTTAGACAATTCTTAAATATGTTAATATTGATTTTAACAATTTATCTCTACATCACAAGTCATATTTAATAACAAGAGAAACATAACCTTTTAATGGCTGAGAAAAACATAAGTGCTTATATGACAGATGTTTTTAAAGTTTTGTTAAGTTGATAAATATAGCCTTTAAACAATAGAAAATGGTCATTTTACAATTTTGGCCCAGGAAAAAGCTCCTTCTAAATATCACAGTTTTGGATGAATTTCAATATTATACTAAGTGAAACATATTAATAAGCAATTTGGCAAAGAAGGACAAAGAATTTTGTGCTTTACCATGCCTAATACTGGCTCTCCATGCCTAATAGTTGGCTCTCCTAACTTAAGGAAAGAAGTTTCTATGGGAATTGTTTAATAATTTAGTAGAAATAGAGATTTTGGAAAGAACACTTAGAAACAGAGTCTTTAATGGCTGGTAAAGAACATGGGAATGAGAACAGCTTGCAGAATGGGTACTATAAATAAGAAATGAGAAAGATTTCTGGACTGTCTCTTAAAACTGAATAAACTCAAATTCACATGGTGTCAGAATTAACTTGAATTATTTTTCACTGAGAAAATTAAAAGTCAAAAATAAATGAGCTCAGATTTCTCCAGTATGAATACTTTGGGATAGATAGGAGTAAAAGGTACTTTCTTCAAACTACTAGGTGACTACTCTTATTATAAAGACCTAGATGACTAAAACTTTAAGCAAAACTGTCAATTCCAACTACTAAATCTACTAAGTATAAGCATAGAAGCAGTTGAGAATTTGGCTATACGGTAAGCCAGATTAGATCTTTTCAAGTCAAATAAATTTAAATTGTGCCCAGAATTATGCAAGTGTGTATGTTACATTGTTCTAATTAATCAGATGAAGATATGTCCCAGATTAAGAATAAATTACTTTAACCTGGTGCAGTGGTGCATGCCTGTAATCCCAGTGGCTCCAGAGGCTGAGATAGGAGTATTTTGAGTTCAAAGCCAGCCTCAGTAACAGTGAGGCACTAAGCAACTCAGTGAGATGCTGTTTCTAATTAAATACAAAATGAGGCTGAGGATGTAGCTCAATGGTTGAGTGCCCCTGAGTTCAATCTCCAGTACTCCCCAGCCACCCCCTGACAAAAAAAAAAAAAAAAAAAAAAAAAGAATAAATTACTTTATGTACACTCTATATAGCTGGCCATGGATCATACAAATTGTCTTAGAGTATGGGCAACACCTTCAGGTCTGAGAGACCCTTGATCAGTTAGGATGTAATAATCACCACTGTCTAAACCTCAACAAGTGTATGGGAAAGAAGTAGGAGTCCTCAACCTGTCAAGCACCTCACTACCTTCACTAAATTATACTACAGTTGCATTGCATGGGCTTTCACAGGAGCCTAACTACAGTTCATTGTTTATATGAAGGAGCTTATTTGGATTCCTAATAACTGACAAAAAATGAATGAATGAATTAGTAGATATTGGAGCAAAATCCTTTAGTTGAGACCATTCTCCAGTTGCCAAATTTTTTTGCTTCTAGCTTTGTAAGCACTGTAGTCAATAGGCAATCACATTATAAACTCCCTCCTCTGCCTGGTACCTCAGGGAACAAATACACTCTCCTATCTTACTATGGTTGAACTACCTGGATGTTAGACAGAGCCTGGTTTAATAAGGTCTTCAAATAAAGTAATCTCTAGCTTGAAATCTAGATTTTTAATATTATAAAAGAACACTGAATTCCTAATTATTTTTAATATTGTAAAAGAATGCTGAATTCATAATTATTCTCCTAGCACGTTCAACAGCAGTATTTTTACCCTTAAGCATGAGTAAGTTAAAACCCTACAGTCCAATTTTTTTCCCATTTTGAACAAAGTTAAAAGAAGTTTTGGTTAAATCTATGACAACCATGTTCTCTGGAATAAAATGCATAATTTCAGTGACAATGGGTTTTAGGCACCTATGATCTGCTGGAGCTGATTAATTTTTAATACTGTGTACACACACACACACACACATATATATATATATATATACATAAAATTTCATAATGGATATATTTTAATTATGCCACATTATATATTTCCAGGGCTACCTGGTTTGGTTTTTCTGGTCAAATTGGCTATCAAAGGGCTAACTCCGATTAAACCACAGGTCTCCTCTCTCTTCTACATATTTTTAAATGCCTGTGTTGAGCTCATTCTTTAACATGAGACAAGTTTATTACTTTTACAATGGGCTACTAATAAGGAACCATTTATACTGCTTATCCTCTTGGACTCTGTATGTGAGAAAAGCACATGAAACATCGATTGACCACAGGGTAAAATCACCCTTTTAGTAAGCAATTCTTTTAAAATAAATGTCTCCTATGAGAGGCCAACACACTATTCTGGACTTACCCATCAATATTTTTAAAAAGACAATGAATTAAACCCACAAATTCATCACTTACTCATCATTCATTGTCTTGTTCTAAATCAACATGTATCAAGACCAAAACATAGAAGGAGATATGAAATGATTCCCTATTTCTCCAAACCAAATTTATGTGGAGAATTGAAGCTCAGACAGTTCCCCTAAAACAAGCAACTAAGCCAGAAAATGACATTATTGTAAACCCCATCTTTGAATAAAGTGAGGGAGACTGTATCTTAAGAAAGGTCAGTATAATTCTACTTAGACATTTCTTCAAGTTAATGTTGAGCTCTACTGTATCCTATTTTTTTTTTTCCTCTTAGAAAAGGTCATAGGGAAACAGAGTTAAAATTAATTTTTTTGTCATTTGAAATTACAGTAATGATGAACAAATTCCTTTTAATCTGACTAGTTTCATTATATGACCCAATATTTAATTTCAAGTTAAAATTTAGAAATTTCCCTCAGTAATGTTATTTTTTCAAATACTTTTCAGATATTAGTATCTATGGTTATGAAGTCAAGTCAGTTTTTCATTTACATTCTTTATTTTGTAAAGTAGTTAATGCATCTTCAGGGTACAAATATGTACAAATATGCTTCAATGAGACAAAAAGAAAAGTTTTATTTGAAGTTATTTTCTATTATGCCTCTTGTTTCTTTAGTCCTTTAGCTAATTTTCATGTCAAAAAGGATAGTTCATATTTCCCCAAACCATGTAGTGAAAATTTACTGTCATCTAAACTTTACTCCTGACTTCCAATTCAGGTCTCCCAGACAATGAGATACGCATCACTAATATGAACATGACATTTCTTCCAAGAAAGAAGGAAGCAGTTATGCTGATAGTGTGTGTTCACTGGAGAAAAGGAATTCCTAGATAAGAGACACTTCCCAGGCAAGAAGAGCAAGCATAACCTTTTTAGCAGTTGATGTAGTAGAAAAAAATATGTATTAAATCCCCAGGATTTGACAGTGTGGCAAGAATTGAATACAAGATGCTACAAGGACAGGTGAAGTCACTGGAGGGCTTGCATACTATACCCAGAGGGCGAGAGGCCATGCAGCACAGAAAAGGAAGCATCATACACATGGTAAGTCGGAGGCACTCTGTTCTCCCTGGTGCCATAGGCTGAACCAGCTTCCACAGGTTCCTGCACAACAGTCAGATCCCACTTGGGGCCGCAGCAGGAAGAGAACCATGGGGGAACAATACAGATTCATAAATAAAAAGAATGGTAGAAATTATTTATGTATTATATAAGAACCCCAGGGAAATTTCCTGCCATTAGCAAGGGCTTGTCTCTACCACAACACAAAAGTAAGAAAATCCTGAGAGAAAGTGGGAGAGAGAAGCCCAGAAACAGTATGTATATCTAATTACATTTTTTTTTTTTGTACCAGGGATTGAACTCAGGGGCACTCAACTACTGAGCCACATTTCCAGTCTTATTCTGTATTTTATTTAGAGACAGGGTCTCACTGAGTTGCTTAGCATCTCACCCTTGCAGAGGCTGGCTTTGAACTCTCAATGCTCCTGTCTCAGCCTCCCAAGCTGCTGGGATTACAGGTGTGTGCCACTGCACCCGGCCTCCCATTACACTTTTTGTCACCAAATGAAAAATACAGACAAAAGCACAAAATAACATTATCCTATTAATTTGCAGCCCTTTTACATGAAGCAAAAATAGGCAAAGGAAGTTGTAGGGACAGGAATATATCTGATTTGCATTTACTCCTTTTTACTCCATCAAATCCCTTACATTTTTAATTCATTTGGACTCCTTTATATCACATTTCAAGGAACATATCATAGCCTACCAGGAAGGCAATATCAGCCTTGGGTCTTCAGACTAAACCAACTGATCTCTAAAATCTGTTGCATGATTCCAGGCTCCATCCCTTTTCCTTTAATCTTTGAGTCAAAGCCTTCCTTGGGTAAACACACATTCAAGTTCTCTTATTTAACTTTCTGTTTGCCATCTTCTTTGGCTACTACCAGATTCAGAAAACTGGCAGTGTTGCCAATAAAATATCCTTGACATGATGTCATTGGTCCTACTCTTCCTCCATCCTCGAATAGACATAACACATGAATAATCACATTTTATATCAGGGGTAGAAAACCACAGCCCTTGGGCAAATCCTGCAAGCAACTTGGTTTTGTAGAGCCCATGAACTAAGGATACAGTTTATAGCTTTAAATGGGTACATTTTAAATGATTACATAAGTATCACATTACAATTTCAATTTTGGTGCTTTTTTTGTTGGTTTGTTGTCATTTTGGTTTGGTACTAGGGATTGAACCCAGGGGTGCTTAAATACTGAGCCACATTCCCAGTCTATTTTTAATATTTTATTTAGAGACAAGTCTCACTGAGTTGCTTAGGGCTTCTAGGTTACAGAGGCTGGCTTTGAACTGTCAATCCTCCTGTCTCAGCACCTGGGATTACAGGCATGTGCCACTGTACCCATCTTCAATTTTGATTTTTAACCCACAAAACTTAAATAATTTAATACTTGTCCTTTTAAGGAAAAGTTGCTGACCCCAACTTTTCCAATAACTACATGTTTTTATAGTCTCTATTTCAAACCAGTTAGTTGTATTGTGAAATATTTCCAACTTAACTGCCTAGAGAATCTTCATTGGTCAAACCTTTTCATTTCATGATGACAATGATACATTGATGCTACCACCATTTTAAAGCACTTCATTTATCTTCTATTAGTTTCAAGCTTAATAATTATTTGTTGGATGACTAAATCTTAAGGATATATTCCCAGATTTCCAATTCCCCTCTGGAATCCTGTCATCAGGATCTCTCTGCCTAGCTTTGCCACTTTTACATTGCTCCTTCCCTCACCCTATTTTCCCTATTTTCTTTTCCTAGGTACAGACAACCCCTGCCTAGAGAATAGAAACTGAAGAATAAATCTACGCTACAAATAGCAGCTATTAATTTTTGAATAACTATTATGTACCAGACACTTTAAAACATAATCTTATTTGATCCTCTCAATAACTCCACAAGATAAATATTATTCATATTTTAGAGATGAAGAAACTAAGGTTCCAAGAGGTTAATTGCTCAACTTCACAGAGCATGCAAGTGTCAGAGTTCCAGCTGAGGCCTTTAGAGCAACAAATCCTATGCTTCCTGCAGTGTGCTCTGTGCTATAAATGTCAAACAATGACTGGAGAGGTGGTTATATTTGTTAATGATAAGGGTAAAGTCAGAGGAGCCATGTAAGCTTGGCAAGTAGGCTAGCATATCAACAGATGACAGGGTTAAAGGGACTTGCTCTGGCCCTTGAATGATAGCACCTACAAAATTCACAGACTGGCAAATAACCCATACTCACCAACCTGTGCCACATCTGATAATTATTTTGAACATAATAAATGTGCAAGAAACTTCATTTTTCCCTAATATTGCTGTACCTCAAGAAGCTCAGCTTTGCCCATAATCTTGTAATTTTCTAGCTGGAAAAGCATGATGACTTGATGGGAACGTCTTCCTGCTGAACTGTGGAGGGGCTGTTTACTACTTTTTTACAAAAATAGAGGTCACTGTTTAGCTTATAGCAGAAAGAGCCACAAAATGTGGAAATTGAAGTCAGGTTAAAATTAATTATAAATAATGGCTTAATCACTTTTCTTGAGCTCCCCTCAAAATAACCAATTAATATAGCTCTTCCTTCTAGCTTAAGGTTTTCTAAAAGACTAACCAGTTCCAATAAAGACATTCAAATCTGAAAGAAAGGAGATAATTCTCAGGAGTAGTTAAAAAATACTGAGCATGACCTATAAAATTTATTATTCATATTACTGCTCTTTTTAAGAGTCTATCTTTAAAAAAGAAAAAGAAAAAATGTCTACTTTTTAATGTTCCTTCAGCACCGTCTGCCACGCTTCAACTCCTTAAGAATTTCTCATTTCTCAACAAATCGCTTGTGCTTCCTGAGCCACTGACATTCTTCTGCTTCGAGTTGGGTATTTAAATTCAGTGACTTTGTTTCCCCTGTGAGCTTCATCTGACTTGCACCTCTTGGTAGCAGTGGGTTGAATTGTTCAGTACTAATTTTGGATTTGTAAATGAGAACTCATTTCTCTGTAGCCGCTTCCCAAATATTCATCCCTACTCAAGCCAATGTTCCCTGGTAAAATAACAAACTTATTATTAATACTAAGATGAAACGGCAGCAAGAGGACTGAAAAAATCAGAATTTTCTTTTAGATGAACATTCATTGGATGCTTACTGTTTGAAGCATTATACTTCACTTGTATTAAATTCTTTAATATTCATCATAATTCCATTAAGTAAATATTAGTATCCCCACCTATATAAATGAAGTAACCACCTAGAGTACAAAGATACTAAAAAATTGTTTGAGCTCACACATCTAATATGCTTTGGATCAGAGACTTAAATTTAGTCAATCTGACTCTAAAGTTTATTTAATCATGAAATTATATTCTGCCTTGGAAATAATAACAGGTGCTAGACTTCTTCAAGAAGATTTATATCTCTTTTTGTTTGTTGCTTATTTGTTGTATTTTTGTAGTGAGCAGAATGTCTTCACAAACAGTGGCCTCCGACAGTAATGTATGATTTATTCCCCTGCTAAGCTAACGCATATGGAATCTCCAAATTGGAGACAAGTTTTCAAATTCACTAGGAAAGCTCCTGTCACAACTCAAAGCTTCCTCTCCAATATCCATCCTAATTCCTCCAACTGGCTTTATTGCTTTAATTCGTGGCTTTGGAATAGGAAAAAGTGCGAGTGTGTGCTTCTATACTTTCCTTATTATATCTCCTCTCTATGCTGAGATCATTATCTAAGATATGATAATTACTCACTAAATATTGTTTTAATATAAAAGAAGAATTTATAAAGAGGTCTTCATAGAGGTAAGTGGTTAAGAATACTGATTTTCTGAGACTGGTGTGGAGGGCATAATCCCCAACTTCAGTCTAATAGGCAGAAAGAAATATGTACAAACTTGTATGTCTGTAATATTTGTAAACTTATGTATTTCAAATTTATGGTGTCAATAAAACAATGTTTAATTAGATGGATTTAAGTTTTATGTTTTATATATTGTGCCTTTCATCTTTGTGTTGACAATATTTATTCCAGTCTTCTTTGCATAGATGGTGTTTTTGCTAATGATATTGACCTGTGTGGAGTCTTTAACTCCTCATTAGTCTATAGGATTTGGGGGACAAAGGCAGAATTTAGAATAAGTTTATTTCCCACAAACAAACATAAAACACATCACTCACTAGTACACAAGGGTTCAGGATGTCTTGGGGGAAGAAAAAAGGTCAATGTGTAGTTCAACATTCAAGATATATACATATTGCCACAAATAAGAAAATGTGGTTTTTGCAAATTAAAATCTTTCAAATCCTTGATATCTTTAACTGATTAAAATTTGAATACTTTGTCTCCCTAAGAAGATGGCTTTCAGTTAAGTACAGTCATTTCCTAAACATGAAAGAGGCAATCATGAATTTCCTCCTTTGTTCAGATCTCCCAAAGTTCCTCAGTCCTCTCAGCAGGCAGTGTCTTCATCTCTCAGCACTCAATTATTAATGAAAGGAGAAAGTGCCAAAAACTGAATGTTTATGTTTCTGTATTCTCAGAATTCACATCCACGTGCACGCGTGCGCACACACACACACACAGGAACATTATTTTTATTTTGTGGAAACACACCTAATTGTAATGTTGTTAGCTTTGACATGTGCCACAACCAATCATCTTCAAATAAATATTTTGCTGCTGCTGTAAAGAGGCTTGCTTATGTAGTTGCTCTCTTATTGCTGCCAGCAATAAGCCTGATTTTTCTTCTCAGTACAAAACACTAGTACCTACACTTGAAATTTCATATGAAAGAGACAGCCTGATCCCTTGTGTATTTGTGAGTGGTGTGTTTATGTTTTTTTTTGTGGTGTGTGTTTGTGTGTTTCTTTGACCTATTTTAACTCTCATGGACATCAACAACCACTTAAAACATCGGAACATTTTTTTTCTTTCCAATTTTCCTCCTCTAAGAGACATTTCACTGCAGCTGCTTTAGTTCTGCAAACTTCTATTACACTTATAGTTCAGAGTTGAATAAACAATTGCATTTCTAGAAAACATAATTGGTTTTCTGGAATCTGGGGGCAATATTATCATTTTGCTTTGTGCATGCATGTCTGTAAAAAATTATTTTATCATCTAGCTTAGGCATTTATGGTTTCATATTAAAGAACTTTCTTAACCACACAGAAGAAATAGACTTACAAGCACTACATGCTGTATCTCAATAGTAATACGTATCTTCATTATATGACCTGTAATATTGATTCCCAAACTATAATCATTACCAAAATTGATCAGATCTCTTGATTCCTATGATTTAGAACAGTGAGACTTGCTGGTGGTAGTGGGGTTGTATATATCTATTGTGTGCATAAGTAGGCCTATATATGTTATGCATAAATGAATACAGATGTACAGGGAAAGACAGCAACAGAGAAAAGGTGATCCTGCTTCTCATACATGTATTTGGGAAAATAAAATTAAGCTATCAAACAAATAATTTTTGAATTGAGGATAAATCCAGATAAAGAACAACTTGTTGACGTCCTGCCCCCGCTGTTGCCGCACTGAACCTCCCCCACCACCATGAGCTTACATCTACCAAAGCGGGTCTCCTCCAGACGCCTCCATCTTGGGATGTTGCAGCCACAGCTATAGCCCCCTCAACAGGGTAGCCTCCACCTTGGTACCCTGTTGCCGCCTGAAGCGATGGCCGCTTGGAGCAACGAAACCACGGGAAGAAGTTCGGAGGCGAACTGGAAACAAACAGCCTTTTTATTCTGATAACTTTTCTCTCTGGCTCTAACAACGACTTTAACACGCACCACACACACCACCAAAATGGTGCAGACCCGATCAGCAATCTCGCTTACGTCCCACGAGATCTCAGGCCAAGTCCCGTGAGACTACGGAAGGAGGCAACAGCCAACCATCTCCTTGGCCCGTAGTCAACCGCAATCTTAGCCATCTCCCCAAACAGGGCTCCTGCAGTACACCTGACAGTGTTTGGAGGCAGCTGCCTGCTGCAGCACTGTCAACCACAGCACTACATCTTTGAGCAGGCCACCCAATGCCATTGTGCAGCCCACTCTCACTGCCCCTGCTCTGAAAGAGGTCACCTCCATCTTGGGACAACTTGGCTGCCATCTTGGATTACCACTGCTGTTGCCATTGACATCTTTAGTTGGGACAGCTTCAATCTTGGGACACTGACCAGGGCCTAGAAGCCCAATATCAAGGTACCTACAGGGTAGGCACCCCCAAAACCCCCACCAACTAGGAAGACAGCTGTTTTCATCTAGGGAAAATACCCAGGGCCCGGTATGACATCACTAAGGTCCACACAGGCTTGGTTACACCTGATGTCTCCATGCTATGTGTGCTAATAGAAACCATCTTGCTGCAGAGGCAGAAGAAATCCTTGCACAGGTTGATAGGTTGGAAGATGGTGTCAGGGCATCTTAACCCCAGCTCACCCAGCCAACCAGCCCAGCACCAACTGGGTTCCCGGGACCAACTCAGGTGGCAATTGCTGGGATGGGACACAGCCTGGTCTCTGACTTTCTCCCCAATCTGGCATACACCTGTCACCTGGTCCTACTAGTTTGGCACTCAACAGGGCCCTACAGCTCCACAATCTCCAGTCTTCCAACAACCCCCACACCCCAGCCACCAACCTGGCCCAGCCTTGTAGCTATGTGGCCAGCCCACAGCTCTCAATGCTTGGTCCTGATCTGCCTGATACAGAACAGCTCTCCACAACAGAAGCACAGATTCCATAACTTAGCCCTTAGGACCTCCAGAGAGTGAGGTTCCTGATTAGGAACTCAAAAGGGTTGGGGCAAAGGAGATACAGTTTAGAGAATAAATTAGAGACCAGGAATTGTGGGATCCACAGACAATGTAAAGCGCTAAAACCAGGCTTCTACATCACATGAGTGGACCCAAAAGGAGATTCCTGGGGTGCAGTCTTCCAATGGGGACCAGCAATTGCTATACCCCATTTCCAGGAATCCCGCCTCCAATACTAATTCTCCCATCCTAGTAACCTTTACAATCCTGAAGGTGGAGATACCAGCAAACTCCAGATAACCTGACCTATCAGATGAGAAGGGCAACAGGGAAGATGTAAACTAACAGAAACAATTGTTCAATTTTCCTTCATGATTTCTTTTTCTTTCTTTTCCTGCCCTCATATCCCCAACATTTGTGAAAACAAGTACTTTATATGCATCTGGCTACTGAAGACTAAGATGTCTGAATAGTATATTACGGTTTTGTTGTATATTCTTTTACTTTAACATTTTTACTTTTTCTTTTTAAATTTTCAATTCTTTTTTCTTCTTATTTTATTTATTTATTTATTTTATCTCTCTATATTTTTCTCTAACTTATCTGTTTCCCAAGAATCTATTTCTCTCTTTTCTCCTGCTAACAGCCAACTTCTTTTGATTCTTCTTTTACATTTCTATGATCTAAAACCTCTATAATCTCACCCTTTACCTCATAAACATTTCATCGTACACCACCCCCCAGTTCTTCTTTTGTTCACCATTAGATCCTGTAGACCCTTTCGCAAACCTACTGCTTATATTATAGATAATAATTGAATGCATCATTTCTGTTTATTGCAACAAAAATGTAAATGTCTTAATAGGAACTATTTGGTTTAAGTCTGCATATTGCTTGCATTGCGAGCTGTTAATATTAATCTCCCTCTTAAAGGGAAGGTATTGGAAACCTGCAGGGATAATATAAGTTTATAGGGTAGAAACTGTAATAGCTTTGATCTGCACTGCTCAAGGGGAAGACACAAAAACATCATGAAAACACAAGGGAAGACAGCACCCCGAACAAACCAAGATGCTCCAATAATCGAATCCATTGAGACCAGAGTACAAAACTTTCAGAGAAGAAGTTCAGAACATAAATATTTAAGCTTATCTGTGAAGAAAAGGATAATATAAAAGAAAAAACACAGACAGCAAAATATCATTTTAATAAAGAGATAAGAGATAAAATGCAGATAGCAAAATATTACTTCAATAAAGAGATAGAGATTCTGAAAAAAAAAAAGATTCTTCAAAAGAAAGAAACAATAAACCAAATTAAAAACTCAATAGAAAGCATCACTGATAGACTAGATCACTTGGAAGCCAGAACTTCAGGCAATGAAGACAAAATACATAATCTTGAAAATAAAGTTGACCACACAGTGAAGATGGTAGGAAACCATGAAGAGAACTTCCAAGAATTATGGGATAACATGAAAAGACCAAATTTAAGATTTAGTGGGACCAAAGAAGGCACAGAGATACAAACCAAAGTAATGCACAGTATTTTCAATGAAATAATATCAGAAAATTTCCCAAACCTGAAGATAAATTGGAAAATCAAACACAAGAGGCTTACAGAACACCAAATGTACAAAATTGCAACAGATCCACACCAAGTCATATTATAATGAAAATCTCTACCATACAGAATAAGGATAGAATTTTAAAAGCTGCAATAGCAAAGTTTCAGATTACATATAGGGGGAAACCAATTTGAATCTCAGCAGATTTATCAACTCAGACCCTCAAAGCTAGGAGGTCATGGAAGAACATATACCAAGCTCTGAAAGAAAATGGATGCCAACCAAGAATCTTCTAGCCAGCAAAATTAAGCTTTAGATTTGATCACAAAATGAAAACCTTCTATGATAAACAAAAGTTGAGGGAATTTACAATTAGAATCCTGCATTACAGAACATCCTCAGAAAAATATTCCATGAGGAGGAAATGAAAATCAGCAAAGGGAAGAAATACACTAAAGGAAAAGCCAATGAAATGAGAAATGAAGCCACGTTAAAAAACAAAAATAGATCAAAATTACTGGGAATACAAATCATATCTCAATAATAACCCTGAATGATGATGGACTAACCTCATCAATCAAAAGACATAGACTGGCAGATTGGATTAAAAAAAGGCCCAACAATATGCTGCCTTCAAGAGACTTATCTCATAGGAACAGACATCTACAGACTGAAGGTGAAAGGAGGAGAAAAAACAGACTACTCACATGGACTACATAAACAAGCAGGGGTTTCCAACATCATATCAGATAAAGTGGACTTCAAGCCAAAGTTAGTTAGAAGGGATAAAGAAGGACATTTCATACTGCTTAAGGGAATCATACATCAACAAGACATAACAGTTGTAAATATTTATGCCCCAAACAATGGAGCATCTATGTATATCAAACAAACCCTTCTCAATTTCAAGAGTCAAATAGACCACAACACAATAATACTGGGTGACTTTAACACACCTCTCTCCCTACCGGATAGATGTTCCAAACAAAAATTAAACAAAGGATCTATAGAACTCAATGATAAAATCTATAATTTAGACTTAACAGACATATATATGAATGAATATTTCATTCATCGACGAGTACATACACATTCTTCTCAGCAGCACATAGATCCTTCTCTAAAATAGACCATATGTTATGCCATAAAGCAACTCTTAGCAAATACAAAAAAGTAGAGATACTACCCTGCATTCTATCAGATCATAATGGAATGAAATTAGAAATCAATGATTAAGTAAAACATAAAAACTATTCTAACATCTGGCGACTAAATAATAAACTACTGAATGATGAGTGTCTAGAAGAACATATCAGGGAGGAGATTAAAAAATCCTTAGAGGTAAATGAGAACACTGATGCAATATATCAAAATCTTTAGGACCTATGAAAGCAGTGCTAAGAGGAAAGATTTTTCATTGAGTTCATTCATTAAAAGAATAAAAAGCCAACAAATATATGACCTAATATTACACCTCAAAGTCTTATAAAAACAACAAATCAGCAGCAAAATTAGTAGAAAACTGGAAATAACTAAAATCAGAGCTGATATTGATAAAATTGAAGCAAAAGAAATAATTGAAACAATTGACAAAAAAGTTGGTTTTCTGATAGAATAAATAAAATTGATGAACCCTCAGCCATGCTAATGAATAGAAGAAGAGAGAAAATTCAAATTACTAAAATTCATGATGAAAAAGAAATATCATGACAGACACTATTGAAATATAGAAGATAATTAGAAATTATTTTGGAAATTAATACTTTAATAAAATAGAAAATCTCAAAGTCATCCATAAATTTCTAGAGACATATGATCTACTCAAACTGAATCAGGAGGCCATACGCAATTTAAACAGAACAATTTCAAGCATTGAAATAGAAGACACCATCAACAGCCTACCAACCAAGAAAAATCCAGAACCAGATGGATTCTCAGCCAAGTTCTACAAGACCTTTAAAGAATAACTAACAACAATACTTCTCCATGAAAATATTCCATGAAATAGTAATGGAAGGAACCCTTCCAAACTCATTCTATGAGGCTAGTTTCATCCTGACCCCAAACCAGAAAGGTACAGACCAATATATCTGATAAACATAGATGCAATAATTCTCAATAAAATTCTGGCAAATCGAATACAAAGACATATTAAAAAGATAGTGCACCTCAAGTGGGTTCTTTCAAGGGATGCAAGGTTGGTTCAACATACATAAATCAATAAATGTAATTCATCACCTCAGTAGACTTAAAGATAAAAATCATATAATCATCTAAATAGATGCAGAAAAAGTGTTTACCAAAATACAGCATCCTTTCATGTTCAAAACACTAGAAAAACAAGGGATAGTAGTAATATACCTCAACATTATAATAGCTACTATGCTAAACCCAAAGTGAATATCATTCTCAATGGAGAAAATTTGAAAGCATTCCCTTTAAAAACTGAAACAAGACAGGAATACCCACTTTCAGCACTTCTATTTAAAATAGTCCTTGAAACTCTAGCCAGAGCAATTAGACAGACAAAAGAAATTAAAGGGATATGAATAGGAAAATAAGAACTCAAACTATCACTATTTGCCAACAACATGATTCTATATCTAGAGGATACAGAAAAATTCCACCAGAAAACTTCTAGAATTAATAAATGAATTCAGCAAAGTAGCAGGATATAAATCAATACCCATAAATCAGATGCATTTCTATACATCAATGATAAATCCTCTGAAAGAGAAATTAGAAAAACTATCCCATTCACATTAGCCTCAAAAAATAAAATAAAATACTTGGGAATCAATTTAAGAAAAGAGGTGAAATACCTCTACAATGAAAACTACAGAACACTAAAGAAAGAAATTAAAGAAGACCTTAGAAAATGGAAAGATCTCCCATGTTCTTGGATAGGCAGAATTAATATTGTCAAAATGGCAATACTACCAAAAGCATTATATAGATTTAATGGAATTCCAATTAAAATCCCAATGACATTTCTCTTGAAAATAGTAAAAGCAATCATGAAATTTATTTGGAAAAATAAGTCACCCAAAATAGCGAAAGCAAATTGTAGCAAGAAAAGTGAAGCAGGAGGCATCACAATACCATGCTTTAAACTATACTACAGAGTTATAGTAACAAAAATGAGATGTTATTTGAACCAAAATAAACATGTAGACCAATGATATAGAACAGAAGACAAAGAGACAACCCCACAGATATGCAGTCATCTCATACTAAACAAAGGCACCAAAATATACAATGGAGAAAAGATAGCCCCTTCAACAAATGGTGCTGGGAAAACTGGAAACCCACATGCAGCAAAATAAAATTAAATCCCTATCTTTCACCAGCATAAAACTCAACTCAAACTGGACTAAGGACCTAGAAATTAGACCAGAGACCCTGCATCTAATAGAAGAAAAAGTAAGCGCAAATCTTCACCATGTTTGCCTAAGATCTGACTCCTTAAAAATACTCCTAAAGTGCAAGAAATAACATCAAGAATCAATAAATGGGATGGATTCAAACTAAAACGCTTCTTCTCAGCAAAGGAAACAATCAGTATTGGGAAAAGAGAGTCTACAGAATGGGAAAAGATCTTTACCATACATCAGATAGAGCACTAATCTCCACAATCAGTATTGGGAAAAGAGAGTCTACAGAATGGGAAAAGATCTTTACCATACATCAGATAGAGCACTAATCTCCACGATATTATAAAGAACTCAAAAAACTGAACACCAAAAAAGGAACCCCAAATGACCCCATCAATAAATGGGCTAGGAACTGAACAGACACTTCACAGAAGAAAAAATACAATCAATCAACAAACATATAAGAAAATGTTCAACATCTTTAGAAATTAGAGAAATGCAAGTCAAAACTACTCTAAGATTTCATCTCACTCCATTCAGAATGGCAATTATCAAGAATACAAGCAACAATAAGTGTTGTCGAGGATGTGGGGGGAAAGGTACACTCATACATTGCTGGTGGGACTGCAAATTGTTGCAAACACTCTGGACAGCTGTATGGGGATTCCCTAGAAAACTTGGAGTGGAACCACGTTTGACCCAGCTATCCCACTCCTCAGTCTGTAACCAAAGGACTTAAAATGCTTCTTCAACATACTACAGTGACACAGCTCCATTAATGTTTATAGCAGCTCAATTCATAATAACTAAACTGTGGAAGCAACCTATATGTGTTTCAATAGATGGATGGTTAAAAAAAACTTTGGTATATATACACAATGGAATATTATTCAGTATTAAAGAAAAATGAAATCGATGAAATCGTGACTTTGGCAGGTAAATGGATGGAGTTGGAGAATATCATGTTAAGCAAACTAAGTCAATCCCAAATAACAAAAGGCTGAATGTTTTCTCTGATAAGTGGATGCTGATCTGTAATGTGTGGGAGGGGCAAGGGAAGAATGGAAGAACTTTGGATTGGGCAGAGACAAGTGATGAGAGGGAGTGATGAGAGGGAAGGGGTTGTGGGGTGGGAAAGATAGTGAAATGTGGCGGACCCTATATATATATGTATGATTGCACTAATGGTGATTCTGAATCATATTCAACAAGAGAAATGGAAAATTGTACTCCATTTGTGTACAATGAGTTGAAATGAATTCTGCTGTCATGTATAACTAATTGGAACAAATAATTTTAAAAACAGAGCAACTTCTTTCCCAGGAATCTAAAACATCTGAACTACAGTGGACTTTAAATTTCTAAATTACTAAATATTGGTTTACTTTTTTAATTCCTAAAATACATTAATTATTATGAAATCCAGTGACAAGAACATGATTATTATTAACATTTAAAATAACAGATGTAGATCCAGGTAGAGCTGAGGCTCTGTGACCTGAAATAGTGAAGGTCCATTCTTACCAGGTGTAGACTATTTATTATCGCTCATGCTAACAGTTGCATATTCTGGGCCTAGGTGCCAAGCATGTATTTGTTGAAGGAAAGAAGAAAGAAAAATGGGAGGGGAAAGGAAGCAGTAAGGAAACAATGAAAAGGATGGAGAGAATGGGAAGAATTATTAATTATTTTGATGGTTCTCATTGTTCCTTTCCAAGATGACTAAGAAGACAATATGAATGAAGACTAAGGGTTTCCACCTAAAATGACACATGATTTTGTACATTATGGACTCCAAGAAGCAAACACTGAGTCTGAGTTGCACTTGCAATTCCTTGTATCAGGAAGTAACACTAGTGAAAGGAGAAAGGAAGAGTGGGTAACAATTAGATCTGACAAAGGATCTAGCCCCAAAGTAAACTTTGCAGAGCAAATATTTCCCAGAAGAGGAATCACTGTCTCAAACACAAATCACTAAAGCAAGATGGGAAAATGCAGGAGCCCTGTTTGGGGATTGGCTTGAATTGAAGTTGACTATGAGCCGGGGAGATTTGGCCATTGTCGCCACCCGTAGTCTCACGGGATTTTGTTGCGGGATCTGGAGTGACTTGGCCGAAATTGCTGATCGGGTCAGCGCCATTTTAGTGGTGTGTTTGGCGTGAGTTAGTTGTTAGAACCAGAGAGAAAAGTTATCAGAATAAAAAGCTGTTTGTCTCCAGTTTGCTTCTGAAGTTCTTCCCGCGGCTCCGGTGCTCCGAGCGCTTCAGGCGGCAACAGGTGGCGGCCCGTACGGGGAACTTCGGAGCGGACAGGTAAGAACTGAAAGGTCTCTAAAGATGGGTTCGAATATAACTGAATCCCAAGTGATAGAGGCTATGCAAAGACTCCTTGATATACCTGACTCTGTTCTCAGTGAGGAGTATATAGACAAAAGTGAAAGTGATCAAAAAAGTGTAGATTCCACTGGGCCAACTGAGACCAGTAAAGAGAGTATTAGAAGAGACCCAAAAATGACAAAAATCCAAGCTATTAAAGCTATTCGGGAGTTATTGGCGAAAGCTGAAGGATACTTGCTCTCACTGGAACCTGGGCCTCAGGATATTGCTGTCAGTGAAATTAGCAGTGGTGAGGAATCTAGTAAAAGTGATCCTGAGAAAATGAGGAAAAAGAAATTAAAAAAGACCGAGAAAAAGGTCCGTCAGGCAGAGGAGTCACTTGTGGAAGTGACTACTCCCCCATGGGTGGAATCCATTACAGAAAATATGAAGGGTATTACTAGGCATTTGCATACCCTAGAAACAGAAATAAAAAGTCTTTCTGATCGCTTATGCGCTCTCGAGGACAACTCACAGATACATTGGGAACCGCCAGCATTTGAAAAGAAAAATGGACAGAGTGTCCATCAGTCAGTAGATTTCAAAACAATAAAAAATCTCAAAGAGGCAGTAATGACTTATGGGCCCCAAGCTCCTTTCACGTTGAGTATGCTGGAGTCCCTTAACACCTTTAGCTTAACCCCCTCAGACTGGAAAAGTCTATGTAAAGCAACATTAAGCGGGGGGCAATTCTTGGTTTGGCGATCGCAATTTCAAGAACTTTGTATAGAAACGGCTAAAAGAAACGCGGCTGCAGGGTTTGAAAACTATAATATAGACATGCTCACAGGAGAAGGGCAATTCGCAGACTTACAAGCTCAAACAGATTATGACTCAGATATATATGCTCAGATAAATGCAGCTGCCTTAGAGGCATGGAAAACTGTACAAGGACCTGGGGATCTACAAGGTAGCTTGTCAAAAGTGATTCAAGGACCTAATGAGCCGTATGCCGACTTTGCTGATCGACTTTTGAGAACTGCAGGTAGTGTGTTTGCAGATGTTGACCAAGCTATGCCTTTAGTTGTTCAATTAGCTTATGAAAATGCAAATAAATGGTGCCAAGCAGCCATCAGGCCATGGAGAACTAAAAAGGATCTTTCCGTATATATACAACTATGTAAAGATATAAATGGCGCCTTTGTCACAGGAAATGTGATTGCAGCCTCAATGAGAGGTGCTTCCTCTCGAAATTTCACAAAGGCTAAACGTAGACATTATAATCAATCAGGATATTCCAGGCAAAATTATTATAATCAATCAGGCAATTCTAGGCAAAATCCCAAAAGAGAAATAAGATCAAGCTCATACCGTGCCCCAGGCCGCTGCCCCAGGTGTAAAAAGGGAAATCATTGGGCCAATAAATGCTATTCAAAATTTGACATCCATGGAAATCCTTTGTTCAGGAATTCAAAAAACGGGGCACGGGGCCCAGTACCCCGGGGCCCACAAATGTACGGGGCATTGCAGAAGGAGTATCCTCAAGCATCCACTCAGATGCTTCCCCGACACAATCCCTACTACCCATCCACTCCCTCGCCAGAGGAACAAGAGGAAATGCAGGATTAGACCTCTGTTCCACCGCCCGAATAGTGTTAACACCTGAAATGGGGGTTCAACTGATTCCCACAGGAGTCAGGGGACCTCTTCCCTCAGGGACTGTAGGACTTATTATCGGGCGTAGTCCTAAAAGCTTATTAGGTTTGCAAGTGACCCCAGGTGTAATAAACTCAGACTACAAAGGGGAAATAAAAATAATGCTTAGCTCACCCCAAAGTGTAAGTTCTGTTAATCAAGGAGATAGAATTGCTCAGTTGCTTCTCCTTCCCAATTTACATAATTCATTTAAAATGGGTATGCCTCAAGAAGGGAACAATAGAGGATTTTGTTCCACTGACTCAAGTCCCATGGCTTGCTGGGTTCGAGACTGTTCAAGGAGGCCTATGTGTAAAATAAAAATCCAAGGAATAGAAATGGAGGGATTAATAGATACTGGAGCTGACTCTTCCATTATTAATTTACGCCAATGGCCCAAGCACTGGCCTCTGCAAAAAGCTTCAACCAGTTTAAGAGGCTTGGGATATAATAACCTCCCAGATAAAAGTGCAGTAATTTTAAAATGGGAGGATGATGAAGGCCATAAAGGAACATTTCAGCCTTATGTTTTACCTAATCTACCGGTTACTTTATGGGGAAGAGATATTTTGCAACAAATGGGAGTACACCTTGCAACCAAGCCTGCAGATGTTAAATGTGAAAACCTACAGGGTAATCTTAACCATAAAAGAACTCATTATCAAAAAGTACAGAGTAATCTTAACCCTAAAAGTAATCATTGTCATAAAGGAAAAAGATATTTTTTTTCGGGGCCACTGAGAAAATAATTTTGAAAATACCATGGCTTTCTGATAAGCCAGTGTGGGTCCCTCAGTGGCCCCTATCTAAAGAGAAATTACAAGCGGCCCACCAATTAGTTCAGGAACAATTAGAAGCAGGTCATATAGAACCTTCCACCTCTCCCTGGAATTCCCCCATATTTGTGATCAAGAAAAAGTCAGGAAAATGGCGATTGTTACATGATCTTAGACAAATCAATAAAACCATGCAAGTTATGGGGCCTACTCAACCTGGACTTCCTAGTCCCGTAGCTATTCCAAAAAATTTCCATCTTATTACTCTTGATATAAAGGATTGCTTCTTTTCTATTCCCCTACATCCTCTGGATGCCCCCAGGTTTGCTTTTTCCGTTCCTTCTATGAACAATAATGGCCCTGATCAGAGATATCAATGGAAGGTTTTACCACAGGGAATGGCTAATAGCCCCACCATATGCCAAATATATGTGGACAAGGCTATCCAACCCATTAAAAATAAATATCCAAACCTCATGTGTCTACATTACATGGATGATATTTTATTGGCCCACCCTAATCAAAAAATCTTATTTAATATATTCAGTGATGTGGTAGAAAATTTAAAAAAATATGGATTATATATAGCAGAAGAAAAAAAACAAACCAGATCTCCCATATTATATTTAGGATTTAAAATCATGGATACTTTTGTTAGACCCCCAAAAATTTTAATAAATAAAGAACATTTGACCACCCTCAATGATTTCCAAAAACTACTGGGAGACATTAATTGGCTTCGCCCTACACTAAATCTCACTACTGGCCAACTAAAACCTTTATTTGACATCCTTCGTGGAGATCCTGATCCATCTTCACCACGAACATTGACTCCTGATGCTAGGAAAGCTTTAAAGTTAGTAGAAAAAGCCATCGAAGGAGCTCATTGTGATAGATTTGATTTAACTCAACCGCTGATGTTGATTATTATTTCTTCACAATATACACCCACAGGAGTATTTTGGCAACAAGGGCCTTTATTATGGATACATTTGCCCGTCTCTCCTAAAAGTATAATTGAATCTTATACCTCCATGGTGGCTAAACTTATTCTTCAAGGACTTAAGACTTCTACTAAAATATTTGGCATTCACCCTGCTACTATTATTACTCCCTATTCATCATCACAGATTGAATACTTATGCTTCAATGATAATGATTGGGCTATAGCTAAATGCTCTACTTCTGCAAATTTTGATAATCATCTTCCTAAGTCCCCTATATTATCTTTTTGTATTAATCATCCTATTATATTTCCACAGGTAATAAAAAATCAACCTATTCCTAAGGCATTTAATGTATTTACAGATGGGTCCTCAAATGGTACTGCTACAGTAGTCACTAAAAAAGAAAATATGACTTACATAACTGCACACAAATCAGCTCAACTAGTGGAATTGGAAGCTGTGGTAAGAGCTCTGGAAAATTTTAGGGACCAGCCCGTAAACATTTTTTCAGATAGCCACTATATTGTACAAGCCGTCCCAAAATTAGAGTTAGCAGGACCAATAGCACCTCATACTCCAGCCTTTAAATTGTTTTATCAAATACAAAAACTTTTGTGGGCAAGAAAAGAACCTCTATTCGTAGGCCATATTAGAGCACATACTAATTTGCCTGGTCCCCTCCATGAAGGTAATCAAAAGGCTGATGAACTTACAAAAACAGTATTTATACTTTCAGCGCTACAACAAGCTACTTTATTTCACTCCCAGTTTCATGTCAACAGCACCACCTTGCAACGTAGGTTTAAAATCACAAAGGAGCAAGCCAGAACAATTGTAAAAGATTGTAAATCTTGTATGACACATTTGCCCAATCCTCATTTCGGTGTTAACCCTAGAGGATTGATGCCCAATCATTTGTGGCAGATGGATGTTACTCATGAGCCAAGTTTTGGAAAATTGCGATTTATTCATGTGACCATAGATACATGTTCAGGCATGATTTTTGCTTCCTTACATTCTGGAGAAAAAGTTAAAGATGTTACATCTCATTGCTTGCAAGCTTTTGCTGCATTGGGCATCCCTAAAATGCTTAAAACAGATAATGGCCCCGCATATACGTCCTCATCTTTCAAAGAGTTTTGCGCAAAATTCAATATATCCCATAAAACAGGCATCCCATACAATCCTCAGGGTCAGGGCATTATTGAAAGAGCAAACCGAACACTGAAAATTATGTTATTAAAACAAAAAGAAGGAAATTGGAAAAGTCCTAAGGACAGATTGGCAGTTGCCCTGTTTACCTTAAATTTTTTAACTTTAGACTCTAATGGTTATTCTGCTGGAGACAGACATTGGAATCCACACCAACAACATAAACCTTTGGTTTACTGGAAGGATGTTCTTTCAGGTACATGGAAGGGTCCAGATCCAGTATTAATTTGGGGAAGAGGATCTGTTTGTGTTTTTCCAAAAGACGAATCCTCTCCAATATGGATACCATCTAGATTAATAAAACAGGTACCACATCAAAATGATCAAGATGAAGTTATTGAAGAATCAAGATTAATAAAAAAGGTACAAAATCAAGAGGACCAAGATGAAGGTATAGAATGATTCCCTCAAAAGAGTCCTTCAAAATATTTCACAACTTAAGTGTCATTTCTCCCGGCCGGGACGAGGAGATCTCTCTTTAGTGTGCACACAATTGTATTTTTTTTTCTTCTTTTTATATTTCTTCTTTTTATACATGTCTTTATGTCTGTACATTTGTCTATATTTCATGTTAATGTGACGTCACAAATATATGTTTGTATGTTTGTTTGTCCAGTGTGACGTCACATAGATCAAAGCGCTTATGAAAAAGAAAATATATATATATATGGATCCAAATAACTTTAATTCATTTTAGGTTTAGAGTATTCAATTTAGGTAAATAATTTTATAAATGAAGGTACTTTCAATTTTGATTTATAGGTGTCCCTGGGACTTCTCTTTAGCAAACAATATGACTAGTGCTATATAACCTGATATTTTGGTGTTTTGACTTAAGATTGTTTATTTGTTATTAACTTCATTTGTTTAATAGCTCATTAATTTCAATTATCTCAACAGGTAAAAGATTGCTCTGTATACAGAGACTCAAGGGTTCCAGCTAACAAATTATTTCTCTAAAGTGCCTTTACCTTTTCTTTAATCTATCTTTAATGCAGTAATTACCCTCAGTCTTTCTTTGTTTTGTTCTAAATATGATATTTTTCCAACTTATGTTTGTAGAAGCTCAACCAGCGATGTGTGTGAACAAAAATCAACTTTAATTTTCTAATCTAATTATTCTATTTTGTAGTTTGACAACTCGCCTCTTGACTCAGTGCTGCAATAGCACTGCCTTTCCTTTAATAATTGATGCTTGAGTTTCTAGGTAGCGGGCCCTGAAGATTTGCCGGTGGCATTGTCTAAACATAAAAAAGACGTCTACTGCTACAGCTGCAGGGATTGCGGCCGCCGCAAGCATCCCTGCTGCTCAAACATCAAACAACCTCACCAACAGTGTGGCCTCTGCTCTACATGCATGGGGCCTCCTACATCAACATGTTACAACAAATGGACATTTTGATCTTTCATTGTTTGGGACTTTACGGGACAATGCCTTGCGGGTATTTGTCTAGAGAATTCAGTGTGTTACTTGTTGGAACTTAGGGCAGCTGATTTGTTTAAACAATTTGATATGCTATGCAATTTGGCTCATCACCAAAAGGCTTGTTGCCTTAAAGCCGCAACATCTCCTCACAATTGGACGGCTGTTAGTCATCATATATAGTCGATCCTAAAGGGCTCCATTGGATGGCTGGTTAGCCAATGACGGGTAAGATCCCCAGAGGGGGACAACCTAAGACAGGCACAGTCGCACGGGACAGTCTCATGTGGCCGACATATCAACCTAAGACAGGAGTCAAGGGCACAGCCTTGATTATCCGATGACGGGTAAGAATGTTGGTTGCACATAGACGTCCTAGAGCATTACCTCTTTTAAAACAAAAAGGGGGAAATGCAGGAGCCCTGTTTGGGGATTGGCTTGAATTGAAGTTGACTATGAGCCGGGGAGATTTGGCCATTGTCGCCACCCGTAGTCTCACGGGATTTTGTTGCGGGATCTGGAGTGACTTGGCCGAAATTGCTGATCGGGTCAGCGCCATTTTAGTGGTGTGTTTGGCGTGAGTTAGTTGTTAGAACCAGAGAGAAAAGTTATCAGAATAAAAAGCTGTTTGTCTCCAGTTTGCTTCTGAAGTTCTTCCCGCGGCTCCGGTGCTCCGAGCGCTTCAGGCGGCAACAGGAAAAACCACTTCTTCAGTCACTGGCTGGCAGCCATGCCAACAAAAGTATTGCCTCAGTTTCAAATCTGACGCTGACCGTGAAATATCCAACAGCCTCCAGCTGTTGCATAACTATACTCTTTGATAACTGCACTCTTCCTTGTGTGGTAATGTGGAAGCCTCATCTCTGTGTCGCCTATAGAAGGGAGGAACTAAATTCTTTTATTATAAAAATCACCATAAGAAATATCAACTTCTCGCTATTAATTTGACAGCTCCAAATCAGAGAAGAATAGGATTTTTCATATGGAAATGGGGACTCCAGCCCAGGAGTCTATGCATTCATCACTTTCTGAAGTCTCTACTTTGCTTATTAGGGCCCTTCATAACAAATACATTTACAATTGTTTAGGACTAGAAGTATAACTTTGATCAAACTTAAAACACATAAATATCTGTTTCTCATAAATAATAAGACATAAAGATAGTCTAGTAGATATCATTTAGTGAAGCTGAAATGAGTTAATGTCTTTGTTTTTCCTTTTGACTCAGTTTTTGTGGGTTTCCATGGGAATCTTTCTAAAACTATTGACTACAGATGAATCTATAAGTGCTCTAACAGAATCAGCTTCAATTAAGGATTTACTGCATCTGTTCCTTACAGTTTATAAAAGTCAACATGAATTTATTAAATGATTAATTACCCAACATTATGCAAAACCTCTGAGAAATTAATAAATGAAGGCATCCCCTACCTGAATCTCCTTACAGCAAAGAGAAATTAAGCTAAACATGATCATCAACATGGTATAGGAAGGAAAAGATTCCTCATCCATTGCAAGGTTTATAGCTGAGCCCCATATAACAAAAGACAGAATAATAAGAGAAAACCTCTAAATTTATTAATGTAACTTTTGTGAAATTCAAGAGGCTTCAGAAATGATCACCCAAAGATGCAGGGATAATGACATTTTTATGAGCAGTCATGCAGAAATGCATTTAGAAAGAAAAGGGGGTTACCTAAGGGTATCTGTAATGAACTGGCAAGACTTGTTTGTTCTGATTCTTCTTTGACCTCTTCCTATTATGTTCCTTCCCTGATGCTATAGGTCAGTACACCTATAACATTATTTCTTCAGGAGAATGGAGAGTCAGAAGGTCAAAGAAGGCTTCCTGTTTCTGCAGTTTTATCAATTTATTTCAACTTAAAATACTCAGTATACTAAGGTATGGTATTTGGGGATCATATTTCCTGAAGCCCATCAATGGAAAATATGATATCTTAGTTTGTCATTTCTATATGTCCATTCACACACTCCCCACCACCACCCCAACTGAAATGGCTTTCTTCAGTCTCAAGAAATTGCTAGGCTTACATTTAATGAAATGGGAACTAAAATAATATTGCAGAGAAGCAGTATATGATTCATTATTTCAATAAGTCAATGTATATAAATTAGATTTCTACAATTTAGCAGTTATTATGATAGGACCCCAAAGCATAAAAATTAACAATAGGAAAGATCCCCCTCTTCAGTAAACTTATATGTAGCCAAAATAATAATAATTTCAAAGAATTATAAGAACTAAGAATGAAATGAAATAAAAAGTATAAAGAGCAAATTGAGCAGAGCTGGAGTATGGGGAGATTTTTTTTCTAGTTTGATCAATTATAGGCACTTTAAGGAGGTATAATTTGAATTTAGATGTGAGATGTGATAGGAGTAAAGGGGCTATATGGTAGAAAAAAAAATTTAAAAAAAGAAAGTTAAAATTAAAAATCACAACATTTCTGAGATGGAAGTAAGTTAGTCCTTTCCGGAAATTTGTTGTTTACTAGAACAACAATGGAAGTCGCATATGTAATTTCAAATTCTTTAGAAGCCACACTTACTTGTATTTTGTTTGTTGGTTTGTTTCTCATTGATATGGAGTGTCCCTATCTTGCCTAGTTGGACTCAAACTACTGGACTCCAGTGACACTCCCATCTCAGGTTCCCTCATAGCTTGGACTACAGGTGCATATCACTGCACCAATCCTGGGAAGCCACAATTTGAAAGTACAAATAAACTAGCTAAATTATATTAATTTCACTTTATTTTATTTTATCTAATTTAATGAAGATATTAGCATTTATACATGTAATCAACTTAAAATAATGAGATATTTTATATAAATACTTATGATGTATTTCAAATATAGTATATGTGGTATACTTACAGGAAAAAAAATGTGTATAACAAAATATTTAAATACGAGGATCATATTTTAAGTGATAAATAGTTACTGATGATTAATACCTGATATATTGGACAATGTAGCTCTAGAAATTTAAAGAATGGCAATGGCATTGGAAGATGCCTGATAAAAAGTGGATCAAAGTGAATTTGGAGCTTGAGATACTATACAGATAAAATACAAATAAACAGGGTCTCCTAGTCAGTGGCAATAAATTTGAACTGTATATGAATTTCAATAAAAAGTCACTAGACAGTTCTCAGCAGAAGGACGTATGATGATCACTGCTTCAAGGCAAATATCTCTTTGTGCTGTAGAAGATATAAGAATAGGTGAGGGAAAACCAATTAGGAGAACGTGGAAAAGTATGGATATGTGCTTTAAATTCTACCCAGAGTTTACATGTAGAGTAAATATAAAAAGAAGACTTAAAACTGGCTGTGTAGTTCAGTGGTAGAATATTTGCGTCAGGTATGTGAGACTCTGGGTTCAATGCCTAGCAAAAACAAAACAAATACAAAAAAAAAAAAAAAAAATCCAGAAACATAAAAGTAAAAATAGCTTGCTTTGCTTGCTTGCTTTTTTTCTTCATATTGCAGTGCTGGGGATCAAAACCAGGGCCTCATGTGTGCTGCACAAGCATTCTACCACTATCCCCTGAGAATAACTTTTAATTTATTTTCTGGGACAATTAAGTGGATGATGGAAGCACACATTGTAATGGGAAAGACTTAAGGTTTCAGATGACAGAAATAAAGTTTCCCGTTTAGTTATACAAAGTTTGAAATGATAGAAAATAATGAGTATACAATTTGTTTATTAGCATGGAATTTGGATTTCAGAGGTATCAGTTTACAGATAATTAAAACTGAGACAGATGAGGTGACTAGAGCTGGAAATAGAAGTGATAGGTTTGGGGAGACCATAGAAGAAGTGGGAAGGGGAGAGAGAGGCATTACTGGCATAAACTACAAGAAATTAGGAGAATCAAAGTAGTTTTCATATACAGGTAGCAGGGACAACCTAATTGAAGTCTTGTACAAAGACATGGGTTGTCATGAAATAGAGAGAGTGGGTACAAATAATGTTTTCAAGAAGCACATGCCTAGTAAGACCTTGGGTTCAATCCCAAGCACTGAAGAAAAACAAAGAAACAAAGAAACAAAAAACAAAATAACAGAGAAATGCAAGAATTTGAGGGAATTTGTGAGATAAGAGAAAGGGCTTTTTTTCTTTTTCCAAGAGAAAGGTTTATGTGTATATTTTTAAGGTGAAAGTATTAAATTCTATTTTATATAAGTGAATGAGCCATTATCCAATAACTTATTATTTAGAATAGGAAGGTGTCAAATGCAAGAAGTAAACAGAAAGGATCTAAGACTAAGGTAGGTTAATCAATTAACCCTAGATTCCACAGTATGTAGTAAAACCAAGCAACAAATCCAGATATTTCCAGTGGCAACAGCCAGGCACTCACACTGGTACAAGGCATGTTATAAAGCTTCTTAGGAAAGAAAACTGACTTTTGCAAAAATATTCACCTTTAAATGAAGTGGGATCAAGTAAGAGGTACTTGACTTGTTTAGGTATGAGATGATAAAAAGTCAACTAAGACAGAAGTTGTGTAGGGAAGTAGGAAAGGTCTGATGGAAACACCATTAACAAAACAAGACAAAGCTGCACTTCAGCATTGTGGGAAGAAGAAGTAATCAAAGATGGCTTTGGTTCCATTAACTTGGCTATTGTGAGTTGTACTACTAAAACATTGATGTGGCTGTATCACTGTAGTATGCTGATTTTAATTCTATTAGATAAATACCAAGGAGTGGGATGATCAGATTATATGAAGGTTCCATCCCTAGTCTTTTTTAGAAATTTCCATACTTTTCTTTTAGAAATTTCCAGAGTGATTGCATTAATTTGCAGTCCTACTAACAGTTTATGATTGTACCTTTTTCCTCACATCTTTTCCAACATTTATTAGTATTTGTATTCTTGATGATTGTCATTCTAAAGGGAGTGAGATGAATTCTCAATGTAGTTTAGATTTGCATTTCCCTGATTGCTAGAGATGTTGGATATTTTTTCATATATTTTGTTGACCACTTGAATTTCTTCTGAGAAGTTTCTGTTTAGTTCTTTTGACCATTTATTAATTGGTTTATTGATTTCCTTGCTTGTTTTTTGGTGTTAAGTCTTCTAAAGTCTTTATATATTAATCACCTGTCAGAGGAATAGCTGGCACTAGCCAAGTTATGGAAACAGTCCAAGTGCCTGCCAACAGATAAATGGATAAATAAAATGTGGTATATAGACACAATGAAGTTTTATTCAACCATAAAGAAGAATACAATTATGGCATTTGGTGGTTAGTGGATAGAACAGGAGAATATCATATTAAGTGAAATAAGCCAAACTCAGAAAATCAAAGTTCAAATATTTTGTCTCATATGCAAAAACTAGAGCAAAATAAAAGGGAATAAAGTAGGGATCCCTTGAAAATAGAAGGGCAATCAGTGGAGTTGAGGAAGGGAAAAACGCGGGCAAAAGGAAGAAGGGAAAAGGAGGAATGATGGGATGAAATTGACAAAATTACTCTATGTACATTATGAATATACCACAGTAAATTTCACCTTTATGTAACTCTATAAATGTACATTTAAAAAAACTATAATTAAATAGAAGAGAGAACAGTGGAGTAGAGGAAGGGGGTTTGGGAGAGGGATGGGGAAAGGGAAAGGGGAAGTATTAGGAACAGAAGCAGAGAAAATTATATTTCATGCGTGTATAATTATGTCAAAATGAACCCCACTAATAAAAACATTTTTAAAAGAAGACATTGGGTCCAAAAATTCCTTTAAATATGAGAATATGGTGTCTGAATCTATCATGAATTTGACTTTCACATAATACTCTGTTTAATGCATTCTGTCACTGCCTCTCATCTGTGTTTTGAATTTGAATTGATTTTCACACCTCAGATGACTAATGGTGGTTTTGAGCTATTACTTGGCAGCACTGCCCCCTAGTTGCTCCAGGATTTTTTTGGTAAAAATATGTTTGACCTTCTAATGTATTTTTCAGAAATCTGTTATGTATGAAAGCAAGTTGATTCTTTTAAGTGAAATGTTGGCAAAAACAACGAAGAGAGAAAAGACCAAATTTAAAAGAAAAGATAAGCTTAGCTTCAGAAATTCAATTCTGATATGACAGAAAGAGATTTAATTGGAACTGTGGAGACATCTTCAGGGCTTCAGTTCCTATGTAGCACTGTGAGTAATTTTCCACCTTCTCTTTAGAACTTGAATAATGACTTCAGCCTTCTGACTGAGCTCAGCAGCAAGCCTCACAAAGATTTGCCAAAAGGATCTGGATAGTGTGTCAAGGCTGATGTCAGTAGAGCAAAATAAAAGGGAATAAAGTAGGGATGCCCTGGGTAGCACAAGATAATGAAGAACCTTGGATAGGCAGTTAGCCTTTTAAATTGTTTTAAGCTTTTAATGAAAAATTTCTATGTGGTAGAGAATTTGATCTCTTCTCACAGAAAAAGAGAGGAAGGTCTCTATAAGTGACTTGTCCACAATCCCATCACTAGTAAATGGCAGAACTGGAGTTCAATACAGATATGTTTTGTGCAAAGCAAGCACACTTGTCTACAGTGTAGTGTGGACCCGGCTCCTGGGATGCATCTTGGGGGCTAGAATCCGGTGATCAACTGTGTAGCTTCTCCATGATAGCTGTTATATTTCTGTAATATGCTGGTTCCCTTGCAAGGCACATCCCTGCTATGTTTCAGTGGCCTAAGGAGGGGAGGATTGAAGCAATTATGATCAAGTAGAGTTATAATTAACATAATATAAAGAGGAAATATGGGTATTAAGTTTCAAAAGACCAGTGATATTCCATAGATCTGTATAAATATATGTCATGTAAAAACAACTTTCACCTGGTAAGAAAGGCCATGTTACTGGTAATTGTTTTCAATGCATTTACTATAACTTTAGTATTGCAACTTTGCAATTTCCTGCTAATCCTTTATGCTTCTTAAAATATTACTTTTTTTGGTCCTTTTTAATCTAGCTGAATTCCATGGTGTGACATAATTGAGCAGATCCATTCACCACATATGGAATAAAAAACTGTTCCAAAGCCTTTGATCAAGTAGATTCACTTACTTTGTTAATGACAATTTGAGGCACTGTGAATGCAAAGTTTTTGTAACCCCAAGAACATTTTTGAGTGCTTTTAACTTTTAAACTAATCTAAGCCTCATTAGGACATGGTAACTATTTATTTTCATGAATATACAAAATTATACATTTATAGGTATATCATTTTTTCATTGAAATATTGTAGTTCAAATTATTGAATTCTAATTAAGGACCAAACACCTGTCAGAGTCAACAAATTTGGAGATAATGTCCATCTTGGAAGTTCTGAATAGATCTCTGGAGAAAGGCCATGGATCAAACTCTGTGAACTGAAAGTAAGCCACCAAGAACTGAAGCCATCCATTCATTCATCCATGCAACTATCTATCCAATGAGCATTTAAATCAGGCCACTATGGAATTGACAGTGGACTGAATGCTGAAGATTAAAAAATTAGCAGCCCTTTCAATGAATGTATTCCTTGAAACATACTCTGCTAAACAGTATTATGAGCACTCATGTGCAGAAAGTATGTATGGAGTATTATAATAACAATGTGTGGTTGGTTTTGCTGCACAAGTACCTATTATGGAGATTGAAAATATTCCTAGGGAGAATGAAAAGCCAAAATGGTATTTCATAATGCACAGAATTATAAAGATTATCACAGGTAATTTAAAGACTAGTACTTCCCTAGACTGGAGAAAAAGTGAAAATATGTCTTTAACACTGACACATAAATGTAAGCTGCCTGGTACCGTAAACCGGGATAAAAACTCTCGGGGGCAGAGTTAAGCTTTTACTACTTTTACTTCTACTTTCTTAGAGCTTAGAGAGGGAAAGAAAGATTTTTCTTAGAGAGGGAAAGAAAGATTTTTCTTAGTAGCTTAGAGTAGCTTAGAGTCTTAGAGTAAAGAAAGATAGAGCTTAGCTTAGAGAAAGACTAGAGCTTCTTTCTTCTCTCTTCTTTCTTCCTTCTTCTGTCTTCTTAGCTTAGAGTAGAGTAGCTTAGAGTAAAGAAAGATAGAGCTTAGCTTTTCTTCTTAGCTTAGAGTAAAGAAAGATAGAGCTTAGCTTAGAGAAAGACTAGAGCTTCTTTCTTCTCTCTTCTTTCTTCCTTCTTCTGTCTTCTGTCTTCTGTCTTCCTCGGGAGCCTCGGCCTTACTCTGACCAGTCCTCTGGAGCCTCGGCCTAACTCTGGCCAGTCATTACTTCTTCTATCTGGTTTCTCTTCTGTCTTCTATCTGGTTTCTCTTCTGTAACCGCTCTGCCTACGTTCTGGCCGCTCTGATTCTTCTGACCGACCAAGTGACTGCCCGGCTGACTGAATTCTCCGTTCTCCTAACTCGGACCGCTTTCACCCGGTTATATACCTTCAGGTTTGCGGGTGCCTACAGGTGCGTCACATACATATCAGGTGGAACCCATGGCTTCCAGCTAGCTACAACAGCCCTTCCTAATTAGGGCTCCTTCACATAAAGACAGATAAAGATATGGTGATAAATGATTAATGGATATAGTGAATAATAGATAAAGACATCCATTAGTTGGATAAACTGTAAACCATTTAGAACACTTCATACAAACTGGGACAAGTAAACGTTATTTTCATATTATCATTTCAGTTAACTTGCCACATCATACTGCTTAAACTTATGCTACTTAAGATCCCATGGTAAAAAAAAAAAAAAAAATCCCATGGTTATCCTTGGTTATCCTAAAACACAAAAATCCAATGTATTCAGAGTTTTGTAGATTACATTCAAATTATCACTTTTATTTATCTTGAAATACTCATCTGAAATAAACCAATTTCAGAGACTTGGGAGATATTTTTTTGAGTAGAAATTAAAAAAAAAACTTGCATGTTTTCAGTATCTATAAACCAGGATAATAGCAAAAAATAATTGAATTGGCATGGATTCTGACTAATGAGAACAGATAAATGATAATAATTTACTGTTATTACTATTATTCATAATAATACAGCTATTGGTGAACTAGTGAACATTGGTTAAATGTCAGACACACTGGATCAAATTGATTTTCTATGTTTGTATTTCAAAAATTATCACATAATGCTGAGCAATGCAATAAAACCTCATCTATTGAGATAACTTCAAAGATCAATTACTGAATACTTTCTCTTTCCATCAACTTGGGAGTAAAGAATATTGATATTCAAGAAAATCCATATGAGATTTTCCTAAGTAATTCAAGCAAGGTCATATTCACATATTCACTAGGTCTTAATGCTGAGAGTTGATTAAAACAGATGATGCTAGACTGTGATTTCAGATGTCTACAAAAACAATAATAATGAAAATATGTTTCAAGGATAGGCAGATAACTGAAATATGGTAGAAGAGTTTCCTTAAAAATAACATAGTTTTTTAAATTTTGTATTTACTAGCCAAAGATATATTTATACATTGTTTTCATCAGTCCTTTAATAGTTTCCAAATTTATGTTCATTTAAGGTACCTTACCCACCACTCTAGAGACGAGGATTAACATTGTACTACTAGATATCTTATGTTGCAACATCAGTTGAGGGCATACATCCTGACACTATGCATGAGTAGGAAAAAGGATAAATAATTATGAGGATTTGAAAAACCTCAGTTAATATTTTGGGGTAGTGAAAGTCTGAATATCACTCTTACACAATTGAGATGTAATGGGGAAAGAACAGGTGTATATGGTGTGGAGTAGAGAATACTAACGAACTTTATAGTTCTTTGAATTTATCTTCCAGCAAAGATGAAAAATTCCATTTTGTTTTCTTCTATATTACATTTGGACTACCCTACCTTACCCACCATCAAATTCCATAAATCCAAATAACTATGAGACTAATGAGGTTAATAACCATGGTCCTTATATTTAAGTATTTTTTAAAATATTTTTTAGTTGTAGATGGACACAAAACCTTTACTTTATTTATTTATTTTTATGTGGTGCTGAGGATTGAACCCATGCCCCACACATGTGAAAGAGGCACTCTACCACTGAGCTACAACCCAGCCTTATTTAAGTATTTTCATATCCATGCACCATCTCTTAACATACCTGACTTTTTGAGTCAATTTCCCTATCCATTTTCTTATATATGGAATAGCACATTTTAATAAAAGAGAAAAGAAAGCTTACAACACCACTGGAAAAAGTCTAATGAGTTCCTAATTGACAAACAAATTACATCAAATCCTACATATCACACAGATAAATGCTTTGACCTGTTATTAAAAACAATCACGACATCAATATTGATATGTGTGATATATCCAGTTTATTTAATTAAATAAATCTAATGAAGAAAAATTTTCATGACTTTTGACACATGTATCATACTATGGACTAGAATTTAAAAGGCATATATGTAGTTTGTATATGATAGCATTTAATGAGCATGGAAAGACCCAAAAACAAAATTATATTTCACATACCTGCTACGTCACCTAAAACCTCTCTAATCAGAATTCTGTCTTTAGAGTAAGAAGACATTATGCACTGAAGTTGAGTGTAAAAATAAGATTTTTTTTTAATCTAGGAAAAATATGTTCCAAATAGCATCTGAGTTATATTAATTTTGTCCAAATTGTTCCACTTTTTAGATAAACCAGAGCTGCATGGGAACAAGATAAGTGGCAGATAAGGTTGATAGTAGACAAAGGTAGAGACATGGGATATTGCCCTGAAGGACTGCTACAAATGAAATCATCTAGTGGAGGACCTTTAAATGAAAGGGAGCATTAAGCACTGCTATGACACCTCAGCTAGGGGAAAGAAAGAGGGGCTCCCATTCTATGAAATGCTAGAGAAAGAACACCCACTATGAGCTGTGCTGTAGGCCCTGCGTGGTATCCATCTGTGCTATCAGTTTGTCATATACATGGTGTAGATTAGGACATTGAGATGCAGCGAAAGTAATAAAGCAAATAAGTAACAGAAACAAAAGTAGAGATTGTGATTGCTAATTTTCCTTGGAAAAGCTGAATGTCTATGTTAAGTTATAAAGTAAATACTAATTATTAATGAAAGAAAGAATAAAAATAAAAGACAAAGAAAGGATAGAGAAAGAAAAGGTAGAAAACAGTAAAGGAAAGGGAAAAAAGAGAAAAGGAAGATAGATATTTTAAGGAAAAAAGATGGAATAAATGAACAATTATTGATTATGCACACCCAGTGTTATATAATTTGTAGATTGTCCTATGAAAACCTCCAAAATCATTTATAATTATGAAAATTATGACTATGATTATAAGCAAAGGGCATCACAACCACAGCATGAGAGAGTAAATTTGGATAGAAATCTGACCTATAATAAGACCAAATATTTCTTGAAATTAAGTAACATATTGTTTGCCATCCCCTGTGCCTTCTCACAGGAAAATAATCTGAACAAGTTGTGCTTAAATTGTCCCAAATCTTTAGCTTAAGTCTTAATTAAACTCATTGACTAATTGAATATTCAATTATGTTTCTGGAGCCAGAGATTTTAAAGTGAATTTTCATTTTCCAACTCTTTGAGATTCTGGAGTTTGCTTCTTCATTGGAAGCAGTTATAAGTGATTGACTCGTGTTGAAACACTAGACCAACTCCAAGAACCATTTCTTTGTATAGGAAGTATAATAAATGTTTCTTTATACAGCAAAGTTAGGAGCTGGGATGGCTTGGTTAATTGCATGTTCTAGTTACCTATGGAGTTGTATCATTAGGGAGAACTAGCAGATGTTAATAAAAAGTACCCTGTGCACTAAATCTATTACTTTGAGGCCAACCACTTCTTTTCATTTACTTTTTCATTTTATTCATGGAACTAGTCCTTGATTCTGTGTAAGTTAAGCCTCTAGCATTTAGAAATTGTGTATAAAGAAGATAAAATGGGGGCACAAATTATACTTGATTGCATTTTTGAAAGTGTGAAATTTTTAAGATTTTCTTGTTTATTAAGGTGCCATGATTACAGATTTCTTGGCCATGACATGAATCAGTTGCTATTGTGAACACTGACCAAAGCTGTGTTTTTATTCAAAAGATTTGAGGCAGTGACATTTCAGGGAATATCTACAGGAGCCACTTTCACTTTCAATAATATCATATTATTTTCTTCCCAAATACCATATCTAACCACATCTATAATGAAGCTGTGGACAAATTTTGTATGTCACTTTCTTTATTTCAGCAGCAATTATGAGAAAATGCATGTCAAATACAATCAGCATTCTTTGAGGCTTTCATTTCATTATTTGACTGTATAATACACACATCTGTAAAGTTAGTAATGTGCAGATACCTGGGGTCATTTTCATTCATGGGTATTTCACAGACCAACCATCTCTAAATGCCTGGGGTCCTTGGAAACTCAAGTATAAACTGTTCATTAAAATTTCAATCATTTCACACCTAGTAGCATATACCATATGCTAGATATCCAGGGAAGAAATTACATAACACTCTAAAATTCCAGTGTAGTCAGCTCTGGGCAACCCTTTGAGCGGAAGCTAATCTGAGCTGCCAGCCTCCTTTGGAAAGTAGGAATAATGTGGCTGTGAGCCTACTCAGTTCTTACTCTTGTAAATGAAGGGAAATACCACTGTGTAGCTCTTGTGACAGACGAGAGAGGGAATCTTTTCAACAGCCACATCCTTCCATAGTGTGTGCAAAGTATACTTAAGAGACTGCAGAATTATCACAATTATATGTTTCTTTATTGAAAGTTCTGCTTCTTCCTTAGAATAGTGGAAATATAGATAAGGATATATCCATTCCTTAGAATTTGCAACACACTGAAAGTAAAAGTAGAATTGTTACAGCTGACTAGGAGTATTATCTTATGGAGAAATTTTTGTATGAGGTTCTCTCATATTCATTTGATGGCTCAAAGAGGGACTCAGGCATTTCCCCTAATGTGTCACATAAACATCTTTTCAGAATGGGTTTCCTCTAAATGAGTGGTATTTATCCTATCTTGGATTCATTCCAGAATATTCCATAACATTTCACAAACCCTCTCGTGAGACCAACATGCATATAAACATAAAACTCATAATATTATTTACATTCCAAGGAGTTCACACAGAACAACTTATCTTTTCTATTTGTCCACAAACTCAGCATATGCAACTGCACAGAGGAGAAAAGAAGGTGTTGGCCTCAATGATTTATTAACCATGCAATCACTCCATGACCCCAAGTATCTGGTTAAATGTTTAAAGGCCTCTAAGAATATTTAATTTTCCAATAAGCTCCTCTTTTTTAAATTTTATAGTTCAAGTTAAAATCATGCAAAGGGTGTGTTCCTGGGACCTAAGGAAGAAAAAGCCCTAACTTGAGGGAAGTGAGACAGCTTGTTCCCCCCACATACAGGAGGAGAAAAAGCCTGCTTATATAATCACTTCTTAAACATTTGCTTTGTTTCCGTACTAAATGTACTCATACATGTTGAAGGAATTCAAAGTAGTCAACTGAAATCTGCTAAAGAATATTCATTTAAGACAGTTTTATTCAGTACTTGCCCAAAATTTTCTCTAACTCATGATTCAAAATTACAGATTTATATTATTTGTAGGCAGAGTGTTTTGGGCAGCAAGATTTTCAAGAGTTTTAAGGTAATCAAGAGTTTTAAGGAACATGTCAGAGATCAGTGTATTTGATTAATAAAAAATTGGAAAGGACAATTAGGTCCATTAAAAATATATCTGTACAATGCATTTCTCTGTGTACCCTCTCTCTTGATTTCTGCATAGGAGGAGAGATGAGCTTCTTTAATGCACCATTCTCTCTACTCTCCTCACCACAAATAGCACACATTTCACACACTCTATTGGAACTGCTTAAAGGCAGGGAGAAAATTGCTGTCCTTAAAAAGGAAGCACTGGCATATCTCTGTGCTGAGCCAACCAAGGTGGGAAAAGGATGTTCTGAGAGCTAGTGTCTTTTCCCTCTCGGAAAAACCAGAGCAGTCCTTCGAGACAGTCCAACCTGAGTTGTGAATATTCCACCGGTCACTTCATTTGGTCACCTCACCCTCTGTTCCCCACCCCCGCCCAGAGTTTTAAGCTCTAAGCCTATTGCCTTTCCCAGAGACCATGTTTGTCACATTAAAATAAAACATCTTTTATTTTCTCTGTATTCCATATTTTAAGAAATTGACCCTTCAACACTTTGTAGTAATTCTTACTCCATCTTTGTGTTCTTAGTAGGAAAAACTCACACTCAGTCCCTGTGGGTGAGCATGTGGTCAAAACCCAGCAATCAGAACACACTGTTCGCTTGGCCACAGCAACAAGGAGAGAAGCGCACCAGATTCAAGCCATGCAAGCCAGAGCTTCTCCATAATTCTGTCACCACTGGAGTACAAGGTCTGTTCAAAGGGATCAGGATATATATATAGATGATATAAACTACAAGGTTAAACACTTTATCACCATACAGTAATAATTCCCTAGGAATGTGGTCAAGAAGAAGGAAGCAGATTAACAGATGCTGAGAAAGAGATTTTATTGCATTGTTTGAAAAAGGATCTAGCTATGCCCGAAGCAATACCTCTCACCCTCCTGAGCTGTGTGAGTCAGTTTTATTGCTTAAATTAGTTTGCATTTACTTTTTGACACCTTTAACTAAAATAGTTCTGACTAACATTAAACTTGGTACCTGAAAGTAGAATATTACATAAGAGAGAAACACAAATATGGATGCAGCTCAGTTAAAATGAATAGTAGGACAGAAATGATTCCTCATCTCTGATTGGGAAGTTTATAAACCTCTTTATGTAAAATGATGTATTATTACCTATAGTATCAAGGGAATCAGACAACATAAATAAAATTCTGGAGTTTTAGGACAGATTAAAATAATCAGAAAATATCTGCTGGGATATGGAATTTACTTCCTGTGGCCTATATTAAGGTCACAGAAAAAAAGACATTAACTTCAGCCCAGACCAAATGCTCTCAAAGCAGAGTGCAACCTGTACTCCCTTGTTACAGTGATAGCCAAGAAGTCAAGATGACTGAAATGTATATTAGCATGACTTAGAGGCTGAAAGGTCAAACTGTATGACTACAAGCCAAAAATAAATAAATAAAGCAAGCAAGCCAGTCAGCCAAAAAGATAAGGAGGTAGAGAAATTGGCAAAATTTGTTTTAGAACCCAGAAGTCAGGTATGGAGAGGAAGTTTCATCCCACAGGTCTCAGGGTAATATAAGACAACTGAGGCCTTCATTCCAGGTCCAAAATTTAAGGACTCACTAAAACCCTAGTTAATAAAGACATAATATTTTAATGCAACATTTTTAAAAATTAAATTAATGCAAAATCTTGTGCTAAACAAATATCAAAATTGTAAATAGAGGGTCAAACCCAAATACTCCTGTGTACTTCCTGTTTCTAAAAGAAAATAGTAACACCATTATTAAGAACAACGTAATCTAATGCAGCCAGGATTTAAGGGACCGATTGCTGGCCTCACTGCCCCAGGGAGAAGCAACCAAAATGGGTTGCTAAGAGACAGAGACTACCAGAATGAAATTCACATTTCAGATTAGACTCATCAAGCTTGGGCACTGCTTGCTAGTGAAGGGAGGAAGTAAAGAGCAGCCAAACAAAAGTGTCTGAGGTTTTAAGGGCACTGTTTTGTCAGGGAAACTTCAACACTGGCAACTGTTCCATGCCCAAAACAATTCACACATCTCAGAGTTCACACAAAAAGAAAGTCATCCACCAAAGAAACACTACTCCAGAAGTAGAAACCGTCCAATCATCTCTGATGCAGCCACGAGGAAGAATGAACAGAGTAGACCTGCCAGAGAGCAAACAGGAGCCAAGTTGACCAAGAAATTGACTCAACCGTCCCTTACTCCTACCCAGCAAGAGTGACACATGCTCTACCCTGAAGGCCACTGTGTGCTATTTGCTCTTCTCTTCCTTTTCATATAAAAGTATTTATCCTATATCTTTATTCTACCTGTTTAATTTTGGATATGACGTTTGAGGGCGGTTTAGATTTATCATGTAGCTGCAGATTACACAGGTACTTAGGGTGACATCCAAACTGAACAAGAGAAAATTAGAGCATTCAAAGATCTTGATGTTAGAAATGGATGTGGATATTGAATAAAACTTGGGGCTATCAAGTTTCAGGTATAAAGTAAATCATTTTCCGTATTATGTGGAAGTAGATGCATTATGTTAAAACTGGTACCTTTTATTCTTTGGGAAAATTTTAATCAGTGAATTTTCATTACATGTAATTATGGGTTTCATTTTGACATATTTGTACCTGAACACAGCATAATTTGGTCAGTTTCATCATCTGGAACCTCCCCTTGCCCTCCCTTCCTGCTTTCTCTGATCACATTCTCTACCAGTTATCCCTTCTATTTTCATAATCTCCACCCCTCTCTCTCTTTTTTTTTTCCCATTTTTCAGTCTATCTTTCATATATGAGAGAACATATATAATCCTTTGACTTTCCTCCCTTTACTAGTTTAATTTTTCTTAAGCTGATGTTCTCAACTTCCCTCCATTTTATTATAAATGTCATAATTTCATTCTTCTTTATGGCTGAATATAACTTTATTGTATATATAAGCACCACATTTTCTTTATCCATTTATCTGTTGATGGAAATCTAAATTAGTTCTGCAACTTGAATATTGTGAATTGGACTGATATAAATGTAGATATTCATGTATTGCTATAGTATGCTGACTTTAATTCTTTTGTATAAATACTGAGGAGTGGTAGAGTTGGGTTATATGATGGTTCCATTCCTAGTCTTATGAGGAATTTTCATGCTGATTTCCATAGTGGTTATGCTAGTTTACAATCCCACCAATACTCATGAGCATTTATTGTTGTTTGTATTCTTGGCTGTTGCTATTCTCACTGAAGTGAAACAAAATCTCAGTGTAGTTTTGGTGTTTATTTCTCTCGTTGCTAAAGATTAATTTTTTTTCATATATTTGTTGGTCATTTGTATATTTTCTTTGAGAATAACTGCTTAGTTCATTTGCCCATTATGGATTAAATTATTTGGATTTTTTTGATGTTATGGTTTCTTAGTTATTTATATATTGTGAATCGTAATCCTCTATTGGAAGAGTAACTGGCAAAGAATTCCTTTCATTCTGACCCTTCTCTCTTCATGGTCTTAATGGTTTCCTTTGCTATGCAAAAGCATTTTAGTTTGATGCTGTCCCACCTACTGATTCTTAGTTTTATTTGCTAAGCTTTAGGTTTCCACTGAGAAAGTCTTTGCACCTATGTGATGGAGGTTTGACCCTGTGTTTTTTTCTATTGCAGTGTTTCTCTTCTCAGATTTTTTGATCCACTTTGAGTTGATTTGTGTGTGTGTGTTTGTGTGACAGATATGGATGTACTTCATATGGATATTCAGGTTTTTTTCATAAGCATTTATTTAAAAAGCTGTTTTTTCTCCAACATATGTTTATGGCATCTTTGTCATGGATCATATGACTGTATCTGTGTGGGTTTGCCTCTGTGTATACTGTTCTATTCTGTTGTCCTATATGTCTGATTTTATAAATACATGTATAATAAGAAAAATATTTCTGGATTATTATGGGGTAAACAAATTGTCATTTATTTCTCAAGTAGAAGTCCCTTTCATTAGGAATAAACTGCTCTTTCTTACATAGTTATCTGACTCAATCTAGGTGTTTTGTGAGGTCAGCCTTCCACTCCTATCCCTTCTTCATTCTACTCCTCTCTTCAGCCTGAGCCTAGGACTCAAATCCAGACTATCAAAATATTCCCTACCAACGCTACATAACCTTCCCCCTAGTCCCTGATCCTTTAGTTTAACCTGTTTCTGTTGACACCCACACACTCATATTATATTATCTTCCATTTTTTAATTCCTCATGAGACAACTGACTGATTTAGTATAAACATTTCCTTAAAAAAAAAAAGAAAGAAAGAAAGAAAGGAAGAAAAAGAAAAATCACCTAAAGATCTGAATCCTCTGTGCTCGTTCTATTTCTATAAAATGAATGTTTATTTCTACAGTGGCCAAAACAATCTCCACTTTTAAAAAAGTATTAAAATTTATCAAAACTAGGAATAATTGTATGAAGAAATAAAAGAAAGCTTTTTAAATGGTTTCTGAAACATAGTACAAGTAGCTCATAAATACTGAGTACTTTTTTTTTTTGTTCCAAGATCTATTTTAAGTATTCTACATGTATTTCATCCTTTAACAGGAACAATTATAATCATTTTTATTTTATAGATGACAATAGCAAAGTATAGATTATTTGTGTTATCTGTTCAATGTTACAGAGCAATTAAAAGGCAGAGATGGATTTCACATTCAGATAGCCTAATACAGAGTCCATGCACATAACTCTTCATAAATACTACTCATTCTTAGTAGAAATGAGAAAAACATTGAGATGGATTAGTGAATTGACTCAAAAAATTTCAGACCAGAATAAAAGCAAATAATCTGCAAGTACATGAAGAAATGAAGTTCTTAGTGGAAGAGCCTCATGCCTTATATATGTAAGTCGTGGTATACAGGGTCATTTTATTTACACCTCGAAGAACCCCATCCCCACATGCAGGACTATGCACTGGCCATGTTTATATAACCATATTACAAAAATGCTACATCCATATTCAAAAGAATAGAATTATTTCTTTTCCCTGTCAAATCAGTTCTTTATTCCATTCCTCGAACATGAACATAAATACTGCCTTCGGCGCATTTAGATACACATGGCCTCTGATCCACCTCTTCTACCATTTGCTTTTAAGAATGTTCAACTATGTGCTTATTTTATAGACCTTGTTTTTTGTGACTTGCAAAATGAAAGCTACTCAGCATAAGTGCTTTACTTTCACTGTGCTTTCAGCTAAATCCTGCACAGTAAAACAAATTAAGCAGATGGCAGACTTAAATGTTAAAGATAGGGAAAAAAATGTACGAAGAACTCTTAGGATAAATTAGAATATAGGATAGAATACATTGAAGTGAAATGAATCAGAGGTTAAAGTCACAGAGAATTTTAAACCATTTAGTTTCATTGAAGATACATGAATGATGTGACACAGTAACTGAAAGTGCCCTCCTATGACGAGTAGTTCATAATGCTTAATTCCCAAACTAGTAAAAAGTTGTCTTATGTAGCCCTCTCAATTCGTGAGGGCATTTATATTACCACTGCTATCTTTCTTTTCAGAGTAGAACATTCACAGTCTTTACCAGCTTGAGGAAGGTGTAAGGGTCAGAGGTTTATGAGATTTAAAATTAGTGATGCCCAGGGAGAGTCCAGATTAAAAAGAAAATAATTTTCATCTTCTATCCATTACTATTTTCTCTGATTCTACTACTAGGAACTTTCATTCACTATACAATTTTGAGTTTTGCTAAAATGTAAATTTTCCTGGGAGCATTCAATCTCATGAGTCATTTCCAACTATGAGTAAATGAATCTCGAAACTTGCAGAACATTTCCTTAGGTAGAAGGCAGACATATGCATAAGGCAGTGAGGAAGTTGGAATTAAAAAGAAAAAGGGTCAAAACTCAAGTTTCTAATATGGGAGAGTTCTAAAGTCATAATATGTCTCACAAAATATATTCCCAGGATTGGCCTTGGTCCTTATCTATTAGATGTATGTTTAAAGGAAATTAGTACTATTTTGATTTCACAAAATTGAAAAGAGTCAAAAATAAGGTGGAAGCAGAGAAACTAAGATTTACTAAGCACCTATTACATGTTAAGTATTATCTTTTTACCATTAAAAGTCTCTGAGATATTTTCATGGACCTCACTATATGAAGACAGTGAACCTCAAAAATGGCACTTTGCAAAGATAACACACATAATAAATAATGTAGAGGAAAGATTCTGTTTCCAATCTCTTTGCAAAGCTTGGGTCCTCTCTACACGCGAAATGGGAATGCCTCCCTTGTTTCAAATCCCTTAAGTTTATGCTAACAAAGAAGACTTCATTCCAAAAATAAAGCTACTAAACATAATAATGCCAATGTACCAAAATGTCTGGCTTTATCCGGAAGAGGTAATCAAAGATAGAAGTATTGCTGTAAGAAGGGAAAGGGACTCAGAAGCAACTTGAACTAACTTAAATTGGACCCAACCACCATTAGGATCCATTGAATGCTCATGTTATTTCCACAGACACAAGATTCATTCCCTTCTGACACAGTGTAATAATCTAAAGACATACAATGAAGGGGCTGAAGCCTTTCAAAACCTTATCAAGATAATTTAATAGTAAACAAAGAAAAAATATTGCAGAGAAGCACTTTAAGAAAATATCCGTCATAAATATTTTATTTTCATAATGTTTCATATCTAGTCTTTATTCTTTGTAGTTAAATTTTTCTTATATTCTCCAAGCTAAAGCAAATAACAATATGCAATTAGACTAGTCTTCTTTTGTAGCTCAGACTTTGGGTGGAGCAGGAAACATTATCTATGAAGTACAATTTACGAAGAAAGACTGCATGGGCATGCTCAGGTAAATGAAAAACTACCTTTTAAGTGTTTACATTACAGAAAATAGACTGTAATAATTTTGATTAACTGCAAGAGTGCCCCCATATGATGGGAATAACAGAAACACATTTATAACAACCATGTGAATGGTTACACAGAACAGAAACTATTTCCTTGGGGAGTTTGTGGAGAAGCACATTTTAAAAACACTCGTGACAAAAATATAATCCCTTAATTTATATGAGAATGTGTGAATGGCCAAATTCATGAATACAGAGAAACCTTTTTTTGTATTTAATGGTACAAATTAACATACATATTCTCCATAGCAGTTGGAATCCCAAGCTTAGTAAATAAGATATTTTCTTATAGATTTTGTGTTCTTGGTAGTAGGGATATAGTTCTTTTTGAAATACATTTGTGTTTCTTAGTTTTTTACATAGCAAAATATGAAAGTTTTATAAAAGTTAATTTTTGTTCTCAGAAGCGGCAGTAACTTTCCCTCAGGTATGTATTATAAACAACAATATTTTTAGAGTCAACTGAGAGATGACATGGTTCTGTGGACAGTGTCTCCCCATCTTCTTTAGTCCTCCCTGCCAAAGGAGACTTGCTTTCAGTCTTCTTTAATTGCCCTCATCCTCCCTTCCCATGCACTTCTATTTGTACATCAGCACAGAGGTCTCAGGACAACATGTAGAAGTGTACAGTTAAAATACCTGTTCTATGAGAAAACAGAATTCTGGTTTACTACAGTAAGGCTGTAAAGGTACAAATACAAAACATGGCTTTCTTTATTTTTCTTTTAACAACTTACTAACTGTGTGTCAATATAAAAGCAAATTTGATTTTTCTATCAGTGCTTTCTGAAGTGAATACTGGAGTGCATTTAACATTGTGACCAGAAATATTGAAACTTGACAGCTGAGAGGTTAAAGGTCCCAAGTTTAAAAATAACTAAACAATAAAATATCTGATTTAAAATCCACGAATGGCCAATTTGTTATACTCCAAATAAACACAGGCGGCATTTCTGAGCAGAAAGCAGAAGAGGCTGCCAAGCAGGAGGAGTGGATTGTTGTTCCTCAGTTAGGCCTTAGGACAGAGCCACAGACAGGACCAGACAAGTTTAATCATCTATGAACTAAAAATAGTTTGTGTACTATTTCTCTAAATTTTGGAAAAGACAACTAAGTTCATAATTTCATTACATTAAAAATGTGTATGGACAGTTGCAGTGGCACACAACTGCAATCCTAGTGACTCAGGAGACTGAGGCAGGATTGTAACTTTGAAACCAATTTTAAAAATTAAAAATAAATAAATAAAAAGAGCTAGAAATGTAGCACAGTGGTAAACTGCCCTTGATTTCAATCTCCAGGATCAAAGTAATAATAACAAAAAATAGGAATATTCATTCTATGAATAACACCAGTTTTACACAATACTTTGTATGTCATAATTTTGCTCAATAAATTTTGGTCTTCTCGGTTGGTTTTTTCCACCAGAATGTAGAGGACACAATAAGGGATTTTCTACTTTGAACTTAATTCTGACAACAGGGAGAAGTTAGTTTTAAAGGAAAGTTAAATAAAAATGCCCTCTCATAATTAAATGTAGTATGTATTTTTCAAGCAATTAACTTCAGCTATATAGAATATTTATTCTCTTTTGAAATAAGAACAGCTTAAATATATTTTAACTCTTCACCAAATACCTTACTTCCCTTTATACATATTTCTTTATATTTAAAATATTCAAAATTTAGTTCCAATATTTTTTCATGTTTTTAAATTTTATTTTTATAATTTTTAATATTTACAACTCATACTGCATATATTTAGTATCTTTTTACATACAACTGTTTGAATACAAACTATATTCGTACAATTCAGGTCTTCAATCATGCATTAAGGAAAATGGTATCCGTCTCATTCAACCACCTCTATTTTTTTTTTTTTCTTTTCTCCCCCCCTCCCTTCTTGCTCCCTCCTTTACCCTCCCTTCCCTTGACCATTCTAGTGATCCTCTAATCCTCCTATGTACCCCCATCCAACAATACTTTGAAATAGCCTCCTTATATCAGAGAAAACATTTGGTACTTGGATTTTTGAGACTAACTTCACTTAGCATTATGTCTTCCAACTTCATCCATTTACCTGCAAATGCCATTAATTTATATTCTTTTATTGCTGAGTAAAATTCCATTGTGCGTATATACCACATTTTCTTAATCCACTCATTTACTGAGGGACATCTAGGTTGGTTCCACAACCTAGCTATTGTGAATTGCACAGCTACAAACATTGAGATAGCTGTGTCACTGTAATATGCTGGTTTTAAGTCTTTTGGGAATAGACCCAGGAGTGGGATGGCTGGGTCATAGGGTGGTTCCATTCCCAGTTTTCCAAGAAATCTCCATATGCTTTCCATAACGGTTGCACCATTTTGCAGTCCCACCAGCAATGTATGAGTGTGCCTTTTCCCCCACATCCTCTCCAACATTTATTGTTGCTTGTGTTCTTGATAGCTGCCATTCTGACTGGAGTGAAATGAAATCTTAGAGTAGTTTTGATTTGCATTTCTCTAATTGCCAGCGATGTTGAACATTTTATCATGTATTTGTTGATTAATCGTGTATCTTCTTCTGAGAAGTGTCTTCTCAATTCCTTAGCCCATTTATTGATTGGGTTATTTGTTTTTTTAGTGTAAAGTTTTTTGAGTTCTTTATATATTCTAGAGATTAGTGCTCTATCTGATGTGCATGTATTAAATATTTGTTCCCAATTAGTTGGCTCTCTATTCACCTCACTGATTGTTTCTTTTGCTGAAAAGAAGCTTTTTAGTTTAAATCTATCCCATTCATTAATTCTTGGTAGTAATTCTTGTGCTACGGGATTCTTATTAAGGAACTTGGGGCCTAATCCGACATGTTGGAAATTGGAGCTTACTTTTTCTTCTATTAGGCGTATTGTCTCTGGTCTAATTCCTAGGTCCTTGATCCACTTTGAATTGAGTTTTGTGCATGGTGAGAGATAAGGGTTTAATTTCAAATTGTTGTGTATGGATTTCCAGTTTTCCCAGCACCATTTGTTGAAGAGGCTATCCTTTCTCCACTGTACATTTTTGGCACCTTTGTCCAATATAAGATAGCTGAAATTATATGTATTAGTCTCTGTGTCCTCAATTCTGTACCATTGGTCCACCAGTCTGTTTTGGTGCGAATACCACGCTGTTTTAGTTACTATTGCTCTATAGTATAATTTAAAGTCTGGTATGGTGATGCCCCCTGCTTCACTTTTCTTGCTCAGTTCTTTGGCTATTCTGGGTCTCTTATTTTTCCAGATGAATTTCATGACTGCTATTTCTATTTCTTTGAAGAATGACATTGGGATTTTGATTGGAATTGCATTAAATCTGTATAATGCTTTTGGTAGTATGGACATTTTGACAATATTAATTCTACCTATCCAAGAGCAAGGTAGGTCTTTCCATCTTCTGAGTTCATCTATAATTTCTTTCTTTAGTGTTCTATAATTTTTGTTATAGAGGTCTTTCACCTCTTTCGTTAGGTTGATTCCCAGGTATTTTATTTTTTTTTTTTTGATGCTATTGTAAATGGGGTATTTTTCATCATTTCCCTTTTAGAGTCTTTGTCACTGATGTACACAAATGCCTTTGACTTATGTGTATTGATTTTGTATCCTGCAACTTTGCCAAATTCGTTTACTAGTTGTGAAAGTTTTCTGGTAGAGTTTTTTGGGTCTTCTAGGTAGATTATCATGTCATCAGCAAATAGTGCTAATTTGAGCTCTTCTTTTCCTATCTTGATCCCTTTAATTTCTTTTGTCTGTCTAATTGCTCTGGCCAGAGTTTCCAGTACTATGTTAAATAGCAGTGGTGAAAGGGGGCATCCTGTCTTGTTCCAGTTTTTAGAGGGAATGCTTTCAATTTTTCTCCATTTAAGATAATGTTAGCTCGGGGCCTTGCATAAATAGCTTTTATAATGTTAAGATATGTTCCTGATATTCCTAGTTTTTCCAGTGTTTTGAACATAAAGGGGTGTTGTATTTTGTCAAATGCGTTTTCTGTGTCTATTGAGATGATCATATGATTTTTGTCTTTAAGTCTATTGATGTGGTGTATTATGTTTATTGATTTCCGAATTTTGAACCAGCCTTGCATCCCTGGGATAAACCCCACTTGGTCATGGTGCACTATCTTTTTGATATGTTTTTGTATCTGATTTGCCAGGATTTTGTTGAGTATTTTTGCATCTGTGTTCATTAAAAATATGGGCCTGAAGTTTTCTTTTTTTGGATGTGTCTTTGCCTGGCTTTGGAATTAATGTGATATTGGCCTCATAGAAAGAGTCTGGAAGAGCTCCCTCTTTTTCTATTTCTTGAAATAGTTTGAAGAGCATTGGTATTAGTTCTTCTTTGAAAGTCTTATAGAACTCGGCTGTAAACCCATCAGGTCCTGGACTTTTCCTTGTTGGTAGCTTTTTGATGACACCTTCTATTTCCTTGCTTGTAATTGATCTGTTTATATTGTGTATAGCCTCCACATCCAGTTTAGGCAAATCATATGACTCTAGAAATCTGTCAATGCATTCAGTATTTTCTATTTTATTAGAGTACAAGTTTTCAAAGTAATTTCTAATTATATTCTGTATATCTGAGGTGTTTATTGTGACATTCCCTTTTTCATCACGAATGTTAGTAATTTGAGTTTTTTCTCTTCTTCTTTTCATTAGCATCGCTAAGGGTCTGTCAATTTTGTTTATTTTTTCAAAGAACCAACTTTTAGTTTTGTCAATTCTTTGAATGGTTTCCTTAGTCTCAATTTCATTAATTTCTGCTCTGATTTTAATTATTTCCTGTCTTCTACTGCTCTTGGTGTTGGTCTGTTCTTCTTTTTCTAATGCTTTAAAGGTGTGATGTTAAGTCATTTATTTGTTGGTTTTTTTTTTTTTCCTCTTAAGGAATGAGCTCGGTGCAATGAATTTTCCTCTTACTACTGCCTTCATAGTGTCCCAGAGATTTCTATATGTTGGATCTGTGTTCTCATTTACCTCTAGGAATTTTTTGATCTCCTCTTTGATGTCTTCTTCAACCCCTTGTTCATTCAGTAGCATGTTGTTTAGCTTCCAGTTGATGAAGTAGTTTTTCTTATTCCTTGTTTTGTCGTTGATTTCCAATTTCATCCCTTTATGGTCCGATAGCATGCAGGGTAGTATCTCTATTTTTTTATATTTGCTGAGAGTTGCCTTGTGACATAATATATGGTCTATTTTGGAGAAGGAGCCATGTGCTGCTGAGAAAAATGTGTATTCATTTACTGAGGGATGAAATATTCTATATATGTCCGTTAGGTCTAAATTGTTAATTGTTTTAAGGAAGCTTAAAGTTTCTTTGTTTAGCTTTTGTTTGGATTATCTATCCATTGGTGAGAGAGGTGTGTTGAAGTCCCCTAGAATAACTGTGCTGTAATCTATTTTACTCTTGAACTTGAGAAGAGTTTGTATGATGAATGTAGGTGCTCCATTATTTGGGGAATATAGATTTATGATTGTTATATCCTGTTGATGGATGGTTCCCTTAAGTAATAAGAAATATCCATCTTTGTCCCTCTTGATTAGTTTTGGTTTGAAGTCTACGTTATTTGATATGAGAATGGAAACCCCTGCTTCCGCCGGCCATGTGAGTGATAAGACTTTTCACAGCCTTTCACTTTCAGTCTGTTGATGTCTTTTTCTATGAGGTGTGTTTCTTGGAGACAGCAAATTGTTGGGTCATTTCTTTTAATCCATTCAGATAATCTGTGTCTTTTGATTGGCGAGTTTAGGCCATTAACATTCAGGGTTATTATTGAGATGTGATTTTTATTCCCATCCATTTTTATTTGGATTATGGTCTTTAGCTTGATTTGGTTTCTCTTCTGGTTGGTATTTCTTTTAGTTTAATATCTCCCTTTGTTGATTTTCATTATCATCTTTCTCTTCTTCATGAAAAATGTTGCCCAGGATGTTCAGAAGTACTGGCTTTCAAGTTGTGAAATCTTTTAATTTTTGCTTGTCGTGGAAGGTTTTTATTTCATCTTCAAATCTAAAGCTCAATTTTGCTGTATATAAGATTCTTGGTTGACATCCCTTTTCTTTCAGAGCTTGAAATATGCTATTCCAGGATCTTCTTGCTTTTAAGGTCTGGGTTGAGAAATCTGAACATAGTCTGATTGGTTTCCCCCTATATGTAATCTGCTTCCTTTCTCTTGTGGCTTTTAGTATTCTCTCCTTGCTCAGTGTATTAGGCATTTTCATTATAATGTGTCTTGGTGTGGATCTGTTGATATTTTGTTTGTTTGGTGTTCGGTATGCCTCTTGAACTTGCTTTTGCCATTCATTCCTCAAGTTTGGAAAATTTTCTGTAATTATTTTGTTAAATAGATTACTCATTCCTTTGGCTTGAAACTCTGCCCCTTCCTCTATGCCAATCACTCTTAAGTTTGGTCTTTTTATGCTGTCCCATAATTCTTGGATGTTATGTTCTTGATTTCTAACAAGTTTTGCTGTATAGTCTAAATTCTTCTCTAGGATATATATTTTGTCTTCATTGTCTGAGGTTCTTTCTTCCAAGTGGTCTATTCTGTTGGAGATGCTTTCAATTGAGCTTTTATTTTGGTTTATTGCTTCTTTCATTTCTGGAATTTCTGTTTGGATTCTCTTTAGAGCCTCTATTTCCCTATTGAAGTAATCTTTTACTTCCTGTATTTGATTTTGGAGTTCTTTGTCAAAATAATCTTTTGCCTCCTGTACTTGCTCCCTCATCTCATTTTTTAGTTCATTCTTAAGTTCCATAAACATTTGGCATATGTAATTTCTAAATTCCATCTCTGGCATTTGACCAACTGTGCTTGCCATGACATCTACTGATGAGGTATCTTGATTTGTTTGTGTCATTTTCTTCCCTTGTTTTTTCATGTTGCTTGTGTGTCTATTCTTCCTGCACTGTGGGACCTTGACTATTTCGATTTTGCCTTAAAGCCTTATGTTGTTCCTGTAGTACAATGTTATCAGATCACCTTATAATTCCTTTACACTTTTAAAACCTAACACTTTCTATTCAGAAAATCCAAGTTTGATCACAATGTACAGATTTTGTTAACCCAGATATTATTTCCAATTTACTCTGTACGCTTCTGATGGGGTTTTATAGCTTCAAGTATTGGATACAGAGGTGTTATGTTTAGGAAGAAGGAAGTGTCTTGAATTGTTCTTTCTTGGAAAGTATGAAAAGAGATTTCTATTGAAGTGGTTTAGTGAAAGTGGTTTAGTATCAGTAGACGAGGGAAGAAAGAGAATGGAGTAGACAATTAAGTGGAAAGACCAATTTATATATAAAGTAAGTTGGAAAAGAAAAAAAATGATAAAAGAGTAGGAATTGGTGTAAGAGAGAGGAGAGAGAGAATCAAGAAAATAGAGAGTAAACTCTATATAACACCGCTTTGCTACCCAGTTCAATTGCACCAGTTCTAGAAATCCCAAGTTCTGCGTATAACTTGTTTTTGCCTCTGTTTAGTATGCAGTGGCAGGGTGTAAACATGAAAGATGATGGAGAAAGAAAAGGTGCAAGAGTGAGAAGGAAGAAAAGAAGGAAAGAAAAAAGGAGCGGAAGCAAACACACTGACAATCAATGCGGAAGGAAAAAAAAAAAAGCAGAACAAAACAAAACCAAAAATAGAAAAAGAAAAATAAACAAACAAACAAACAAATAAAAAACCTCCCCGAAATCCAACAAAACAAGCAAACCAACAAAAAAGAAAGAAAAAAAAAAGTCGAACCCCAAGTCTCAAACAAAATGGGCCCTGGGAAGCCCCCCTCCTTTTTCCTTTCCAGTTCAAGCCAATTGTTATTGGATCAGTTCTAGTCAGTTTGCAATCCTGTTAGTGGAATCAAGGCTGCACCTTAGCCAGTGGCTGAACGGCTCAGTGAAGGAGTGGCCCAGGGGGTCTGTGTGTCAGCTGATGAATGGCACCGGGAAGGGGACCCTCCAGAAGGCACCCCCTCCCCACGCCCACCCACAGTTGCAGCCTCCTGTGGCCGCTATGCTGGCCTCAGACACGCCCTCCCTTGCTGGCCACCCGAGCCTCACCCAAGTGTGCATTGTCTTCAGAGAGCTGGAGGGTCCCTGGATGGCTGCAGCTGTCACTCTCTGTCTCCTCCCCTTTGTCTGGGTCAGCCACTGCACCTTTCAAAGATGACAGTACTCTCCTCCCAGTCAACAGCAGCTCTGCAGATTCCCGTGTCCTCGCTGATCGATTTCAAAGCCATTGGGTGGATGTCTCTTTGCCGAGGTGGTATCGGGAAGCCGCAACTGTAACTGCGGCGCAGACAGCGCTGCTTCGGACAGTGGACCGCTCCGATTGTGCCCCTGCTTGCTATTCACTGGTCTCTGCGCGCCACTCTCTCCGGGGCCCTACTGCTGAGGGTCGCGTCTGGCCGAGTGTGGATTCGAACTGGTGTTGTCGACCTGCGGTCTCTCGTGGTCCCCCAGCACCAATTCCGCCGGCTGTTATCGCTGGTTTTTTATCGCCGGTTTCACGCTGGTGAAAGGCAATTTATCTGCTTTGTTGGATTCTTTCCATGGAGCTGCCCTGAATTGCGGCTTCCTCTAATCTGCCATCTTGAATCTTTCCCCTAGTTCCAATATTTTAATATAAGAGAAATAGTTTTCTGATGATCACCATCATAATTATATGGAAATGCTACATAATTACATATAAGAGAATTATCTTTTCATTACAAGTTTTGCTATTAACAATTTATTTTCTGTCTTTACTTTTCTTATTGACAAAATAAGCCCTTAGAAATTATTTTTTGATGGTCTGTGGAACATAAACTCTTCTTATTTGCTATCTAAAATTGTCCTTATTTCTTCTAACTTCTTGATGACATTTTTGTTGGGTATATAATTCTAGGTTATATGTTGCCAATTTTTTTTTCCTTTTAAGATTTTCTTTGTACCAATGCTTGAAATTTCTCTGTTTCCAAGTTTCCAGTAGGTATTATTTTATACAAATGATCTATCTAAAATGCAATATTGTTATGATATTGCTTAGAATTCACAGGCCTCTCTCTCCCTACTTCCTACAGGATGAAATCCAAGTACTCCAATTTTTATGGCCCAATCTCTCATCATTGCCATTCCTTTGCCTTAGACACATAAAAATCCCTTCAATTCACTAAACACTCTACCTTGTTTTGAATTTGGGAGCTTTTGTTGATTCTTTCCTACATGCTAAAATGTTTCACCTCTTATTCCTGATTTTATTTTAATATTTAAATCCTTTTTAACCTTTAAAATTCCAAAAGCCTTCTCATTCCAGTGTGAGGTGATCTTCCTCTTTGATCCAATAAACCCCATATGTGTGCTTGCTTCTCCCAATAGATCTTGTTTCTTGATATCAGAGACTTTTTTACACTTTTCTAGTCCCCTCTGTATTACAATGTGACCTGAACATAGAAATGCTTAGTAAGTATTTGCTAAATATTGAAGTAGTTATGAAAAGACACCATAGGTAAATACTTTCTCATTACATGGGCACAAATATGTTTCATTAAACATTCAAATTGCAACTTCCTTTTAATTACTTTGCATACTCTAGAATACTCACAAGCATCTAAACATTTGCTAAGGTCAATAATCCAAGATTAGGAAAAGGAAAAGCAGTGCTCTCCTTTCCTCAGTTCTCAAAAAGAATAATGTATGAATGTACACATTGAAATTTCTGTATTTCTTGACAGCAAGAGAATGTACATTTATTTTCTCAAGGAATTTTAAATAACCAATACTATTGAAACTCTCACCACTACAATGATGTTCTTCACTCGGAGTGAAACTTTTAAAAAACTATTACATTATTGTTATCCTTTCTTATTTCTGGACATAAGAAAAATGCTTTAACTTGATCATACTCAAAATGTGATTTTCAAGGAAGTGTGTGCGAAAGAGTGAAATGAATATGTAAGTGATGCTAAATAGGCATTCAAGATTTACATTGCTACTTTCAAATAAATGGGCCATGTTTATGAAAAATTTTTCACATTGTTTATAGTGGCACCAAAATATTAGCATCTTAAAGGTCCAAAAATATTATTCTTAATTTTCTATAATTAGAATTAACATTGTTCCTCATCATTGTAAAACATAGCTCTTTCTTTGATATTAATTTAATTTAATTATCTTTCAGTGCACTCGTTCAGTGAAAACTTGATAAGTAAGTACTAAGTCCTAAGTCAATGTTTGGTGCCAATCAAATGACAAATCTAATCCATAAACATTTAGATTATACATGCAGATACATATGTCATAAAAGTAATATAATATAGGGCTGGGAATGTAGTTCAGTGGCAGATTGCTAGACTAGCATTTATATGCATTTCAATTAATCACCAGCAACACACACACACACACACACACACACACACACGCAATCATTTTAAAAGGCCTGATAAGGGAAGAACAGGGGTCTTCAGTGGGTTGTTACTAGTCCAATAATTGTCCAAGTAATGTGAAAGAAACATATAACATACACTTCTTGAGAAAATTATGTTAAATAAGTCATTTAAAATTCCAGTAGGCAATCACCAGACATAAGTAGGAAGAGTATTTCAGAAGGAGGAAACAGCAGAGGAGAAATAAGGTGAGAGAAGACATCATGAAGTCAAAAACCAACTTCAAAATTTTGGGCACTTAAAATATGGATGAGGGAAGAAACTATTTGTGGTGAAAGAAGAATGCAATATAGCTATAGAAGGGAAACAAGTTCAGGACCTAAGTCTGCTTTCTAAGGGGGGTAGGGAAGAAGAGTTTCAAAAACAAGTGACTTGCCCAAAGTTAAGACTGTGTTATTGGCACAGTGCATACTTGAATCCTAGTAAACTGGCTCTCAGTCTAAATTTTTTAAAAGTCAATAAAGGGAGAATTAATGAAAGGCCCTCACTTATGGTTAGGCTAAATAGATTTAAACCTCTCTCAAACAACTACTTGTTACTTATCCATAGAAAGGATAATTAAACTTGCTAGACTTAAAATGTAGTATCATCTCCAAATTTTATACTGAAAGTAAGTTCTAGTGCTAAATATATATGTGAATTGTGGTAGCTAGTTTCCAAATATGCCCCTTCCCCAACTATAAACTCTCTCATCCAGATAATTATAATCTTGAATAGTACTCTTCCTTTGAATTTGGGTTGACTCTGTGATACACATTTTTGCCAATCACATGTGGCAAAAGTAAGATGCTTTATTTCATAAACAGATTATAAGGTATCTGGATTACCTAAAATGCCCACCCACACTCCCTCTTGCAACCTAAATACCATCCTGTGAGAAATCAAAATAATTTGGAAAAGACATGCGTACACATTCTGGTCAGTAGTCCCAGTGGATTTCCTTCACAGACATCCAACAGCAATAGCCAGCCACGCAAACAAGCCATTTTTGACAATTAGACCAGTATGGAAATCACTTTTAATTTCATGAAAGTTCCTAAGCTGAAACCTCCTATATGAATCCAATTATTCCAAAGCAGCATGAGAAATCATAATTAATTATTGGAAATCCTTGCCAATTCCTTTAAATATATTTGTACATATTTGTTTTAGATAGTAAAACAAACATTAAGCTACAATTTTGTTATTATTACAAAATGTCTAACAACTTGAACTCCCACTCATGATCCCTTCTTCTTAGGGAATTACTTATCTTATGTTCCAATAAAAATAGTTCCCATTTGGTAATGAAAAATTAAATAAACTAAAGGCATTTTTTCTAATTATCTTCTCTAAAAAAATATTATTTTATGTTCTATCTCATGCCAATTTATTTTATTATATACATATAATTCCATCATAGCATTTGACAATATAAATATTAACTCATGCCCTTTGAAGACAAAAGACACAAATTTTAACCCCACCTCAAATACCATACCTCATTAAGACAAAAGTATTAAAATTTGGTTATTTCCCTTTAGTAAAACATACATATAATTACTTTTTTTATAAAGTGTTATATTAAAGAGTTATCCTGCTGTATTTCACCTTGTGATACGTATATGTCACAAATTTTTATTATGCCATTTTTACCTCTTTCATCCTCATGTTCTTGCCCTAGAATTGTTAGTCCAATAAATTCATATTGTTAGGAATTTAGTTACTTCTAAAACTTTACATTTGTAATGTCTCTGTTTTAAATTGGCAAATAATCTTAGATTTCTGATATTACTACATGAGGGAACCATTTCCCCATAACGTCACAAAGATTTAACTGTTCATATTTTAAATTAATAATGTTTGACACATTTTAATAGCCCATTAAATACAAATATCTCTCCATGTCCTTAATCATTATTTTTACAGTATGTCAATGTTTTTGTGAATCATTTCTAAAGTTCTAACACAACATTGATGATATGCCTTTTTGTCATAAATTCCTCAAATATTTTTAAATGTTTGACTTTCATTTTGCCCTAGCCTCAAAAACATTTTTTCATGTACAATATTAAGGTATATTTGTACTGTTGGTAGGTATTTGGGGTGAAAGTAGCAGAAACAATAAACTCAAACCAGGCTTAGTAGAAAGGGTAACTCATAGTAAAGTTCAGGTAACTATGGAAACAAGGAGGGGCTCTGGAGAAATTGCACCTGAGGAATGGAATGTGCTAAGAGCCCCACTCCACCACACTCTCCTTTTCCAGAAAACCTCAGCCAGCTCTGCACCTTTACTTCCTAACGTGTTGGCTACAGATGTTCCTGTCATGGATCAGTCTGCCTTCACATTAGGCATAGAGCTATGCCTCTCACATCAGATCTTTATCACTAAGGGGGATGGAAATAGATTTCTACAACTCAATTTGAATTTAATTTTAAAGAACCATTTTGTGCCCCCACTCAACAATCACTGGTCCAGAAACATGAGATGAATTTCCTGGTCACCAAATAAATCCACTGCCAGGGAAAGTACACAAATTGTATTCAGCACTTTGATCAATCAGAGGGAAAAGTTCGAGAATTTAAGGATTCTTCCTCTAATTTTCTAGTAATGTTCTTCCATTTTAGACATTCTTCAAAACTTTTTCATACTCAAGACTGTGCTAACTTTTTGTAGCCTACCTTTTTCTCTTCTGCATATAAAGTAGAATGGATATCACAGTACTGTAGGACAAGAGAGAACACCTGTTATAGGCTGAGTATGGGCTCTGCAGGCAATCACCCTGGGTTCAGATCCTATCTCTGCCACTTATAAGTTATGTAACTTGGACAATTATTGAATCTCTTGGGTCTCAGATTTCTCATCTTTAAAATAGAAGTAATAATTCTACTTGGCATGTAGAGTTATTTTGATTCTTAAACGAAAAATGTAAAGCACTTAGAATATTCCCCCACATACATTAATCATTATGAAATGAATTTATCATTTTCAGGTATCAAATCTTACCGGTATTTAAAATATTAAGAATTCTTTTTTATACAAGTTACTGATTCCAAATTGTAACAATTCAAAGTATATTGTAATTCTTCTTTTGTCTCATTCCATTTGATTTTTCCTTTTGAAGCATAAATTTAACATTTTCAGTAACAAATTCTTATTCCAATATGTAATTGGAATAGCTTTAGAGCCTGATAAGCAAAGGATTCATCATAAATTCTTCCTTCACCTCCCACTTCCTAACCAAACATAAAAATTGTCGTAGGCACAGAAATTACTTCCTCATGAGAAACCACTTAGTAATGATTTAAAGCAGTGCTTTGCAAACTAGTTACATTGAGTTTTGTTATCTTAAATATCTTTGTGTTGTGGTGACTCTGATCCTTAGAAGAACAAAGTGTTTAAAGAGTAATCATCCTTGTCAACAAATATTAGGAATCAACTTGTTCTATATGACCAACCTAAACTCTATGCTAAGAACAATAATGTATATAGGAAAGAATTGTAGGGGTATGTTAGAATTTTTAGATCTTAAACTGGTTTCTATTCTCTACTAGCATACCTTGCTTAACTTAAGGGACTTATCATCTGATATCTTTTAGCTAGACCAAAGTTCATATCACTGCTTCTTAAGTTTCATAAATACCTACTTGTCGAAGTAACACGTTTTCAAATTTCTCTTGTCTCAGATAAGAAGCAGAAACCTTTTCTAGTAACCTTATTCTTCAACAAAAATTAGCTTCTTTTTTTATTGTATAACATCACTAAACTTATCTCCTCAAAATGATCAAAATCCTTAGATTTAAGTCTATTTAACATAGGGAAAGAATTTTATAACCCTATCTTTTGGAAATCGTATACAACCAAGTTCTCATGATTTTGTTTATCCAAAGCCCAAGCTTTATCTTTGCCAATTTTCTGATTTAACGTATTTAACGTATTTCCTGATTTAACATATTTATGAATATGCTAGTTTCATGAGAAAGAGCAATACATTTTTTTCAGTCAGGGTCTATCTAAGAAAGAGAAGCAATTTTAGATCTATCATAAATATCTCTTAACACAGAACATTGGTTACATTTGTGATGAAATATCTTCAAAGTTGAACAAAGGATGGTGAAACATTTTTTGTATATTAGCAACACCTAAAGTCACTATCTTCCCCAGGGTTAGAAAAGCAAGAATGGAAGTGATCATATAACCAAAGTACCTCTGATTGACCAATCATATCCAGAAGACAGAGGACAATTGAACTTGAGAAATGTAGTTCCCCATGTTACAGATAAGAATAGGAGGAAGAAAATGGATCTGGGGATGGTCATCATTATCGTATGTCAGACACAAATTGAGGAAGGCTCTCTGGCTATGGTATGTGTGATGGTCAGCATTGAAACAAGCTGAGTGCTTTTGAAAGGGTAAATTCATATGACCCACCAAAGCCTACAGACACATAATATTTGAGAGTGGTCCCAGGGATTTATATTTTATTATTTACATCAGCAATTTATCATACAAATTTATGGCCAAATAAACTTTATTTTCTCCCTCTATCTTTTACCTGATGCTGTAGCATTCTGTGGTAATAATGTTCAGAGAGGTCAGCATTTATGAGAATCAAAATAGTCTATTAAACCTTCTGGTTTACTTGCTAGAATGAAATGTATTGTTTCTAGTTTCACATCTCATCAAGAAAACAGTGGAGATACCTAATGGATGTAAGTGGGCATCACCTGAGTTGTCTGTATTTTCTGAGATGACAGTTCAGGGTCAGACTGAGTCATTGTAGCCAACTTTGATTGGATGTGGTACTAATGAGTCTGGGCAATGACATATATAAAGAAATATGCCTGAAGAATCTGGTCCTCTCTCTGTTCTGATGGTAGCAAAAAATAAACTGCTTAGCAAATCTTTCCTTTATCCACAAGATACAATTCTCCCCTGTCACTCTAGAGAGCCAATTTTCTCTTGTCTTCTATCTGGTATGAATAGATTTGAGGAGTACAATGTTGTTAGCTGAAATATTCTATTCAGTTTGACACAGTGAATTTGCTCTGTTATTTTCTATCTTAACTTGCACTTGCTTACTCCTCCAAATCAGTTTCTCAATTTTCCATAAACTAGGGAAGATTTCTGCCTATTTATATAGCTCATTGAATCATTTCATTAATTTTGACGCTTTGAACATTTTTCCTTGTTAGTGGCACCCATAATGACTTTGAATGATATTTGAAGCATCCTAGTGTGTTTTAAAAATTTACATTGCTTAAATTGACTTTAAAACAGACAGACCATATAGCTTGGCAATTAGTAATTTCCTTTTTTGGTTGATCAAAATGATTGTAAATTATAAAAATTGGAAGTATCCAATAGAAAAGATTCAATAACTTTTCTGTCAATAATCTCAAGTTCCAAGATCAATGTACTTCATTAAACTATTATATGAGCATTAAAAACTTCAGCAAAGAGGAACAGAGGAAATTGTATATTAGCATTTCTAGTTTATAAATGAAAATATGACAAATTCTAGCAAAGTAAACAGCAATGTGTGTTTTTACATACATAAAATGTTTTTATAATTTTATTGATGATCAAACGTGTTTTTGCACAAACCCTAAAATAACCAAGATACAGCTGATATACAAACAAGATTTTTGATAGAAAAAATAAAGAAAATGTGTAAATACTAACATTCTCAAAATATTCAATAAAATATTGAACACATATACTGGATTAGAATATCTATAACCTCATTTCAGAAATTAACAGTAAATATCCCCCTGTGTTTAGTTCTAGCTTTGGCGGGAAAGATTTCTAATAGGAGGCACTTGCACTGAGGCAGAAGGCCCCATCTGGGAGATACACACTAGAAGAACATTTAAGGACTTTGGCCTGAAGCATCTAGATGAGGGAAAAAAAAAACATGCAGAGAATCTGAATTGCCTATAATATGGCATCACAGTACTGATAAGGCTCAAACGACAGAAGCAAAGAGAAGAAGGGATTAGAAAAAGAGCAACTAAATCTGAGGCCATTGAATTTTAAGTCAGGATCAGTCATGTTCAATTGTTGGTCAGAAAAAGAATTTGAAATTAGGGTGCTAAACAGTATGTGCTGTGAATCTCCTTTTAGACACTTCTTGGTACTAGGATAGGATGAAAGAAGATAAGAAAAGAGCAGGCTGGGAGATGTGGCTTAGTGGTAGAGCACTTGCTAGCACATGTTAGGTTCTAAGTTCATTCCGAGCATTGGAAAATAAAAAAATAAAAACTGAGGTGCCATAGAGACCAAGATAAGAATCATTGCAGGGCTTTGAGGGGATGTTGCAGAAAAACAAAGAAGTCAAAGGTATGTCTATGTGGAATTTAAGGGCTTTAAATTTCTCTTCAAAATGTATTGTTTTCATTATAGAATACTTTGGTCTAGTTGGAATGCAAACCACTCTGGGAATCAGTTCTGGGAATCTTTTTTGTTGATGCTGCTTCAAAGGTAGTTCTTAAAGCTGCACTTAACAAGGGGCAATCTTCCCAACTAACAGATACAGTGATATGTGGACATTGGCTAAACCTAGGTCATTTGTTTATGAAGATTTCTGTCAGACTAATGCTTTTTTAGTCTGTACTTTGCATAGATCACTGTCTTTTCATCACCTGATACAGTCTGTTTGTTTAGAAAAATATTAAGAAATTTAGATTGAATTAGAGGGTATGGAAATTGTTTAATCTCTGGCATCCTCTGCCTGTGTGAAGGTTCACATTGACCTTGACATCTTCAGAACAAGGTTCCCTGTCAGTTATCTCTGAACCACATCTCACCTTTCATAGGGCCTGGTGTTTACTTGTAGCTGGTGTTCAAGACATGCATATTCCATGCATAATTTTAATTGGAAGAAATTGTCACAGGATTCTCTTTCACCTTTCTGATTCTGTCTTGAGTATTCCTTGTTACATACAAGTAGAGCCCAGGGAATATAGCTACTGTAAAAGTAAAAAGAAGCTAAAGAAAAGGTATCTTTCTTTCTTTTTTTCCCTACTTTTTTTTTCCCAGAAAGTTAATAGAGAGAAAAGCATTGCAAACATAGACTTATTCATGTAAAATAATGTATACACCTGGAAATAAAAATCTCAAATTATCCAATACATATAGAATAAAAATATTTTCCTACCTCTCTGTCCAGTCTCCTAGTTCTTCTCCCAAACAGCAATGAATGGTGCTGGTCTCATGTACATAATACTCACAGTCATAAAATCTTATCTCACCATTTTCATGATAACAAGTATCAAATTATATGGTTGTCATATCCACAATGCCCTATATTAATGGTTAAGGGAATATTACTATACGCAGATCTTTTCACATAAGCAAGCTGACTTGTAAGATACAATCCTAGAAGAAGAATTTATAAGATTGTTAAATTAATTTCTAAGGGGAACATTCCAGTTTATATTCTCACAAGGAATGTATGATCATGCTGTGATATATTAACTTGTTAAGTTTGGATCTTTCACATAGAAGTAAATGGCATCTAAATGTAGTTATAGTTTGGGTATGTGGTTGTGATAAAGTTTAACATCTTTGCATATTTTAAAAGTGTGTCTTATAAACTGTCTGTGATATCCTTTGCCCATCTTATTGTATTTGACATATATGTTTTATATTTGATTGTATTTGACCTTTTTTCCCACAGATTTGATAGTTTTACAAAAATAAATTATGTCTTAGAAATATGACTTGCAAGTATCTGTTTCCAATTTGTCTTTGGTCTTCTTTATAATATTTTTGCCCTGCAAAAGTTTTCTTGCCTATGAATAAAATATATTATTAAATTTTAGTTTTAGGACTTCTGCTTATTGTGTCTTACCTAGAAAGAATTGCACTAGAGGTGCTTTCAATATTAATAAAGCTATCAATAAACTGTGTTCAATTTTGAAATTTAGAGAAGTAAATGAAAAGAATGCTAAATATCTATCTTTTAAAATACATAGTTATTTACAAATTTAAAAATTATATAAATAAATAGGAAGAGTCCTAGACACGCATCTTTTGATGAAATAATTAATCATCGAAATAGTAAAGGATTATGGTTAAATATACTTATTTTTTCTAAGAGCATTTCTTAAAGTTTAATTATTAGGATTCTAGTTTTTCATGGAATAAATAAATATACCATAAAAGTATAACTGTTTAAATAAATTTATTTTATGCTGTTATGCAGAAATACTTTTTTTTTTTTTTTTGGTATTAGGAATTGAACTCAGGGGCACTCAACCACTGAGCCATATCTCCATCCCTATTTTGTATTTTATTTAGAGACAGGGCCTCACTGAGTTGCTTAGTGCCTCACTTTTGCTGAGGCTGGCTTTTAACTCATGATCTTCCTGCCTCAGCCTCCCAAGCCACTGGGATTACAGGCATGTGCTACCACGTCCAGCCAGAAATACAATTTTTAGTGTAATATTTTTATATTTTAAATAAGATAATAAATTATATATTTAAAATATGTAAATACATAATATCTTTTAAATAAATTTTATATGGAAATAAATATATAAAATGTTCTTATTATATATCATATTTGTATTATATAGTACATAATAAGTATACATGTGTACTTATTAGTATGTATCTTATGGAGATGGAAAGGGAGGAATTCAAAATGACACACACACACACATATGTCTTTGTTTTAAATTTAAAATGAGGATATATATATATTTTTTTTTCCTCCCTTTCCATCTACACAAAACAGAGTTTGAGTCAAGGATTCCAAATCCAAGTGGCTTATTTTACAATTGGTCCCAGAAAACATCAGTAGGAGAGTAGAAAAGTGACACACAAAATAAAGAAAAACAATACAGATTGTTATAATGGGTGGTTATTGTTGTGATCAGATGGAATTCTATTCCAGTGATGATCACTGAGAGACTTCACAGATTATACCAAAAAAAAATGTCTCACAAGGACAAGAGGTTCCTGACATATGCCTCTACCCATCATTATTTGAGGGCTGTTCCCAGTGATGCTAACTGCCTGGCATTTCATTAGAAATTGGCTAGCATGATTAGGCATACTGAACATTAAGGGGATTTGGAGGGAAGGAATACTGACAGGCTCTGATAGAGCTGCCATTTTTTTTCACATTCTTGTAGAGAGAAAAGAAAATCTTCCACTTCGTTCAACTCTCTGTCCACTCCAATAGCCTTTCTTTGCTATATGCTTGGTCAACTTTCAAAGTATAAATAGGTGTCAAATTTTTGAGCAAGCAGAATATTATGCTTGTGAAAACTGTTTGTGTTTGCAGTTGTCTTTAAGATTCCCTTTTATACCTGCTGCAGGTCCAGACTCAGGAAGACCTTATCCATGCCAATCTCTCTCTTTATAAGCATTCTTAAACTACTAATTGCCTCAGGTTCTTTCACTAAGTACATGAACTAAAGATCGTGAGTTACCAAGATTTAAATTTTGTGTAGGAGAAATATGAGATGGTTGGTTTTATGCATTGACCTGAATACAGACCCAGTTATTTAATCTAACACTAATAATCTACATGTTATTTAATACAGACCCAGTTATTTAATCTAACACTAATAATCTACATGTTATTGTAAAGGTATTTTATCAATATGGTTAGCATCTAAATTCATTTGACATTAAAATTATCGCTGAAAGTGGGGATAGGTCTCATCTAATAAAGTGAAGGCCCTAAGCTCAAAAAATTAGGTTTCTTGGAGAAGAAGTAATCCCGCCTCAGAACTGAAGCAATAACTCCCGTCTGCCTGCAAGATATAGAAGGAGATGGAGATGGAAATGGACATGGAGGTGGAGATGACAATGGAGGTGGAAGGTAGAAGGCTGGAGATAAAGGTGGAGGTGGAGGGCTGAAGATGGAGGTGGAGTTAGAGGTGGAAACAGAGGTGGAGAATGAGATAGAAATACAGATACAGATACAGATAGAAATGGATACATAATCTCTTATTGATTCTATTTCTTTGAAGAATTGTGATTTACACAGGGAGGTTATAAGCCTCAAATCATGTTATAGATTAAGCTATTTACTCAGACCCAACCTTAACAGACACCTGCAGATGCATATCAGGCATTGGTCCATCTAAATATAAGATGATACTTTCCCCCATTGTGCCACTGAGCCTTGTTTATAAGACTTCTTTGGAAATCTCATAAGAAAAGGAGTAATTGGGAGGAATGAGTCTGATGAGATTTTGAGATTTTGCTTTGAAAAATGATCCAATAGCATTTAATATTACCCAAATTATATCCATATTCTTACTAGAATCATGATTTTCAAAATACTTTAAGGAATCCCATCCTTAACAAATTATGCTTTGTCTAAATCTATTTCAGCAATGTCAAGCAATTTGACTACTATTATCATGTCAGCCCACCAGAGCATGTCCATATCTATTTTCTCATTTTTATCTTATTTTATTTTATTTATTTAATTTTATTTTTGCATCACTATGGGGTTTTATTGAGAGTTTCACCCATTGGCCAAGAAAGCCAATTTCCATATCTCAAATCTTAGAATGTAAAAGTTGGTAGGTGTTTTAGTAAGCTTTTTGTCACTGTGATCAAAAGATCTGACAAGAACAATTTTACTTTTTCAAGATTTATTTATTTATTTATTTGTTCTAATTTGTTATCTGTAACAGCAAAATGCATTTTGATTCATAGTACACAAATGGAGAACAATTTTTCATTTCTCTGGTTGCACACAAATTAGAATCACACCATTTGTGTCTTCATACACATACCTAGGGTAATGATGTAAATCTCATCCCACCATCTTTCCTACCCTTATTCCCCTTCCCTTCTTGTCCTTCCCCTTAGCCCTATCCAAAGTTCCTCCATTCCTCCCATGCTCCCTCCTACCATTTTATGGATCAGCATCCACTTATCGGAGAAAACATTTGGCCTTTGGTTTTGGGGGATTGGGTTAATTCACTTAGCATAATATTCTCTAACTCTATCATTTACCTGCCATGATTTTATTTTCTTTTAATGCTGAGTAATATTCCATTGTGTATATATACCACTGTTCATATATTGAAGGGCATCTAGTTTGGTTCCACAATTTAGCTATTGTGAATTGTGCTGCTATAAACATTGATGTAGCTACATTACTATAGTATGCTGTTTATAAGTCCATTGGGAATAGACCAAGGAATAGGATAGCTGGGTAAAATGATGGTTCCATTTCAAGTTTTCTAAAGAATCTCCATACTGCTTTCCAGATTGTTCGCACTGATTTGCAGTCCCACCAGCAATGTAATAGTGTGCCTTTTCCCCCATATTCTCACCAACACTCGCTGTTGTTTATATTCTTAATAACTGCCATTCTGACTGGAGTGAGATGAAATCTTAGAGTAGTTTTGATTTGCATTTCTCTAATCACTAGAGATGTTGAACAATTTTTCATTTATTTGTTGATCAATTGTATATATTCTTCTGAGAAGTGTTTATTTAGTTCCTTGGCCCATTTATTGATTGGGTTATTTATTTTCTGGTGTTAAGGTTTTTGAATTCTTATTAATCCTGGAGATTACTGCTCTATCTGATGTGCAGGTGATAAGAATTTGCTCCAGTCCTGTAGGCCTTCTCTCCACATTATTATTGTTTCTTTTGCTGAGAAGAGCTTTACAGTTTGGATCCATTCCATTTATTGATTCTTGATTTTATTTCTTGCACTGAGGAGTCTTGTTATGGAAGTCAGAGCCTAATATGATATGATGAAGATTTGGACCTGCATTTTCTTCTATTAGGCACATGGTCTCTGGTCTAATTCCTAGGTCCTTGATCTACTTTGAGTTGTGTTTTTTGAATGGTGAGAGGCAGAGGCTTAATTTTATTTTGTTGTATATGGGTTTCCAGTTTTCCCAGCACCATTTGTTGAAGAGGCTATCTTTTCTCCAACGTATGTTTTTGGTGCCTTTGTCTAGTATGAGATAATTGTACTTATGTGGGTTTGTCTCTTTGTCTTCTATTCTGTACCATTGGTCTACAAGTCTATTTTGCACCAATGCCATGCCTTTTTTTTTTTTTAACTATAGCTCTGTAGCATATTTTAGAGGTATGGTATTGTGATGCCATCTGCTTCACTCTCCTTGCTAAGGATTGCTTTGGCTATTCTGGGTATCTAATTTTTCCAAATGAATTTCATGATTGCTTTTTCTATTTCTATGAGAAATGTCATTGGGATTTTGTCTGGAATTGGATTAAATCTGTATAGTGCTTTTGGTAGTATGGTCATTTTGACAATATTAATTCTGCCTATCCAAGATCAATTTTATTGAGAATTTTTGCATCTTGTTCATTAGAGATATTGTTCTGAATTTTTCTTTCCTTGATGTGTCTTTGTCTGGTTTTGGAATGAGGGTGGTATTGGCCTCATAGAATGAGTTTGGAAGTGTTGCCTCTTTTTCTATTTCATGGAATAAATTGAGGAGTATTGGTATTAGTTCTTCTTTGAAAACCTTGTAGAACTCAGCTGTGAATCCATCTGGTCCTGAGCTTTTCTTGGTGGGTAGGCTTTTTATGGCATCTTCATTTCATTGAAATAGAAGACCTGTTTTTACTTGTGTATATCATCCTGATTCAGTTTGGGTAAATCATTTGACTGTAGAAATTTGTCAATGTCTTCAATATTTTTTATTTTTATTTCATTGGAGTATAAATTTTCAAAATAATTTCTAATTATCTTCTGTATTTCTGTGGTGTATGTTGTGATATTTCCTTTTTCATCATGGATTTAGCAATTTGAGTTTTCTCTCTCCTCTTCATTAGCATGGCTAAGGGTTTATCAATTTTATTTATTTTTTCAAAGAACTAACTTTTTGTTTTGTCAATTTTTTCAATTGTTCCTTTTGTTTCAATTTCATTGATTTCCGCTCTGATTTTAATTATTTCCTGTCTTCTACCACATTTTCTAGGGCTTTGAGATGTAATATTAGGTCATTTATGTGTCAGCTTTTTCGTCTTTTAAGGAATGAACTCCATGCAATGAACTTTCCTTTTAGTACTGCCTTCATAGTGTCCCAGAAATTTTGATATGTTGTATCAGTGTTCTCATTTACCACTAAGAATTTTTTAATCTCCACTCTGATGTCTTTTGCAATCCGTTGTTCATTCAATAACATATTATTTAGTCTCCAGGTGTTAAAGTAGCTTCTATTTTTTATTTTATCATTGATTTATAATTTCATTCCATGATGATCTGATAGAATGCAGGATAGTATCTCTGTATTTTTAATTTGCTAAGAGTTGGTTTATGGCATAATATATGCTCTATTTTAGAGAAGGATCCATGTGCTGCTGAGAAGAAAGTGTATTCACTCATTGAGAGATGAAATATTCTATATATGTTTGTTAAGTCTAAATTATTGATGGAATTATTATTTTCTATAGTTTCTTCATTTATCTTTTGTTTGAAAGGTCTATCCAATGTTGAAATAGGTGTGTTAAAGTTACCCACTATTATTGTTTTGTGGTCTAATTCATGCTTGAAGTTGAGAAGAGTTTGTTTGATGAACATAGATGCTCATTGTTTGGGGCATACATATTTATAATTGTTATGTCCTCTTGATGTATGGTCTCCTCAAGCAATATGAAATGCCCTTCTTTGTCCCTTCTGACTAGCTTTGGTTTGAAGTCCACTTTATTTGATATGAGGTTGGAAATTCCTTCTTGTTTATGCAGTCCATGTTAGTGGTATGTTTTTTTCCCAACCTTTCACCTTCAGTCTATGGATGTCTTTTCCAATGACATGAGTCTCTTGAAGGCAGTATGTTGTTGGGTCTTTTTTTTTAAATCCAACCTGTCAAGCTATGTCTTGTTATTGATGAGGTTAGGCCATAAACATTCAGGGTTGTTATGAAGACATGGTTTGTATTCTGGTTATTTTTGTTTATTTTTTGTTTTTAACCTGACTTTGTTTCTCCTTTGATTGTTTTTTTCCTTTAGTGTAATAACTCCCTTTGCTGATTTTCATTGTGTTTTTCATTTCCTCCACATGAAATATTTTGCCAAGGATGTTCTGTAGTGCAGACTTTCTTGTAACTTCTTTTAACTTTTGTTTATCATGGAAGGGTTTTATTTCTTCATCAAATTTGAAGTTAATTTTGCTCAATATAAGGTTTTCAGTTGGCATTCATTTTATTTCTGAGCTTGTTATTCGTTATTCCAGGATCTTCTAGCTTTGAGAGATTGAGTTGAGAAATCTGAAGAGATCCTAATTGGATTCATCCTGTATGTAATCTGATTCCTTTCCCTGAAGCTTAAACAGTTGTATGTAAAAAGATGCTATATATGTGCATTATGAATTGTAATACATACTATTATTATAAATTAAAAAAGAAAAAATAATAAATAAATACACATTGAATTTCAAACCTTCTATGAAATAAAGAATGTAAAAAAACAACAAAAAAAATTCTCTCTTTATTCTGTATACTAAGCATTTTTATTATAATGTGCCTTGGTGTAGATCTGTTGTTATTTTGTACATTTGTTGTCCTGTAAGCCTCTCATATTTGATTTTACAATTCATTCTTCAGGTTTGGGAAATTTTCTGATATTATTTCCTTGAATAGATTGTTCATTCCCTTGGTTTGGAAATCTATGCCTTCCTCTATCCCAATAATTCTTACATTTTGTCTTTTCATGTTATCCCATAATTCTTGGAAGTTCTGTTCCTGGTTTCTTACCATCTTCACTGTGTGTTTAACTTTATTTTCAAGGTTATATATTTTTTCTTCATTGCCTGAACTTCTATCTTCCAAGTGATCTAACCTGTTGGTGATGCTTTCTATTGAGTTGTTAATTTGGTTTATTGTTTCCTTTATTTCAAGGACATCTGTTTGGCTTTTTTTCTGAATTTCTATCTCCTTATTGAAGTAATCTTTTGCTTCCTGTATTTGCTTATGTAACTCTTTATCGAAATGATCTTTGGATGCCTGTGTTTGCTCTCTTGTATCATCCTTTAATTCATAGAATATACTAATTGTGTACATCCTGAACTCCTTCTCTGACATTTCTTCTGCTGTGCTGGCCATGGATTCTAATAATGTGGTATCTTTGCTTGTTTGGGGCACTTTCTTCCCTTGTTTTTTCATGTTGTTTATGTGTCTTCCCTTCTAATTTTGCAGATCCAAGGTGTTATAGTTTTTACTCTATAGACTTATAGTGTCCCTGCAGAAATCCAATACCTCTTGTTTAAGGGGGAGATCAGTATTAACAGATCCCAATGCAATCAATATACAGCCTTAAACCAAATAACTCTTATTAAGACATTTATGATTTTGTCACAATAGACAGAAATGGTGAGCTCAATCATTATCTACAATATAGGTTTGCAAAACTGTCTACAGTTTCCAGTGGTGGACAGAGAGAGACAGGGGGGTGTAGGATGAGACATTAAGGAAGTAGGAGGTGAAGATATAGAGTTATTAGATCTTATGAAGTACGAAAGAGGAATCAAAAGAAGTTAGCTAGTTGCAGGAAAAAGAAGAGGAAGAGATTTTGGAGAGACAAGTAAATGGAAAGATAGTAGAGAGAGTACAATGAACAAACAAACATAAAAATTTTTAAAAAATGTAAAATAAAAAAGAATATACAACTCAATTTAATACACTATTCAGACATCCCATTCCTCAGTAGCTTAATGCATGAAAAATATTTGATTTCACAAATGTTATGGGTGTGAGGGTGGGGGAAAAGAGAGAGAGGAAAGAAAAAGAAACAAAGAAAAGAAAAATCTTGAAGGAAAATTAAAGAATTATTTCTATTGGAGTTCAGTATGTTTCCTGTTTCCCTTCTAATCTAGTAGGTGGGGTTTTCTGTTGTTTTCTGGTATCTCCATCCTCAGGATGGTGAAGATTATCAGGATTTTTGGAGGAGGAACTCCTACAGGTAGGGTATAGCACTTGCCAATCCCTGTTAGAAGACTGCTCTCCCAAGGAACTTCTTTGGGGCCCTCTTTTGTGATTTGAGCACCGGGTCTTATCTCCTTATATCACCTGTAGACCTCACAATTCCTGGTCTCTAATTTAGTCTCTAAACTGTATCTCACTAACCCTCTCCATGTTTCTATTTCCCAATCAGGAACATTTCTCTCTTCAGGTATATTAGGCTGCATTCTGGGGGCTGTGCACCCATCTTGGAGAACTGTTTTGTATTGACCAGTTCAGGGCTAGGCTTTGCGAGCTATGTACCAGCTGTGTAGCCACAAGCACTGTGCCAGGTTATTGGCTGCTGGGGAGAGAGGGGAGTTGGGGACTATAGGTACCTTAATATTGCTTCTAGGCCCCAGCCAGTGTTCCAATCTGGGAGTTGCCCCAACTAAAGATGGCAACAAAGGTGCCCCAAGATGGAGGAGGCTGCTTTCAGAGATGAGTGTCGGGTCTGGTGGGGCAAGTCAGTGGCATTGGAAGTTGTGTTCAGAGATGCAGCTCTGTGACATGCAGTGTTTTGGTTGGCAGCTGTCTCCAGACCCTGCCGTTTGTCCCCAGGTGCAGACTACCACTTGTAGGGGACAATGGCAGTGGTTGCATTGAGCCCCACACTGATAGATGTGGGTCCACAGGGGAGGAGTTGCTGGGGATCCTGCACAGACAAGGCCATGGGACCTGCACAGGCATGGAAGCGAGGATTCCTGTGCAAAAGCAGCTGTCATAGTTCCTCTAATAACTCACATAGAAACAGTATTCACACTGCTTGAATTCCAGATCACAGAATGACAGGGAATGCAGCCTCCTTCTAGCCTGCCATCTTGGATTTCCCTGACAAGAACAATTTTAGGAAAGAAAAAGTATATTTGGTGCTCACAACTTCAGAGGTTTCAGTCTATAGATGGCCAGCTGCATTGCTCTGAGCCTGGAATTAGAACATTATAGTGGAAAGTTTTGAAGTAGGAAAATAGCACAGGACATGACAATCAGGAAGCAGAAAGAGAGGTCTCTGTTCACCAAGGACAAAATATAAACCCCAAAGTTATGCCCCCAGTGACCTACCTCTCCAGCCACATGCTACATGCTTACTGTTACTTCCTAGTTAATCCATATCAATGGATTAATCCACTAATTAGATTAAGCTTTCACAATCCAATAAGTTCACTCTGAATGTTCTTGCATTGTCTTACACATGAGCCTTAGGGGAACTACTCATATCTAAACAATAACAGCAGTGCCTTAGCTATATTTACACCAGTCTTGCTTGATAACATGAATTGTTGGGGACTTAAGAACATATCAGCTGAAAGAATAGAAAAACTTAACTCTCTAGTTGCCTCCCACTCCCTGATACGGAACTTGGCCTAATCAGGAGGCGTTCCCCTGACATGTCGTGGGAAATCAGATCGCCACTAAGATAGGCTAATGGCTCCGCCAATGTGATTTGCTCATGCTCCCTATGTGCTCCTATGATCTTTCTGCTGATTGGCCCATGTCTTCTATAAACGAATTCCAGCTTTGACCAGGCTCCCTGGTAATTTGGAGGGTCTTTTGAAGGCAGGGTGGATTACCAGCGACTTCTAACTTTCCCAATCTCACCTCATCACTGGGGCGTGCTCTCCCAGCCTTCTCTGCCAGCCAGAGAAAGCTCACCCTGGGTCAAGGGGGAGTTAAAAACCCCAGCAACCTTTAAAATTCCCGACAAGTGGCACCCAAAGCGGGGCGTGAAGAAGTTGCAACACAAAATCTCCGGTGAAATTGAGCTAATCACTCGCCAATCCGGCTCACCAAGTAGGGGTATCCCCTATAAAATGGGGCAAACTTTCACTAGTTCTGAGGATCCAGCCCTTGAGGCATGGAGGAGCATACTTAAAAAAGCAAGGTTTACAGGTCTCCGAAGCCCAGGCAGAAAAGGTTTGGAACACATTAACGCGGGCAGCCCCATGGTTTCCCGCTGCTGATTTTTATGATTGGAAAACATGGAATCGCACAGAGCAGCTTGTGAGGGAAAGAGAGAGAACGAACATGGGGAAGCACCTCCTCCGGGGGTGTATCCCACCCTTTTCGCCCTTCAGGTGTGTTCCTTTATGCATCCCGTGAAAAAAATCCCCAAAGAGCACATGCCAGGCACCCCCGCCCATTCAGATTGAGGTATCGGAGGCTGAAATTAAAGCCCGAATTGAACGGGAGGCCATTCGTGATTCTCGGCCCCCCATTCCACAGAATTAGAGAAAGTTGGCAATCACCCAGACTTGCAGTTTCAGGTGCCTATGGCCTCTCCCCTTAAATCTCCTCAGAAGTTTTCAGAGGATAAGGGCCATCCACCATGCTGTCCTCTTTCCTGCGCACGGGACCCGCCATCTTATGTGGCTGACGCGCCATTACTGCTGCCGCTTTGTTCGGCAAGCAAGCGCTCACCACCACCCCTCCGGGGAGCTTTCCTGTCTGCAATGGCATTCCTGGTAAATCTTAACACCAGAGGTAATAGAGCCACTCCGTGGTATCCGTGGGAAGCTCAGGACCTAAAGGAACTTAAAAAGGCTGTCTCAGAAAACGGACCTAATTCATCTTGGGCTGAAACAATCCTTCAGGGCTTAGCTCATGAGCAATGCACAACCCAGGACTGGAAAAACCTAACTAAAGCTATTCTCCCTGGTTCCCTATATATAAAGTGGTGTGCTTTCTTTAATGATGAGTGTCACATGCAGGCAGAAAGAAACCAAGCCGTTAACCCCCCAGTCCCAATAACATGGGATTCTAGTCGGGTCTACTGACCAGTTTTCCACAGGCATTCAACAGGCCGCTATTCCTGCCCCTATCAGGAGCAGGTGTGAACCTTAGGACTAGCGGCCTGAAAGAAGCTAGAGGAAGGTCCTTCAGAGCCCCCTATAGCGGGGATCACTCAAAAGACCACTGAGGACCTGGCCACGTTCATTGAGAGAGTGGAAAAGAGCCTTCAAAGAAAATTCCCACCTGGCCCCTTGAGGGATCAATTTGTCAAGATGCTGGGTTGGGAGGGGATGACTACCGATCATAAGATGGCTTGCACAGCGTTAAAAGAGCGATCCATGGGGAGAAGGGTTGTCGCAATCAAAGATATAGGTACCGACACCCATCAGTCCCAATCCTTGGCTGCCACTCTTCAGGCACAGGCCACCCAACAGGCCCAGTCCTTAACAGCACCTCTTAGTGCTCAAACTGAGGTTCTTGCAGCAGCCTTGAAGGGAAAAGGAACCTGTTTTGGATGTGGACAACAGGGTCATTTCAAAAGGAACTGCCCCAGTGGCCATAGTCGGCCTCAAGGATGCTTCCCCTGGCCAAGCCCAGAGCCCAACTGCCCCCAAAACACCTTGTCCTAGATGTAAGAAGGGGTTCCATTGGAAAAAGGATTTCAAATCTAAGTTTGATATTCAGGGGAAACCTTTAAACTCCTAGAGGGGCACCCTCCAGCCCCGTTACACCAAGGAGTTTCCCCTGCTCACAGTCCCCCTAAGGAGAACTGGACAGTTCCCACTGTCCCAGGGATTAGACCAAAAATGGATATCTATATAGCAAGAAAGAAATTTTGCTGTCTGATCGATACTGGAGCAGACCACACTGTACTAAGGAAGGAAGAAATTCCACCTCAATGGAAATTAGTTCCAGGGCCCCAACTACTCGGGGTAGGAAGAGACACTAAGTCAGAGGAAACCAAAGATTGGCTTAAATGGAGAGATGTAGACAGGAATCAAGGGGAAGTTCACCTCGTTGTGGCCCCCAGGTTAACCTCTAATTTGTTAGGGCAGGACATCTTAGGAGAGGCTGAAGCCTACATCATCACTGGCCATAAGGAACTTCATGATGATATATTAGAAAAGGAAGAATATCAACAACCATCCAATTCTCCTGGTCCCTTCTCTAATTTCAATGGGGACCCAGTATTTGAGGCTGCAAGGAGGGAAACTCAAACCCCCCAAGTAGGGCCTCACCCAATCCTAAGGGCCACTGTTCCCCAAGTTCTCCCTATCCAATTGCGGAATGGCCCCCCGGTCTGGGTGGAACAGTGGCCTCTTCCTAATGATAAACTGCAACACTTGAGGGCAATTATCCAAGAACAGTTAGCCCTGGGACACATTAGACCCTCTGTTAGTCCGTGGAATAGTCCTGTTTTTTGTTATACAGAAGGCCACAGGGAAATGGAGGATGTTACAGGATCTCCAAAAAATTAATGCTAGAATGGTCCTTGTTGGCACTCCCCTGTGTGGCCTCCCCTGGATTCCTTCTATTTCATAATACTTGACCCTACGTGTGATTGACATCAAAGATTGTTTTTCTCTATCCCCCTGCATCCTGATGATTGCGAGAAATTTGCCTTCTCTGTTCCCTCCACCAATTTCCAAAGGCCAGATGATTGATATGAATGGGTGGTCCTCCCCCAAGGTATGGCCCAGCCTTCTGTCAAGATTATGTCTCATGTCTCTTGTCACCCTTGATGGAGGAGTCACAACTCACCCTATATGTTTATATGGATGATATCATTCTGGGGGCTCCCGATGTCCAACAACTGGGCCCAGCTTACCTGGCCCTTCAAGAGCTCCTGGAGAGGGGAGGGTTAAATATTTCCAGTGACAAGGTCCAAACTATACCTCCCTTCAAAATATTGGGGACAGAACTTAATCTGGACTCAGTTTGTCCTCTCAAACCTCAACTGGCCATTCAAGAATCTTATTTTTTGATGAAGTTACAGAAGCTGTTAGGAGAGTTAAACTGGTTAAGGCCCTGGCTTCATATCTCCACAGAGGATTTATTACCTCTCTTTGAGTTACTGCGGGAAAAAAAACCCTCTGATGTCATTACACTGACAGAGAATCATCAGTTAATACTGCAAAAGGTCCAAGCTGCCCTCAATTCAGCCCAATTGGCTCGGTACTAACCAAAACAACCTCTCTATTTGTGTATCTTCTCAGGTGCTAAGCACCTTACAGTCGTTCTCACTCAAATGGGAAATCCAGTACAATGGATACATTCCTCTGTGGGAGGGACGCCTCGAGTATATTCTCATTTGGACCAATTGGCAGATCTTATAATAAAGTAGTGAGGTACATCATTGAGGCATTATGGGAAAGACCCGGATGTCCTGATGATTCCTTACTGTTTATCAGACTTTGAATGGATACAAAGAAACAATCCTAGAGTCTTCTATGCTTTGGAAGGGTTTTTAGAAAGGGTTGACTGCCACTACGGGTCAACCAAATGGGCCTCCTCCTTTCCCAGGCTGGAGTGGGCTCCCCCTGTCCTCTTCTCCATCAGACCACTCCCCAAGGCAGTAAATGTAATTACAGATGGGGGAAAGGAAGGGTCCACAGTAGTAGTTTTTCACCCCTCCTCAGGCAAAAAGACACAATATTTTGAAACAGTTATTGGCTCTGCCCAATTCAAGGAATTACATGCTGTTGCATTGGCTCTAACCCATGTCCAAGAGCCTATGAATCTTTTCTCAGATAGTTTATATGTAATCGACCTATTACCTGCCCTTAATGCATCATATATCAGGATGGATAATAATCCCACAACTCCTTTAATGATCCAGGTACAATCCCTATTAAAGGGACGTAATGGGCCCATCTTTCTCCAACATCTCTGGTGACATCAGGGCTTATTTGGGCCCCTTTCTGAGGGAAATCAGGCTGCTGATCACTTAGCCACAACAGGGATATTAACAGTTACACTCCCATTTCAGCGAGATCTTCAGTTAGCCCAAGGTCTTCACGACCTCACTCATCTAAATTGGAGAGGATTACATCATAAATTTCCTTTGGTTCCTATAAACTATCTAAAAAAGATTGTAATAACATGTAAATCCTGTTTGCCCTTCTTACAGGTTCCACCACTCCAGTCCCCTGGGGTAAATCCCAGAGGCCTATGGCCCAATGCCATCTGGCAAACTGATGTAACCCATTATGCACCATTTGGAAAATTAAAGAACATATTTATGTCCATAGATACTTGCTCACATGCTTGTTGGGCCACTGCCCACGCTGGTGAAAGAGCCAAACATGCTGAAAGCCATTTTTTACAATCCTTCACCATCTTAGGCTTACCTCTACAGGTTAAAACAGATAATGGACCCTGCTTTGTGAGCAAATCATTACAAAAATTTTTTCAAAGATGGCACATTAAACATACCACAGGGATCCCATATAACCCAAAAGGACAAGCTATCATCGAGAGGCACAATAAAACCCTAAAGGACCAATTAATAAAACAAAAAGGGGGAATCAGCCCCCATGATCAGTTAAAAACAGCGATGCTTACATTAAATATTTTAAATTTTTCCAAGCATCAGCCTTTGACTGCCTTTCAGAGACATTGGTCCAACCAGACGCCCTACCTAAAGGTTGAGGTCCAATGGAAGGACCCACTAACTGGATGTTGGCATGGACCTGATCCACTCCTAAATGCAGACAGAGGATTTGGATGTGTCTTCCAATTGGGAAACCAAGCCCTATTTGGGTACACACCAGGGACCTCAAATGCTGTCAATCAGAATAAAATGACAACCCAAGAGCACATTCTCTTGAGGGGTGATCTTTTCCCTTTTTTCCACAGGAATAAAAAGACCGTATCTGTCTCATTGTGATTGGACTTCTCGTCATCTCCATCCTAATATTCATGGGGAGCACTATTGTCTTGGATGCCCTTTGCAAATATTTCAACTCTCTGCGGCTAGAGAAAGGGGACTATGCCTGTTCCTGGGAGAAGAGTTTTGTTTCTGTGCCAACTGCTTGGGCTTTGTCCAAGACAGCTTCCTTTGAACTGTACTAAATGGGTGGCTCCCCTACCTTCTTCCCTTTGTGGGACCCCTGGCTGCCATTATCCTTGTGTTCACCTTTGGGTCCTGTGTAATCAATAAGCTTGTTCAATTCTTAAAGGACAGGGCCAAATTGGTACAGCTTGGTAGTCTGCCAATAATATGCTGCCTTCACCTATGCTGAGTGGGAGCCCTACAAACTTGGCCATGGTCCTTATCAGGATGTGGAGGTCTAAACCATCCTTGAGCCATCCTTGGGAAGCCTTCCCAAAGGCAACTGTTCTGTCCCAGGTCTTCCCCAGGGCGCTTGCTGGCCTTGGGTGAGTCCACCTGAAGTGCTAGGGTGATAGCCAAAGACGGGTAAGATTCCCAGAGGGGGACAACCTAAAAAAGGCACACCCTCAAGTAAGGTGGTTCCCCATTAATAAAACAAAACGGGGGAGATGTTGGGGACTTAAGAACACATCTGCAAAAAGAATAGAAAAACCTAACTCTCTGGCTGCCTCCTACTTCCTGATATGGGAACTTGGCCTAATCAGGAGGTGTTCCCCTGATGTGTCATGAGAAATCAGATCACCACTAATATAGGCTAATGTCTCCACCAATGTGATTTGCTCATGCTCCCTATGTGCTCCTATGATCTTTCTGCTGATTGGCCCATGTCTTCTATAAACGCCATCTTCTTCAATAAACGAGTTCCAGCTTTGACCAGGCTCCCTGGTAATTTGGAGGGTCTTTTGAAGGCGGGGTGGATTACCAGCGACTTCTACCTTTCCCAATCTCTCCTCATCGCTGGGGTGCGCTCTTCCAGCCTTCTCTGCCGGCCAGAGAAAGCTCACCCCAGGTCAAGGGGGAGTTAAAAACCCCAGCAACCTTTAAAATCCCCGACAATGAATCACTTCTCAAACATTTGAAAAAAGTGGTACATAAACTTGATAAAATAGCTTCAATTATAAGAAAATGTTGTTTACATTAGAAGCCTATGCCTTTGTAGAACAACCATAATGGTTATGAAGAAGAGACTGTCTTCCCATTGGTTTGAATTTTTGTTTGGAGCCACAGAAAAAAATCCAGAAATCTTTCATATGGGCAGCCTTCTGATTATTTAAAAACATTTTGTATGGGCTTCTTGTATCTTGCTTCTCTTCAGATAGTACATCCTTTTTCTTTCAAATAATTCTCATATTTCTTTAATTTCAGCTGATGGGATATTCCAGGATGGAGCTGAGACCAAGGCCAGAGAGGGGGGTCTTCAATCCCAGTGGAAATACAGACATGAAAGAGTCATACAAGGACACATGAGTAACAAAGATCAAAAACTAAAATCATTAATTAGGAAGGAGCTGGTGACAGGGAGTTGCTGTGGTAGCAAGGGTAAAAAACTTGTTGAGAAGTAGTACTCCCACTGCTTGAATCTGGAGCCATTGAGCAACTGGAAAGTGCAACCTTCTTCTAATCTGCCATATTGAATATTATATTTTTAAACTGATATATCAAAACATAAAGAGCATAAGTATTTGAGAGGCACAATGTTATATTTTGATACATGTACACATTGCATAAAGCTTCAATCAGGTTAAATATTTATCTCTTCAAACATTTACAATTTTTTATGATGAAAACTGCCAAAACTCTTTTTGCTATCTTTTTTAACTGTACCATTTATTATGATTATCTATAGTCAACCTGCTGTGCAATAACACATTGGATTTCTTGCTCTTGCCTAATTATACCTCAGTACCCTTTGATCAACATTTCCTCATTTCTCCTGCACTATCATATGGTGTGAGCAACACAACAGTTTATAACATACATAAATTGGGTGTACTTCTAATAGGTAAAATAAGTAAGAGATGGGTTAATCTTCTTATCACAAGTGTTAACTATTTTTATTGATTTTTTATAATCTGTGCCTGAAAAACACCTGCTGTTATATTCAGAATAAACAATATTTTTTTAAGTTATATGTTATTTTCTTGTAATTAGGAATACTTGTTAAAATTCATATAAAACATACATTAGTTTTATTTATATTTTTTATATGAAAAACTTCTAAAACCATAAAAGCAGGCCTCAGTTTGTAATTTTCCAGAATCCATGATCATGACATGGTGACTATGCCAGCTTTTTCTTTTTTTAATATATGGCATTCATTTCTGTCTCAATAACCACACTTATGCACTTCAGTGGGGGAAGGGAGCACTCATAACTATCTAGAAACCGCAGATCAACAGAGTTTTTCACTTATTCTCTGTTTATTTATAAAAGCAAAAGTGTAACTGGAATTTTCAATATAGAAAATGAGAATGAATGTCATAATTTAAAATGTGGCAAATTAGAAAATAAAAGTCTTAATGGTAAGGAAAGGGGAACATATTTGCTAAGAATAAAATGTACTTGAATCTGACAAAAATATTAAAAGCAGAATAAAGGAATAAGGAAAAATAGATCATGAGGTCTGGTTAACTTGATCATGTATAGAATCAATAATGTTTTCTGGTTAGTTATTTCCCAAAAGAGCTTACAGGATCATAAGATAATGAACATTGGAATAATGACAATACTGGAATGTACTAACTTCCAGAATTAATAAGACTAGATTGAAAATAATAGTAGAAAAGTCAGGAATATTATATAAATACATACAGGAAATTGAATATAGCTATACTATTTGAACAAAATTGTTAAAACTCTAAAATTTTTCATGATGTAAACCTGACTTCTAACAAATGATAAAACTACCAATTAATAGAGGTAACATTAAGTCATAGGTTCATATTTTAGAATCAACTACAATGATTTTGGTGTTTTCAAAAATAAAGTAACTTCTCCTTAAAAAGTGTGTATTTGAGTAGTCTATTGAGTAATGAATATATTTTTTAAATAGAATTAAAATATATTCTCATCAAATTTGAATGTGTATCTGGCTAATATATTTTAGCTACATGTAGGAGTTAAGATATGAAGTGTTAGCATACAAACACAAAATACCAGTGACTTAAAAGGATTGATTAGTCACTTGTCAAATCTTTTGTGGGGCTGAAAGTCTTCACAGGACGACTGTCTTTCATGCTCCTTCTCAGAGTTCTAGTGTAATGGCCTGCAGAATGTGACCTTCTTGGACAATGCAGAAGAAAAATGAAATTTGGAGGGTCTTCAACCAACAACGAAATGCTTCCTTAAGGAAATGTTACATGTTACTTCTGTGTAGGAGCCCTGTTTGGGGAGATGGCTTAAATTGCGGTTGACTATGGGCCATGGAAATTTGGACATTGCCACCTTCCGTAGTCTCACGGGACTTGGCCCGGGATCTCGAGGGACTTGAGCTGAGATTGCTGATGGGGTCTGCACCATTTTTTGGTGGTGTGTGTAGTGCGTGTTAGTCGTTGTTAGAGCCAGAGAGAAAAGTTATCAGAATAAAAAGCTGTTTGTTTCCAGTTCGCCTCTGAACTTCTTCCCGCGGCTTCGTTGCTCCAAGCAGCCATCGCTTCAGGCGGCAACACTTCTGTTCAAAATATTTTTTACCAAAAAGTTACTTGTTCCAATATAATTACAAAAGGTGATGAAAATGTAATCCTCTCATTCGTCAAGAAGAAAAGGAAAATTTTATTCTCAAGAACATTTAGCAATTTCTGCCCCAAGGTACAAACTTTAAAGTTCCATGTATAATGCAAAATATATAGAGTACAGTGATATTCTTCTATATTACCTAAAATGCAAAGTTTGAATTAGTGAAATTTTGTTTCATATTATTGCAAACATAACTATGCAAAAGAAAATATGATATTCTCTGTTTCCAAAAGACACATAATAATATGTTATTTAACAGGGTAATGGCAGCAATAACAAGAAAAACAACAAAAGCACACACACATTAGTAATAGAAAAATTCCACATTTTTAAAATGTCTAATGAGAAAAATTATTACTTTAGATAACTATAAATGTCAAAAAGATAAACATGAGTCTAACTTTTGGCACACATGCACAAAATTATAGAACAGGTTAACATTCTGCTCTGTGTTAGCCCATAGAAATCCTACAGGGTCTTTTTTTTTTTTTTCCTGAGGTAGTTTCCTCTAGAGAGAAGACCTTGCAGTTTCTGCATCTGCTCCTGCTGAATGAGAATGTTATTATATTCATGGTAACAGATGTTGTACCTGGAGGTTCATCTTTTATTTTTAGGAAAATTTTATCATAGAACAAGAAGTTTTATGAAACATCAGTAATTCCACAAAACAAATTGTTCCACTCCCAATTTAAACCATTTCATTAACCAAAAATAAAATAAAATGAAAATTTAAAAAAACATAAGCATGATTTAATTTCACAAAGTAAAGTCATTCTTTGAGTTGATCATCATTTCAAAAACTTTAAAACATCATTACCAGAAAATTAATGAGCATTTGGATATATTGACTTAAAATCTTGAATTATTTGCATGTAGTTTTTCTTTTTTCTTTTTAATTAAGTATGATTTGATCTTGAGTTTAATGGTAATTAAAGTGAGAATTAACCATATTTCCATGTTTAATTGTTTCATTTCTGAGTGTGACTGAGGTGCTCAAACTTTTCCACTTCATTATAAACTGGAGGATAAATCTTTCAAAAGCAAAGAGTACAGAAATATACTAATCAAAGTAAATTGTGTCACATCAAATTGTTTTATCTATGTGACATCATTGATGAACTTTTATAGAAAATAAAAATGAAAATAATTTAGGGCCTGCAAACCATTCAATGTACAGCTTACTTCTATATATGTAACTAAGCAAATATTTAATGAGCACTCATCATGTGCTTGCCTGTGCTCAGTTCTTGGTATGGAGTGGTGTTGCAGATGAGCTTCACTAGAAAGCTGACTCTGAGAAGGACTTTGACTTCAGACAGGCAAAACCACCTGACCTTATGTGTACTGGCCAGTCACCAGATACAGCAGCTCCTAAGCAAAGGACACGACCTTGGGCAGGTCAGCCAACCAGTCTCTAGAAAACAGGGAAATAAGTGCTTCAGCTCTCAGCTATAGGATCAGCCAGTCAGAAAAGAGTCACATAATCCCTTCCCTCAGAGAATTTAAGTTTAATTATATAATATACATTACTCACAACTTTTCTTGTGGTTCTGATATTAATTTGTAAATTCTTTTAATGAAAGAATTGGAAAAATTCCTAAAAGACAAGTCTTAGATCTGGTCTGATTTGAATCATATTTCTCATAGATATTCCATTGTCACAAAATTATGGGTAATGTCTTCATGTGCTAACATGAAAACTACAAATTCAATTATGGCCTTAACACATTTTATTGAACAGAGAAATAATGTGATATGATATTTATTGTGTCTTATTAGGGTTCAGGCAAATTTATGTACATGAATATTCATAAAATTCTTGATAGGAAGAGTAGTATTGTGATGTTCCATTTAGAATCATGTTAATAAAATAATTTAAAATGTAGTGGCATAAAAATGACATTACACAGTTATCTGAAACAGACATTTGATCTTAATTTAAGGAAAATCATGGAGATTTTCCTATATCAGTTACTACTTGCAATTTTAAGTGACTGCTTAACCTTATTATGGATTCAACTACTTTTGGTCCAAGATAAGATGAAGGGTTGTTCAAATATGATCTAAATGGAGATGTTTAAAACTGCTTGTAATTGCATTTGATTCCATGGTTATCTTACAGAAAGTCACCCTTCATTGGACCTGACCTCCAGGATATGTTTTCCATGCTCAAAAGAACAGGAGATAATAGTGGTTTTAGTATAGCTCTTCAGAACTAACAGAGTATTTTAGACCTCGGGGGGGGGGGGGAATGTTCCCTCTGAGATAAGTATGTGCAGGAAGATAACTGAAAAACATGGTTAGCTAGTTCATTTCTTGGTTAGCAGCCTCAGTAGCTAGCCTCCCCACAGAACTAAACAGCATAAAGTCTGTCCATACTAGAGAGTCAGGTGAATAGTGGGTTCATTTTCTGAGGACAGCTCATAAAGAGGCTAGTGGTCTATGATTTTATTCCACTAGGAAAAGGTATTTATTAGGACATGAGTGGTGGTAATACACCAGTAAAATATATATGCTTATTATTATGTTAAGCAAGGCAAAAAACAAAAATGTCAGAAGGCTCAGAAAAATTCTATCAGCAATTTTCAGACATTGAAGCACATTTTATGACATATCTGCCATGATGATTCTGGCACTGTGTTCGAGGGTTTTGGCACACAGGACAGCAAAGTGAGTCTTGCATCTATTAACATCAGAAGATATTCATATTATGTGCTGAATTTTTAATATAAATGAAATCGGTACATGTTATTGAGCTAGAGTCATTCGACAAAGTCAGATTTTAAATTTGAAATTAGAACATGCCTCTAGAGTGAAAAACATTCATGACTTTAAAACGGTGGCAGAGAATTAGATAGTTTGTATAATATTTTCTTTTCTCTTCAAAAAGAATTCAAATACACCAGCTCAGAATGTGCAAAGCCCAAGAAAATTACTTCCTTGAGTTATATATTTTACAGAGGAGGCAGTATTAAAACAGAGTAAACAAACTCTCATGATTCAATCCACAACAGATAGATTATACCTGTTAAGTAAATATAAATAAATTCAGACACAAGTATTGAAGGTTTTAGCTGTTTTGCAATGTATAGTTTAAGAAAATTTTCACCTAATTTATGTAAAGTGGTAAACCTACATCATTTTCCCTTTAGCTGGATGCCACTTGCCTGGCTTTTGAGCTACTGGCAAACTCTGTTAAGAGGAAAGAATCATGGTTACTGGAGATGAGTACAGAAAAAAGGCAAAATATCTCCACAATAGGGGGGAAGAGCAGAGCTCTTGTTAGAACAGCAGCCTGGGTGGGGCCATCAGCAGTGTTTCCATGTATCAGTATGTGTGCTCAGAGTCTGACTTTGGCCGGATTTACTTGGAATTTTGCTCTATTCTCTATTCATGCCTACTGGCTCCTAATTAATATCCTCAGACTTTGGGGCTCAAGTCCATGTGTCAACTACAAATCATGCACATATATAAATGATACACTGATAAAAATGTATATTTAGTATTCTGTACTAAGGGCAGGTCAAAGTCCATGTGTCAACTACAAATCATGCACATATATAAATGATACACTGATAAAAATGTATATTTAGTATTCTGTACTAAGGGCAGGTCAAAGTACCACATCTCAAGGAGTATATGGTACTGGTATAAAACAGATGTATAGACTGATGAAAAAAAAATAGTGCAGAAATAAACCCAAGCATACATAGTTGACAAATTTTTGGCAAGCCCATCAAGGCATAGTAGGCAAAGGATGGTCTCTTGAGTAAATGGTATCAGGATAACTGAAAACACACATGCACAAAAATGAAACTGTAAACAGAGTGTTTATATCATAGTGGGGGGAAAAGGTATATTTACACATTGTTGATGGGACTGCAAATTAGCTAAACCAATTTGGAGAGCAGTATGGCACTACCTCAAAAAATTAGAATTGAAAACGCTATATAACCCAGCTATTTCACTCCTTTGTATTTATCCTTAAGAACTGAAATAAGAACACTATAATGTGATAGATAGGCACAACAGTGTTTATTGCAGCTCAATTTACAATAACCAACTTATGGAACCAGCCCAGGTGTCCATCAACAAAAAATGTGGCATATATACACACTGGAGTTTTGCTCACTCATAAAGAAGAATGAAATTATGACATTTGCTGGTAAATAGATGGAATTGGATAATATTATGTTAAGTAAAATAAAACAGACTCAAAGTTAAGTGTTAAGTGTTTTCTCTCACATGTGGAAGCTAGAACAAAATAGGGGCATAAAATAGAAGGAAGGTAAATGGAGAAGAGTAAGGGGATAGAAGGAGAGGAATGAAGGACAGGGAAAGAGAAATGATGAAATTGACCAAATTATGTTATGTACATATATGAACATAACATAGTACATTTCATCTTTAAGTATTTCTCTAAAGGACCAGTTTTTAAAGACTATAAATGAATCAAAGGAAGAGTAGTAGAGTAGAGGAAGGGTAGTAGAGATATGGAAGAGGAAACTGAAAGAGAAAGCACTGGGAACAAAAGTGGAGCAAGTTACATTCCATGCATGTAGTTATGTTAAAATTGGTAGGGTCATTTTAAAAAAAACATATACAGAATTCTCCCAGAATTAAAATTAGAATTACCATAATACCCACCAATCTCTCTTTCAGCTACATACCTCCTTTAGTAAAATTTGTGAGAGTCCAATAAAATTTATGAGGCAATTACTTTACAAATAAAAACAGGTTATTTAACTCACAGTTCTAAAAGTTTTAATCCAAGATCAAGTAGCCCTATCACTTTGGGCCTTTGGTTAGGATAGCATATTGTAGTGGGAGCATGTGAATGAGCAAATCTCTTCTATCATGAATAAAAATCAAAGAGCGACACAAGTTATCCAAATCCCCCTTGAGATATGTCCCCAATGACTACCACCTAAAAGTTCTGGCACTTACCAATAGCACCAACTTAGGAGCAAAGCCTTTAACATAGGGACCTTTGGAAGATCCCCATGTAAGCAATAACAATATCCAAAGAAGATGAAATCTCATATAATAGAGATCTCTGCAGTCTCATGTTCACTGGAACATTGTTCATAATTGCCAATATATTATAGGTTTCACAAAAGGAGACTCTGGCACAGGAGATGTGGTTCAGTTGTAGAACACTTGCCTAACATCCACAAGGTGCCAGGTTCAATCCCCAGCAGTGCAAGACAAAAAAAAAAAAAAAAAAAAAAAAAAAGTGAATTGGTGAGTTCAACAAAAGAGATTTGAACATTTACATTTATAACACTATACTAAGTTGAAGAAGTCAGATGCAGAAATAAAATACTGCAGAACCTCAATTATATATGAAATCTAAAAAAAAAGTTGAATACTTTGAAACAGAATAGAAAAGTACATGGGTAAGAGGAGAGAAATGGGGAAATATTAATCAAAAGGCACAAAGTTACAGTTCTGTAATATAAGTCCTGAGATCTAAAGCATAGGAAGAGTATAGCTAATGATATTGTATCATATTCTGGAAATTTGCTTAGAATAGATTTTAATTCCTTTGTACACACACACACACACAGATCTACACAAACATTCTATCCAGTAACTGTGTGAGGAAGTAAATGTCAATTTGCTTGACTATAATAATAATTTCATTATGTATACATAAATCAAAAGAGCATGACATATAATTTAAATACAGAAAAATAAATTAAAATTATTTAAAGAAGCAGAAATTTTTAGTCCATCTGAATAAGAAGTAGAACATAGTTGGTCCTCAGGTGTATTGACCAAGATGATGAATTTTGATTGACCCATGATGTTGTTTTTTTCCGTATTTTTAAATTTATTTAGTTGTTTACATGTGAAAAGTTGGAAAATGTCTCACAATGTCTCATAAAATTTAAGACTTCTGACTTAACTGCAACAATACTGAATAAAAAAACACTTCATTATATAATCAACAAATGCTGTATTATTATGTTTTGTATATTGAGTATCTCCCAAAGTCTTATGTGCCAAAGACTTGTCAGAACCTTTAGAATGCAGGGCCTAGTGGAAGCTAGGTGATTGGAATTGTGCCTAAAAGAAGGATATTGAAACTATATTCCCTACCTCTCTTTTTTATTGCTCAGCCTCTGTAAGATGAGAAGTTTGCAGAACCATGCCCTCCCACCATTCAGTGCTGTGTCACCTGTGACCCAAAGCAATGGGGTCAAATCCCCAAGAATTCAAACAACTAAAAACATAACCCAAAATAAATCCTTCCTCCTTGTAAATTTTTTATCTCAGGTGTTTTGTCATAGTAGCAGAAATCTTACAAAAATATTACCTTCAGAAAGAACAGATTCCTTCACTTTGTCTTGTACCCCCAACATTTTACATATTCATCTACCAAGGATCAATTGTTATTTTCACAAAGAATACTCACAGTTTGGCCATTTCCTCCCCCTACTTACATTTTTTTGTGTGTGTTTGAATCAACTCCAGGAGTAGGATAAAATAATCTGACACAAATAAATCTAATTTCAACATTGAATGAACATAATAAATAACTTTACAGATCAAAAGTAATATAAATGTTACAGTTCAATGTTGGATTAAAATCAGAATGTTTTTGAGCTTATGAGATGATAGAGTTTATTGGCAATTTAAGCAAGTCTGTGAAACTAACAGTTGCAATTGACTTACTATTAATTTCACCCTGTTATAGTGTTCTTTGGAAATGAAAAACATACATGCATGATAAATATATATAGGTCTTATAATTTGATTTATATGCCTGTATGTCCCAAGTGGATATTTGAAACTGGGAAAATAGATGGAACATAATTTTTCATTATGTGGAAATAACAGACATTATTAAAATTTTTCTTAAATAATATTTTTTAGATGGTACGCTAAAATTCTGAGTCTTACTGAATCATTTCCCTGAGAATATTATTGATATGATATAAAATGTATGTGACTAAGTCTTATGAAGTTTTAAATATGAACTTTGTAAATTATTGGATGTTAGCTTCATAAAGTTTGCAATGCTATGTGAAGGTGGTAACTAAATAATTGATTATCAAGTATATTTTTCTAGACCTTCTTTTATGATATAACATATTTATTAGTTTTGTCTTCAAAGTTTATGTGGAACAAAGAACTAGAAAATAAGTAGATTATTAGACCAAATGGAATCTTGACAAAATGAGAACAAAGAGAATATTGTTGTATTTCTTAAGATAATTTCAAGCTGAAATTCCTTTTCACTCTATAAAAACGTTATATATGTTTGATTGTAAATGTATATATTTATTTATTTTTATATACATTTTAGAGAGAGTTTAGTAGCTAACACTTTGTAAATAACACTTTGAGATTTAAAATAAAAACCTTGAATCTATTTGTAGTTTTTGGTGAATGTTTTCCAGAAAACATTTAGTTTAAGATTTTCCCATTTTCTATTAATGTGACAGAATCATTGAAAACTTAAAAGTAAAAGACAAGAGAAGAGAACTAATGTCTGCTCATGCCAAAGTCACAAATCATGTATCTGAAAGCAAGCTCTGCTGAGGAGAGTAGGATCACTTTCCATTATGCCAGCATTGAATAATTAACATCGTACAGGACGTTTTAAATGAGGAATTTAAAAGAGGACATTCAAACTAATGCAAGTACAGGAAGAAAAAAACATTTATTGGGATCCATTGGAGCATCTTATGGAACAAATTGAACAATAAGATATAATCACATTCCTTGTGTGTCTGGGTCTAAAAGATGTTTTGAGTAAGAAGGCCACTGTACCTTTATCATATCTAGACTTTTCTTTCTGCCAAATTTTCTTAAATATTCTCTCTATAACCAGTATATAATATATGTTCCCAGTGGCAATTTTGAGAGTTCTTTCCCAGAAGAACTAAATCCCATGAAACAACCTCGAAAAACTGATTTTCTTACTTCAAAATTCATTTTTTACTAATTTGTCCGCATGCTTTCATCTGCATCAGCATACAGTCCCAATCCCTTAAAAATAACTATAAAATCCTGGAAAGTTTTATTCTATTTATATTTCAGATTAAAATTCAAAATTTCTACATCTCAGAAACAGTCGGTGGAAAAAATGAATAAAAAAAAGAGCTATAATTAAATTGAGAATTCCCAATTTCTCTAGGCATCAAAAATTCTTATTTGTTACACAAGTTTAGTGGAGAGATTCCAAAACTCATCCAGTTTGGCCACAGTTAATTTTGACTCCATTAAAAATCTTTACTGTGGTTAACCATGAGATGTGACTGGATGGTCCTGTGGATGGGTTAAGAAGCCACACTACAGGGAGAGGGATGTTATTCATTTTTCACTAATTTCCAGAAATTCCATAGAAAGGTGAGACTAGGGCATGGTACAAGTTTTTGCTTTCAGAGTGACATGTTAACTTTAGTTGCATTGCTTTAAATAATTGAAAATTCAAAACATTTTTGAAGATGTATAAAGTATCTCCACCAACATAAACAAATTACTTTAAAAAATCATTTGAAATAGGGTTTCTTTTTTTCAGCCAAAAAGAGAAAAAATATATATGACAATAAATGGATTTCATTATGGTTCAGCCTTATGACTTGTGGCATTTTTAGAGTCTTATGTTTTTCTAAGAATTGATAAAAGCCAAATGACTTACAATTTTTCCCTAAGTCAAATAAAACTATATGTAATTGGAAAGCCAAGATATTTGACTAGAAATGTATAATAACTTCATAAAATTATTAAAAGGACTTCATAAATTATCTAGTCATATTCTCTGAAGTAAGGGAGATATAGAAATGTTTAAGCAGCCAGGGCAAGATGGAAGTGAGGAGGTGGGGGACAGGGCCAAAACAAAGGAGCATGGAAAGCGTCTTCTGATGAGATTAACTTCCTGATTGAGGAAAGTGCTTGTGGACACAAGCAGGGGACACAATCAGATAGATACTTCCATATTCGTGCTTCCAGGCAGGGGATCCAATAACAAGAACAGACTCATGGACAGAGGGGGTACTGATCAATGATAGTGACGACTGCATGCATAGGGGAGGAGATAAGGAAAGGAGAAATTTCCAGAGATCATAAAAAGATCAGGCCAAAACTCCCTCACCAGATTCCCAACTTTGGGGTCGATCTCTTCAGTGGAGTCTATCTCTCTATCTCTGTAGCTTTTACAATAAACCTCTTGCTTGCTCTCTCTCTGTCCTGTTCTTCAGTTCTTTGCTGCATAAAGATAATAACAAACCCAGCACCTCTAGACAGTAACAGAAGGGATTCCAAAAATGTGTAAAATCAACATTTCATACATTTTTAAAAGTAACAAATAGAGCCAGGTGTGGTAGGGCACACCTGTAATCCCAGGAACTGGGGAGGCTGAGGCAGGGAGAATGTGAGTTTAAAACCAGCCTAAGCAATTTAGCCAGACCCTGCTTCAAAATAAAAAAAAATAAAAAAGGCTGGGGAGGTTGCTCAGTAGTAAAGTGCCCTTGTGTTCAATCACTAGAACCAAAAAAAAAAAAAAAAAAAGTACCAAATAGTTTTTTGCACATTGTTCTTTGAGTAGCAGCATTTTATTCTACTAATTCTACTAAAGAGAAGTATAAAATGCTTTAAAAAAAAAAAAAAGCTACTGCATTGATTAAGCAAATTTAACATCACGGCATTCAGTAAAATATTAGAATAGACAAATGATCATGAAGAAATGTGAATTTATTTTCATCTTTAGTTAAACTAGATGAATCCTACATTAAAAGAAAAACCACTCCTCCTACCAGATGTGTGTGGTAGAGTTGGCAATAGTCTAGTCTCTTTTCCCTATCCTACGGACATACTTTTCATTTATAAAAATGTACGCAATGCCTCTAGGCACATCCACAAAACAGCAAACAAAGAAAAATAAATGTCTATTTTTAGTCAAGAAAATATGGGCCAAATTTGAGCTACTTTACATATTTGACTAAAAATAAGTCATCTTAACTTAAACTGTCAAAAAGAGAGAAAAATGTGTCTTCTCATACTAAGGGAAAGCGCAAAAAACTTCAATGCCTGGAAATTAGTTGCCATTTAGTAAACATAGTTTAAGTGAAAGAATGAGAAAAATATGTGAGTGATAATAAACAGCTCATAAAAGAAGTTCTTATTAAAACATAGGAAAATTTCACACTAATAGCAAATAATCTGGAAAACATTGATTCAACTTGATGAACATTTACCTCTCAAACTCTAGAAGGAGCAGAAAGTGGACTGACAACATCTGATCTTGATCACTAATAGGAAGGAACCATTTAATGAAATGAAATTATATAGTCTCTAGAGAAAGTACCTGTGACCTCATAAGTTAGTAATAAGGACAGTGTTAGAATTTAAGAGAAAACTATTATGAATAGAGAACAAGTATTTTGACAAAATTTATGAATAAATTTTACTAATTCTACTTAAGAGGCCTGAAAGTCTCAAAAATATCCTTTCTTAGAGATCATAATAAAGTGAAGAGTCATTTACATAATGTGTGAATAGAAAACACTAGAATGGTTACTGATTGTATTTCCATTTTTCCCAGTTTAATTGAGATATAATCAAAAAATAAAACAATTTATATTTGAGGTATACAGCATGACAATTCAAAATAAGTATGCATTTTAGAATGATAAACACATTCAAATTAGTTAACATATCCACCATATCACCTATTTACCTTTGTGTTTATGTGTGAACATTTAAGATATACTGTCTTAGCAAATTCAATTTATAATACAATGCAGTACTATCACCATATTGATATCCATCTAATACTTAAGGGTTTACATCTTTAGGTCAATATCTCCCCATCAACTCGAGCCCCTGTCAATTTGACTTTTCTTGATTCAACACATAAGTGAAGTCACGTAGTATGTGTCTTTGTGTGACATTTGATTTAGTGTAATGCCCTTCAATTTCATTTGTGCTGTCAAAATAATAGGATGCCCTTCTTTCTCATGTGGAGCAAAAGGAGAAACTTGCACACTATTGGTGAGAATGTAAATCAGTACTTCCATTATAAAAACAGTATAGAGGGGCCTCAAAAAATTAAAAATGAGATTCAGCAAAATGTGATTCAGCAATTCCAATTCTGAATATATACAGGCAAAGGAAATGAAATCACTATCTCCAATAAATATGTGCACTCACATGTTCATTGCAGTGTTTTTCATAAATGGCAATATGCAATTAATAATTCCTTCACCTCTTCCCATTCTTGGAGCCAAGTACAGCCTAAGCAATGGGGGAGTTCCAAGGTAATAGATAGAAAGAAGACAATAATAGTCACCATTTGTCATAGCTGTTCTGTTTCTCATATGTCCTGACAGATTTTCTACTTAGATTTTGCCCTTCTTGATCATTTTGCAATACAACAGTAGGTACAACTAGGTACAATGATAGGAAAGGAAATCAGATAGGTAGGTCTAAAGTCACTTACTGTAGTCAATGATAAGCACTTATCTGGCATGTAAATAAAGGATTTTAGGACTATCAGAAAGTATAATATCAAACTGATTTTAAGTTACGAAACGACTGCAATTTGTGTTTCACATCATCATACCATGATGTTTGTGCTATTTATGATCATGAAGGAAGAAAAAAAAATAGTCAACTCAAGAAAGTATTTGCTGAATAGAAAAATGCACCTGAATTTATTCCTAGTAACAAAAGATCAACTCATTTTTCATTAAAATTTTTATTCTTATTCTGTGGTAAAATTTTGATCAGTTATTATGACAAGCCAATGGGAACAAATGGTATAAAGGTGAATTTGTTTCATTAATATAAAAATGAGATAAAAATAAAAATCTTGATAATATATAATTAAACAAAATTATATAAAGAACATCCATATAAAGAAAGCCTCGATCCTTATCACAGCATTTGGAGAACATCAAAATTTATAAGTCTATGCAGACATTACTATCGCATTTGGAACTAGACTTAACCTATATGGAAGTAGGAAGAACTATAAAAGTGTAATGAAAAACAGCAAGGTTAATTTATGTGTAAGTACCAAAAGAGTTAAAACCAGGGGTTTTGGGGTCCATGTGAAGAATATTTAATTCATTGCAAACATATCTTTTAAATTTAAGGTCAATATCCTAGTGAATACCATAACATCAAAATATCTAAAAAAAAATTTATTAGTATTTCACACAAAATTTCATTTTAAAAATCCAAAATTAAAAAATAAAGTTATATAACTGCTTTGCAGATCAAATCCCACCCCTAAATGTAGTTTGTTTTTAGTTAAGGATAAATGTTAAGAATTAAAGTAAGTGACTTTCCCTGACTGTATTCATGTAGATCAATGTATAGTTGAATAGTCATTTGCCAGTTTTTTATAGGGAATACTCTTTCTGACTACAATTATATGCATCCTCCATTCAAGATACCTTTTTGGAGGTAAATTGCAGGAACATCAAATTAACCATTTAAAGTTTCCTAGCTAAAAAGAGAATAAATGCAAAGGAATGAAAGAAGGAAGGAAGCAAGGAAACAAGCAAAGAAGGAAGGAGGGTGGGAAGGATAAAGGGACAGAAACAAAAGAATATCTAAGTGCTATGTCATACAATCTCTAAACGTTTGTACTCTCTCCTCCTTGAAATAAAGAACATTTCTTTAGTACTGGGATTACCACACCCCCAGATCATCTTACTCTTTTCCTCAGAATGCATGCAGTTTGTTGACAACTTTTGTTTTAATGACCCCCACTTTAGCACTCTGATGATCTATTTTTTCAGTTCTCTATTTCATTTTTAACATATAGTCACAAATATAGTGATTTAAATACAAATTCATTGTTTTACAGTCTGCAGTCCACAATGTGTTTCAGATCAAAGTACTCTCATGCAGGAGCCCTGATTGGGGAGATGGCTGAGATTGAGGTTGGCTACGGGCCATAGAGATATTCGGACATTGCCGCCTTCCGTGGTCTCACGAGAGACCTTGGCCCAGGATCTCGCCAGACTTGAGCCGAGATCAGATCGGGTTGGCGCCATTTTGTAGGTGGGTTTTTGGTGGTGTGTGGTACGTGTTAGGGAGAAGTTATCAGAATAAAAAGCCTGTTTGTTTCCAGTTTGCCTCTGAACTTCTTCCCGCGGCTTCGTTGCTCCAAGCGTCAATCGCTTCAGACAGCAACACTCTCAGGGTCACATTCCTTTCTCAAGGCACTAAGGAAGATTAAATTTCTTGTTTTACCAATTTCTAGAGTCTGCCCATGTTCTATGGCTCATGGCCCCATTATTCCATTTCAAAATCAGCAATAGCAAATCCAGTTCTTTTCACAATGACATCTTCTGTCCCTGCCTCTTACACATTTAAGGACGTTTGTGACTACTTTGGGCCCACCTGACTAATCCAGGACTATTTCTGTATTTTAAGATTCACTGATTGGCAACCTTAATTCCATCTTTTATCCTAATTATTTTTTGTGATGTAATGTAACGTGTGTATAGGTTCCAGGGGTTAGTACATAGGCATCTTTTTTTTTTTTTTTTTTTTTTCCAACTAGGGATGGCTATACTCTGCTTGCTTCATTTACCTTCTGTGATATGTTCTATGTTTTTAATATTATTCATAAGTATTCAGCCTAGATGTTCTCCCTATTGGCTTGAGAAACATTTTGATTCTCAAGTTATGACTAGTCAAATCTTTGTATACCTCTCTGTCCTCTATTGTCAGAATCCACAAGAATTCACCAAATGTTCAGTATGCTTGCAACATGTAGATGTAAATCCCTCATGAGAAATAACCACTTTTATCTCATATTTTATAATATGTAAAAAGATCATACTGCATGTATTAATTCCTACTATTATAGAATTCAAAAGGTTTTCAAGGTTAGCTACATACCAAAATTATGAAGATGTATTTAGAGATATAGATGTTTCGGCCCAGTCTAAGATTTAGAGAACCATAATAGCTGGAGATGAAACTCATATTTTTTAAAGTGCTCAAAAAGTAATTCAAATATATAACTAGCCTTAAGAATCCTGGATTACTTTATGCAGATAAATCTTCAATTAGATTTTCTCTCTTCCATATACTTCAGTGATATTTTGCTAAATTATATTGTGTTTAGAGATTTCCCCTCCTCATAAGAGGTTGATTGTATATATTTTTCATATGCCATGTTATTTGATATTTATATTCAACAATAAATGTATCTCATTTGTGTAAATAGCCCTAGCCCTTCTAAGTCAAAAATTCAAACATATAAAGAAGAATAATGAATCAAATCTAATAAACTAAAAAGTCTTAAAAGTCCACAAACAGCCTACCCTTTGGTACTTTGTAAGGTTGGTATTAAAATACAGGATCAGAAGCGTTTTCATTATGTGTTTGCTGAATAGCTCTTTGTTGCCATATGGCAGGTTCTCAATGTAGCCGTTGGGATAAATATCATAAATGGTCATTGTAAAAGGAACTTCATGTTCTCATGACCTGAATTAAACCTTTTGTTGCACAGAATTGAGGAACACTTTTTCTTTAGGCTGATTTTCTAAAACATGCGTGGCTGTATTAAAATCTAACCTATATTTTACAAGGGCACTGACTGAGCTTCACTGAGCCGGATTATTTCAAAAGTACTTTCATTTGCAATTATAAAATAAATGACTTATAGAGCAGAGTTTACTTGTAAAATGTCAATTGAGTGATACTATTTTAATAAAAAATGCTTTTAGTTGCTAAGGATTATCTTCCTTAAGTAATTTTAATAAACATATTTGACAATATCATAAGATGCAATAGGAAAAAAACAGCAACAGTGATTATATTCTCCCACATGTTCATGCATTGAATAATATCTAACAAAATATCTATATTTTCTATGATTTGTCAAAGAAAAGCATTATGAATTTATACTGTATAAAAAGAAAAAAAACATTGATGAGTTAGAGGAAAACCTCTCCGATGACATAGTTACATTTCAAAATACCTACCTAGAGTCAAGAAAACACAATTTATTTCAACTATGTTGTGAAAAGGAAGACACAGCATTTCTTCAATTGAATTATTATTTTTCCAGTGATTATCATAAAGAAAATTAAAAGAACTTAGAAAGATCAAGAGATATAACAGCAAATAAAATGGAAAATGTAGAAATAACTTGAATGCTGATTATGAAATGCCACAAGATCTAAAGAAATTACTCAGTAATGCGGGGCACATGCAGATTTGCTTTTAAAATCAGGTAATAATTGCAAATAATCTGTAATATTTCCTGAAGGAATAGAGCACTTTTGTGTTTCAGAGATTATTGTTAACAATAGGTTTATGCTACTTTCATACGTGTGAAAGACAACAATTTGCATTTATAGACAAATAGATTAAGTGGCAATATTATGTGTTATAATAAACTACTGAAATATTTTAATATTACCTACTAGTCTAGTTAAGTGCTTATGTATAAATCAACATCTGCTTTAATGAGTCTGAGTCTGAGGATAAGAAAAAAACTAAACCTGAATAAACTTACTTACTGAAATGATTTGGAAGTAAAGAGGACATTTAAAATATTATAATATAATTCAGTGGGAAATATAACATTCATATCCAGTGGTGAAATTCTGATACCTATGACCATGGACTCTGATTATTTTATGAATATTCCAGGGATGATTATATTGTGCATTAAAAAACATAAGCTTGAGGAATAGAACACTCAAGATAGTAGAGTTTGAGAAAATTTTTTCTCTTGCCTATAATACTATATACAAGACAACTGGCATACCTGTGCAAACAATCAAATTCACTATCACAATTTGGGGAATCATATGAAAAATCAAAGCTAATATTTGACTTTTAATTATGTGGGAAAATAAAGCTACCTTATAGTAGCAAGTGATTCATTTAGATTTATTTCAATATTGAACCTATAATCACTTCCTTAGTATTAACGATAAGTATTTAACATTAGAAGTATTACTTTGGAGACAATTTTTGATCCATATAACTTATTAGAGGATGCTAAATAAACCTTAAATAAGATCTTCAATTTTGAGTTAAACTATTGTATGTGTCATCCCTTCTAATAGACGTAAGTCAATAGTCTGAAAGTGATGCCAAGTAAAATTTTCACCAAAATCTAAAGAATGCTAAGGAGGATTCTAATTCTTTATTCTGAAGATGTTGGTTTGTTAGATACAGAAGGTTAGAAGTGAAGAATCATAGTCTAAGGGTCAAGAGAATTCCAACTATAAATAGGTATGAATTTCCTCCCAAGTACTGACATGGAAGGTGATACAGACTCTGGAATAGAAATACTTGGCTTCAAATTCTGACTTTTGGACTTAATCACAGTGGAAACTTCTAAGAAGCTCTAAAGATTTCTGCCTCCTTATAGTGATGGTTTTGTGTAATTCCATTTTCTGAAAAATGGGCTGAACCTAGTAATTTGAATCTAACTAATACAATATAGCAAAGGTAATGGAATCTACTGTCATGATAGAGAACAAAAGATTATACCTATCAGTCATCTTGCTAGCAGACCATCTCTACTACCTTTTCCATGTATCTGATTTGTTTGAGTGAGCTGTCACAGAGAGGTCCATGTGCCAAGGAATCAAAGTTGACCTCTAGCCAATAGCAGCTTGTAAGGACATGAATTTCACAAGCAACCATTCATTGAACTTAGATGCAGATACTTCTCCAGTTGAGCCTACAGTCCTTTAGCCATCACCTTCAATACAGGCTCTCAAAACACCCTGAAAAAGAGGACTGAACATCCATACTGAATTAAGAGTATTCATACTCCTGACCCAAACAAATTGTACAATAACAAATTGATGTATCAAGACAAAAGTTTTATACAAATTTGAAACAAAACTACAGGTAACTAACATATGAAATGTTACCACTAACAGATTTCTTGATTTCTCAGGCCTTTAGTGTTCACATTTATAAATAAGACTTTAGCATTTAGCAAATATCCTATGAAATACAGCAAGAATCAGTAAATAATATTCATCCTCTCTTACTGATTCTAGGGAAAAAAGATAAATAAGCCACAGTAATGCAGATGTAGATAATTTTGCCTTAATATAGAAAGAGCCGAAATTGAATCTCAAGCATCATGGCTTTATAGACAAATAGTCTTATATTACTGAGTCCCAGATCGAGGGAGAATTCTGCAACCAGTAGTAACAAATTTAATACACCCATGGAAAATGAAGAAGTAATTATGTTTTGGATGCAAATATTCGCAGAGAAAGAAAGGAGAGGAAGACATTGATCTAAGCATGTGTAATTTTTTTTCCTTCAAAACTCACCAATCGTATCAAGTCCTGCAGTATCAGAATAGAGTATATTTAGGTGAAGACAAGGAAGGGCCTCAAACGTTATGGTTACAGACACCTTCTATGTGCAAACATGGAGAACATTAAGTAGAGCTAGTAGAAGTTGTCATGGTAGTACAAGTAATAGAAGTAGAGGCCATAGCACTAATGGTAATATTACTGCATAATTATGAATTAGGTAAAACAAATTTGTAGAAATGGTCACTTCAGTCGTTTCCTAGGCAAAATATAATAAACCTCAATATCATTCTATGACTTCCCTTAACAAATTCTGCAGACATTAAGAAAACTTAATTTAAATTACTATGTAAATCTTTCTACAAAGTATAGTCAATGAGTTTCAATTAATATTTATTATATTTGCTCAAGTAATAAGTTAGTATTCTAATTTTTATGCATTTATTGTAACTACCATGGAGTTAGTTGCCTCTGATTTCACTAAAAGAATCAAATTTTTGAGATTAATAGTCATTCATTACTGAAGCATGTTGTGCTGTGCAGTGATGATACAAACATGCTGCCATCCTGTGAGGACCCTTCTAAGTAGCCTGTTAGGATTTCCTCTGAAACCCGTTATTCAAATTGCAATAAATGTTGACAAGCTGTATCAGACGTAAGGATTATTTGAGAATACTTATTAGTGACTACTCTCATCTTTTAGGTTATATATTTGCTTAGTTACACTAAAACCATTCAAATTTACTGGCCTTAGAATTAAAGAGTAGCCCTAGTGACAGAAAAATAAACAAATAGATAATTTCAGAAAATTAAAATTATCAGGTAATCAGAAAATTACCTGATACCATTATCAGGTAAACCAGAGAAAAGAATATTAAGACATCTAATACTAGAGAACTCATAAAGGATGTTACCCAGGCAATTGAAATTAACTAGTCCCAGTAAGAAGGAAATGTTGTTATGTTCTGTAGAAGTGTGTTCCACATTCAGCCCTGTTCACAGATGCTCACATGAAATTGTTTCCATCCTTTATGATCATTGACCTTAAAGGTTAATTCTGAACACTTTGAATAAAAGCTTATAAATGCTTATCTTTAAAGTTTGAAAAGAGCAAAATTCAAAGATTTATTGACTAAAATGTAGCAATTTCAATAAAATTCAATAATTCACATGGAAAACTAGCATTTGATTAGCCCAATTATGGTGTTTCCTGGCTATAATCAAATTGTTAAAAAAAATTCTATGATATACAGAAACATCTTGTAAGCAAATGCTGTTATTTCATCTTACTGTTTCTCATCCATAGGATTACATGGTCATATGACAGGTGGTAGATAATATGTGTTTCCTAAATATGAGTTTACCATATTTCATTTTTTGTCAGGCATCTTTGCCAAGTTAATTGTGGTCACATAAAATACATAAAGAATGTTTGATTATTCATTTATTTATTAATTTTTAAAATATTCTTTTAGAAGGCATTTCCATAAAATAAGGTTAATAAAACACAAATAAATAATTCAGATATAGAATAGAAAGTGTGAAATCTTGAAAAGGCTTTAAGCAGAACCTGTAAAGATGAGTAACTATTGCAAAAACAAGGCCAATGAATAGAGTCCAAATAACTTACAATTTTAGCTAACCTGAGATAAAGAAGTACAATTTACCTCTCCAATTATTTCTCCAATTACCTCACTAATTCCAATTTAGTGATGAAAAAACATACTTAGAAGAGATTAAAAATAAAAGGACATATTTTCAATACATTATGAAGAACTTAACTTTGTCCAAACAGGAAAAAAGCAGTCAGTGATAGGGGAGAAGACATTGAAAAGATGTTTGTCCTGTAAAGTAACACTAGCTTTCTCTAGAACTTGGCATATGACGCTACAGTATGATCTATATAGTGTCCACTCTAAAGGAGTCTGAATAAAGAAGGGCACAAAGAAAGTAACCTAATGAATTCTCATACTTGAGAAAACTCTGAATGTCAACTCCACTCATGTTGATACAGGAACTTAGCCTATAATATTTAGATAGTTAGTACTCATTGAGACAAAGGGGTTAAAGAAGAGTGACTTTCAGTTGCTTACTGGAAGTCCTACAGATGGCTGGAGTCCTTCATAATGTCACATGCAGAATGGCCTTCTGATTAAAGATGGGAGAGAAGGTAACATTCCTATCTAGAAAAGGTAATCATTAAACTTGACCTCACAGAACAATATCACACATTCTACTTATTCATCCACACTGGGCTTCCAATGATGTGTGAACTTACATGAATGTGCTTAAGATGGTAAGTCTTTAGCATATGACACATACTGACATAAGAAAATTATAAATACCTTCATCAATCCTTTGAATAATAACTGTTTCAGTACTTATCAAAATGTCAGATTAGTCCTTCATATATAATTTTTTACAGTTATGATGTTAATTAATGGTCAGAATCCTGGTAACATAAGAAAATAATCCAAACTTTTTAAAAATTTCCTCCTATTTAGTATATACTATTTTTTACATGATGGGGGATATATCCAAAAGTAGTTCCAAATTTTAGATAGTTACCCAGAAACTGTATTAAACATTGCATTATTTTTCAGTTGGAGAGGTTATAGTTAAAATTAATCATGTTACTCAAATATTTGAAAAAGAATTTCAGAAGCTTTCTGACAAACTTTAAAAGGGGTATTTTATTTAAAGTACTCATGGAAATGTGTCATATAAAATTTATCAACTTTGATTTTGTGATAATATGGACTACAATTCATTTTAGTTATTATTGTAATTTATGGTATACAGAACATTAAATATAGCTTGCTTCTTTATCAATTTAGAGAAAAGAACGTTTTTATTGTATGTCCTATGGCAGTTTTATATATAAATAAAATTGGTAGTGCTTATGGCTGTCTTTTCTTTCTGTGCAATGAACTAAATTTTATTTTTATGCTTACAAAAGTAAATTCTAATATATAATTTATTGATTTAAAAAGATGCACATGCCTGAGATAAAAAAATATCTGAAATGAAACATTCATTAAAATTCAGTGGACTAACTTCTTTTAAGAATCAAAGAACAGACTGCACTTCATCCTGTTATAATGTTTACGAAGTGTTTTTGGTAAAGGTGAATAGCATCTGTTAGATGATTATGAGCCTTTTCAGATCTTTCTTAAGACTTATAGCATAAAATACAATATATTTGATTATTATGAATGTCTTTGGCAGTATGTATCAACAGACAAGTATGTGGAAGGTACATTATAAGCTTTTGCAAAGATGAATTTGCATGGGTATTAATCAGTGTTCTTGATTTCAAACAACAGAAACTGATATAGGTTACTGGGACTAGAAAAGGAAATGGTTGGAAGGCTCCAAGAAAGAATATAGGTTATTCAGAAAACTGGGAACTCTGCTTGCACCAAAACCACAGAATGAATATGACTAACCCTACCATGGAATGTAAAAACCTCTAATCTACACCCTGGGTCTTGTGTCATTAACTTTTCTAAGTTTGGCTAACTAGCTCACATTGTAGGACCAATGTTAAAGAGACAATGTATGTCCTTCTGATCTATAGTGGAAATTGTAACAGTGCCTTTCACCAGATTTATCAATGACTTACTACCCTAAAGTAGGAAGAGGTCCAGATGCTACATTGAAACCTAAAAGAAATTAGGCAACTGAGGTATATAAGTTAAAAAGACTAAGAGGACTGAATTAAAAAAAAATGTGCTCATTGAATATTTATAAAGAAATGGTTGTTACCCTTCAACAATGTCTTATAATAAGTCTGCCATTAAAAAAGACATTTTCTTACTGTTTACTATCTTGGATATAAGGTCTGGATATGTTGCCTAGGCTGGCCTGAAACCTCTGGGTGCAACTGATCCTCCTGTTCATCCTCCCAAGTAATTGAGACTAGAAATGTGCATCACTACACCTGGCTGGATATAATTTTATAATAAAATTTATAAAAACATCTATGTACCTATGACTTTTTTTTGGGGGGGAGGAGGGGCAGTGACGGTACCAGGAATTGAACCCAAGGGTGCTCAACCACTGAGCCACATTCCCAGCCCTACTTACTTGCTTGCTTATTTATTTATTTATTTATTTATTTATTTGTTTGTTTGTTATTTTGATACAGGGTCTTGTTAAGTTGCTTAGAGACTCACTAAGTTGCTGAGGCTGGCTTTGATCTCAAAATCCTCCTGCCTTAGCCTCCCCAGCTGCTGGGATTACAGGTGTACACCACCACACCTCGCCTGTACTTATGCCTTTTAACATTGTATATGACACTGACTGTGAGTTGTGTACTTTTGACTCCCCAGTCATTTATTGGATAAATGATTATACTCCCTTTGGGATTTTTAATTTTGTGTGGGGGGTTTGGGAGTTGAGGATTGAATCCAGGGCCTCATGCATGCTAAGCACATGCATTATCACTAAGCTTCACACCCAGCCCACAGTATGATTCAACAGTTATAAGACAAGAAATGTGGAAAAATGGTCAACAACATGTTATTGAATAGATTCAGGACCAAGATTTTGGATTTAGGCAGCATTAAATGATTGAAGTATAAACCTTGAAAATTGCCAGGCATGATCTAAATTAAAGTATTCAAATAAGAAAATTCTCATTGGAGCATGATTTAGTATTCAAATTATCTTCTGAATGATGTACTTCCTACCAAAGATTCACTTTCTGAATGAGAAATGATGTGTGGTACCTAGATTAAGGGACATTATTAGCTTTAAAATAGCTTGTATAATAAAGGTATTGTTGTGAATTGGCTCTGACATTGTGTCCACAAGTATAGCAATGCTATGTTGCACTAATACACTAAATCCTAGAATTTCTGTGACTTATCAAAACAAACATTTGTTTTTACTTCTAATGAATGCTAATGTGGTGAATGTGTGAAGATATAAGAGGCATATGAGCTTCTATAATTCTCAACTACTCAAACAGAAGTACTTACCATCTATGACTATGTTTTCTGGAAGATGGGACATTCTTAGTCTCCACAGAAGAGAAAATGAAGATGGGCAATTTGGCATGGGTGTTTGACTGCTTCAGTCTGGAAATGCTATGCATTATTCTTAATATTATTGGTCACATGCATCTGTAAGGAGGAATGGGAAATATGGGGTGTATATGAATGATTAAGTAAATACTTTTTTCAATGTCACAAAATATTTTACATTTTCTTTATCATGTAAATTTATTTTCTTGAGTTGTAAGAACAATAAATTGGATTTTTTCTCAACTGGATGTATTAAAGCATACATCCATGTTTAATGCCATTAGAAGGAGGCATTTGGTAGTAAGAATTTTAGTTCTCCAAACATTTTTTAATCCTATATCTACATAACTGATCTTCTCAACCTGCTAGTATAAAGAACTGTGTGCAAGATTTTTAAAAGCTATATAACAAAAGAGAGGAAACATTATTAATCTATTTTCTGATACTACACAACTCTATATATTAAAAGCATTTACTTTTTAAGTGGTACAAATACACTATTTTCTTAATGACTGGCTTTAATCTGTTAATATCTAACTATTTAAACTGCATCTATCTATACATGCACATGTAAGGAAAACAGGATAATGAAAAAAATACATAATATATTAAAATAAATTATGTATTAAAATACATAATATATTAAAATAAATTACGTATTAAAAATACATAATATATTAAACTCAAATGCATGTACCAATAACATGCATAATCAAACAACATTTTAGACAGAAAACCTTCACGAGATGATTCTTTTTTGTTCCCCCTCATTTTCACACTGTCTGTTCTAGTCTAATTATATATAGTATATGCCAAAATTTAGATACATAAAAAAGAGTGATTTTTATGAAAAAAATAGATGTTTTTTGAAAAATGGAAATGCATAAAGCAGAGGGATAAAATATCCAAATAAATAAATTGATTAGTTGTAAATAAATTGAATTTAGTTTTTAAACACTATCAAATCTAAACACATGATTAGCTAATTGTACTAAATATTATATATGCACATATACATGCATGTATACATACATATGTACAATGTATATGCCATGGTTTTGGTATGTGTACATATGTCTGTGCATGAGTATGTGTGTGTGAAGGTATTTTAATATTTAAAGAAGGTATTTTAAGTTTAGACAAGTGAAAGAAGAACCTTCCACAGGACCACAGGAAATAATGTAATATGGTGAAGATAAAGAAACTAAGTAAAGAAGACATGGAAAAAGTTATTACAGGATCACATTCAATCTTTTACATTGTTCTGTTACTTTGAGGAACTTAACCTCCTCAAGATGCATTTTCTTGATCTGTGATAGTGAATATTTTCTGACATGCAGGATTGTCCTTAAGATTAGGCATAACAAAACTGCAGAGATCTAAGCAATCACTAGCACATACACTGTATCACAGGTATTAATTTATAAAAAGAAATGTGGCTGGGGATACAGCTAAGTGGTAGAGTGTTTGCCCAGCTTGTACAGAGCCCTGGAATTTATCCCCAGCACCACACAACAAACACTCACACAAAATTAAAGAAAGGAAAAGAAAAATACTTGTTTTAAAAGACACCGCATACAAGAATGATTATGAATAAATGCAGACCCATTGATGACTTTGTAGAACATTTTATAAAAGAGATGGAAGCAAAATAAGCTTCACTCAATTTCAAGAGTCTTATATTTTCTCTCATATGTGGAAAGTAGAGAGAAAAACATAATAAAAAAAGAAAGCAGAAACTTCAGGAAAATAGAAGGAAGACCAATAGAGTTGAAGAAGGATCAGGAGGAAAGGGAGGGGAAGGAGAGGGCAAGGACTGGGAAATTCAATGAATCAGATTATGTTATATGCATATGTGACTATGTCACAATGAATCCAATTATTATGTCTAATCATAATGCACCAATAAAAAATAAAAATCAGAAAAAAATGGAAGTGGAAGTCAGAGACCAAGGGATAAAAAATAAAAAGTGATTTCTTAGTGAATGTCATAGTAGAATTTATCTTTGAGATAAACTTGCAGTGAAGGAATGAATTAGATGGTGGCAAAAGTATTGAAGGATATTTTGCTTTTGTTTTTTGCTATGGGAGGCAAAAACAAGCTTACCTTTAAAATACTCATTTGAAAAATGTTGAAAAATGTTAGCAGGAAAAGCAGTTAACTAGAGGAAATCAGCCTTACATGAGGAAGAAAGACAGGATTCAGCACACAGACAGAAAGATGCTAAGCACTGAAAAAAATTAAAAATGAGCTTTTATCAACAAAACAGTTCATCCAATTTTAAAAATGGAAAATTATCTGAAAAGACATCTTTCAAAAGAAGATGCACAAATGACCAATGAGCATATAAAAAATGTTCAACATCTCTAATTATCAGGGAACTGCAAATTGTAACCACAATGAGATATCATCTCACCCCAGTTAGAATGGCTATTATCAGAAGGACAGAAAATAACAAATGCTGACAAGGATGCATAGAAAGGGAGACTTTCACACTCTTGTTGATGGGAATGTAAATTAGCACAGCTATTATGGAAAACAGTATGGAGTTTCCACCAAAAACAAAAATTAGGAATGCTGTATGATCCAGCATCCTCACTACTGGGAATACATCCAAAGGAAGGGAAATCAGTATGTCAAAAAGACATCTGCACTCCCATGTTTATAGCAGCACTGTTCATAATAGCCAAGATATGGCATTAACTTAGGTGTCCACCAGTGTATGAATGAATGAAGAATGTATGGTATATATAAACAAGGAACTATCATTCATCCATGAAAAGAAATGAAATTCTTTCATTTGCAGTAACATGGATGAGTCTTGGAGGAGCTAAGTGAAATAAGCCAGGCACAGAAAGTCAAACACTGCATGCTCTCACTCATGTGGAAGCTAAGTTGGTATAAAAATAGGGAATAGAAAAAGATCTCCAGAGACTTGGAAAAATAGGTGGGAGGGGAGATAAAGGGAGATTACATAATGGATGCCAAATACAATTAGATAGTAGGAATAATTTCTAGTGTTTAATGGCACAATATGGTAACTATAGTTAACAATATACTATATATTTTAAAATAAGACAGGACTTTAAATGTTTCTACCACAAAGAAACATTTGAGGTGATGGAAATGCCAATTACTCAGATTTAATTATTATGCATTATGCACATGTATCTAAATACATCAACATACCATACAAATATGTACAGTTGTTTTGAGCCAATTAACAAAATAAGCTGTGCTTCTTAGAAAACAGCTTAGACACTGGCCTCAGACAGAGCTAAGCTAGATCTGTACTGTGCCATTCATCACAAATGTGCCATCTTTAACTAGTCATTTGCTATCTCTAGGCCTAATATTCTCATCTTTAAGATGGGAGGATGATATTATATTCATGGCTGTTTTAGGGATTACAAAACTAGTTTTCTAATAAATGTTACTTTCTTCCCTTCCTTCCCTAATCTTAAAGACAAGTAGAATAATATGATGAATATGGAAAGCTGAGAAATAGCCTTCCACTTCTAGTAAATGTTAAGTTTGGAAGTGTTAGGAAAGCAGGAAGTTCTCTGGGGAGCTCTTTGGAATCTTGGGTTGAGACAAATAAAAAAGAGATGAATAAAAAAATCACCCAGATCAGTCAGGTTTCAGTTGAGGTTGAAAAGCCTGAGAGTTCCTTGAGATAGTGGCTTACTAAATACAACTCTGGGTTCTATCTTACTAACAAAATCTTTATAATCCTAAGTAGATATCTAATTCTCTAAGGGCTTAAAAACATAATGTGTAAAACCCAGGGGTAGATTAAACCTGGAATAAGCCAGCTCAAAGAATATGTAACCTATAGTATATTGGTTTCTGTTAAGCTGTTACAGATAGACCCTCCAATAACACTGAGGGATCCAAGTTTTCTTTCAGATCATGAGTTTTGCATCATTCATCATTTCTCTAAAGAGTACTGTAGTATCTCCCTGACCAGTGAGTCACTTATTCACTTATAGCTGGTTGACAGCATTTTGTGCCTGAACTTGAGGAATGAATGTTATTCAGAAAGAAAAGATGACTATTATTTTCCCTCTTTAATCCTTAAAAAAAACTGAGATAAACAGAGTACAAATATTATTTAAGCATCTGTAAGTGCATGTGAGAGAAAGTTTCCCCATGTTAAATGAGAAGATATAGCACTCCCCATGAAGACAAGCTTTGCTCCTAGGCTGCTTATGCCCCCAAATTGTTTCATTAATATTAACCAAGGTTTGCAAATCTCCTCGGGCAAGCATATGCTGCAACACAGAGAATAGAAGTACATAACTCACATAGTCTCCAAACTTATCTTTAGAAGTTAGAGGAATAATGGAGCAGAGGAATACTGTTTGGCAGGTAAGTGAAAGACTTTTCTGCCACTGGGAACATGTTACTTCTCTTCAGAGAAAAAGTGTTGCCTTATTTACAATTGTGTAACACCAACACAGAATTAAATTTGTAGCATACATTTCTTGTCCTGGGGCTTATTTTTTAAAGGTAAGCATTTCAACATATGGCATTACTTATTCAGAAAATACAAATTTTTATTTTAATTTTATTTAATATGTTCTATTTAAATATTCATGACTTTAAAACAAAAGCAATTTTCAGCTCTTTGCTGTGAACAGGTTGACACTGTGCTACCAATAGTCACATAGAGGATTTATTTTATTTGACTATTTAATCCTCATAAAAATTATATGGATTGGGTACAATTAATTAATGTATTTTAAATATAAAAATATTTAGTATTGGTAAGGCAAATTAAATTTCTTAACTAAAAATTCAGTGGAGTCAGGCATGCTGTACCACACTGTACTCCCAATGACTCCAGAGGCTGAGTCAGGAGAATTGCAAGTTTGAAGCCAAGTCCAAAGCCAATGCCACAAGCAACTTAACAAGACCTTATATCAAAACAAAAAATTTAAAAGGCTGAGGATGTAGGTCAATGGTAAAGGGTCACTGGCTTTAAGCCACAGTTCCAAAAAGGAAAGAAAAAAAAAAAAAAAACTCAGTGAAGCATAAGAAAGAATTCAAATTCATAGTCCTAACATATATTGAATAGCAGATATAGTATTTGTGGCAAATACATATTAACATTTTTATGAAATACTTGGAAACAACTGTATTATCAGTTTTGCATGCTATTGTATAAAATACTGTCCAGTTGCTAATTCTTAAATTTTATTTTCTCCACGTTGATTTTACTTTTTGAAGTGGTAGATAAAGCAGACATATCATCAAAATGAGCATCTTGTATGTTTTGGAAAGGTAGATATAAAATCTATTTAAAGAACAGAATTGAAAGTATTTGGTATATTAAGTTTTAATGCTTTGGACTTGTTCCATTCAATTAGAAGGAAAGTAAAAAATAAGCTTGCATTAATTAAGGTAGTTACATTTATAAGGAATTAAATTTAGATCCATATTTGTCCTCTCTAAACAAAAGTTGATATCACTTCATGATTATAGATCAGATCAATTGCTAATTCTCACAGTCATTGCATTCCTAGAATGGAACTGATTTTACTATTCCTATCACACATAAATATATGCGTGTGTGTATATATTTGTGTGTGTTTATAGGAATATATACTTATACGTATGTGTTCCTGCATACATAAATGTATCTTCTAGTCCACAGTCTACAAAAAGAAGTCCAAATGCAAGAGGACTTGGAGCTACAGACAGAAGCCTGAGATAATGATGTGTTTTACAAAAATGAGATACAAAATCTGTTCCCATATTTGTATGTTAATAAGTCCATAAATGATAGATATGGTTAAAATGAGGACTGACTCACACAAACTGAAAGCATAGGAATTAATGTACTGGCAGGTATATTATTATTTCACAATGATATTGATATTCATCTTTGCTTCAAGAATTAGGATATTTATGACAATATTTCAATGTTTTCTTTCACCTGAAGACTTAATGGGAAAATTAAATTACTAGTAGTTTAATTAAAATTTAATAAAAATTTGATCAATACCAAATATTTGTAGGTGTCATGGAAAGTTTAAAATTTGAGCAAATTAATGAGATTATTTTAATGGAGGATAATTTTATTTATTTAACAAATATTGATTAAACTCCTACTGTGTTCAAGCTATGAATATACTTTGTATACAAACTGTTTTATGTAAAAAGATGCTCTATATGTGTAGTATGAACTGTAATACATACTACATACTACTACTATAAATAAATTTTTTTTAAAAAAAGAAACTTATATTTTATATCAATTACCTCACTTCGGAATATTGAATTCTTTGTTTTTTGTTGTTGGGGTATTTTTCACATTGTTTTACATTCTTGTTGTACATTTCTGGACCTGGAGTGCTAATAGCTCTAGATTTTATCTGGGAATAACTCTACCTTGAAGCTATATCTCCACACTTCAAAGTTGTTACTAAATGTGTGCATGAGATGGGATTGAGTGGGTGGGTGTGAGTGGGTGGGTTTTAAAGTATTGGGGATTAAACCTAGGACCTTGCAAATATCAGGCAAGCACTTTATCACTAAGCTACATTCTTAGCCCCTTTTCATTTTACTTTAAGACAGGATCTTGTTAAGTTTCCCAGGCTGGCCTTGAACTTGTGATCCTCCTGTATCAGCCTCACAAGTAACTGGGTTAACAGAAATGCACTGTCCCCAGCTAAAAGTGGTAACTTTTCCCCCAACTTTTATATTTGATTTGATCTGTAATATTTCCCCCATCAAATATTTCTTTCTTCCTTTTTATTTTACATGGTACTTTATTAATTTATTGAGTCAGGGTTTCTCTGTGTTGCACAGGTTTGTCTTGAACTCCTAGACTCAAGTGGTACAAGCCACTGCATCCAGTTCCTTCCCTCAAAACTTAAAACATTGTCATCGCTCATTTCAGCCAAAATCACTGGGTTACAGCTATTCCACTCCTTGGTCTATACCCAAAGGGCTTAAAAACAGCATACTACAGGGACACCACCACATCAATGTTTATAGCAGCACAATTCACAATAGCTAAACTGTGGAACCAACCTAGATGCCCTTCAGTAGATGATGGATAAAGAAAATGTGGTATATATACACAATGGGTATTACTCAGCAATAAGAGAGAATAAAATCATGGCATTTGCAGGTAAATGGATGAAGTTAGAGAATATAAGGCTAAGTTAAGTTAGCCAATCCCAAAAAACCAAATGCCAAATGTTTTCTCTGATATAAGGAGGCCCATTCACAGTGGGGTTGGGATGGGGAGCATAGGAGGATTAGAGGAGCACTAGAATGGCCAATGGGGAGGGAGTGGTGGGGAGGGGACAAAAGGGTGAAGAAAAAAACAAAAAAGATGGTAAAATGAGATGGATATCATTACCCTAAGTGCATGTATGAAGCCAGGAATGGTGTGAATATACTTTGTATGCAACCAGAGATATGTAAAAATGTGCTCTACAAGTATAATATGAAATGTAATACACTCTGCTGTCATTTCTAACAACTTAGAATAAAAAATAAATTTGGAAAAAAAAATGCTGGGTTAATCTTTCTGAAAGCATGATGCCAAAGTGACATCTCTTTGCTGCTGGTGAATGTGTCTGCCTCTTTCTATTTCCACAGTTAGACAAACTTAAAATTTTCTCCCAAGTAATTGAAACATACTTTTCAGGGTTCCTGTGTATAACAAATGATTTGTAAAGAAGACCTAGTTTACATATTGTTATGTTGTATATCTACATTTAGGTATGATCTAATGATCTTTGAGAACAATTACAGATTTGTGTCTTAGAAAGTTTACCATAACAGGTTTTTTGGTTGTTTTTCTTCTTTCTCACAGAGAAAAAGAAATCTGAAGTCTGTATAGCTCCGTATTTGGTAATATTTTAAATATATGACATCATTTTTAAGAGGGTTGTACATTGTATGATTAGATAATTTTTGATTGCATCATGTTATCTTGCCTTAACACACAGTAATTTATTACTTAGTGATATATAAAACAATTCATTCTTGTGGAAAAGTGATCAAATTTAAAATGCTCAGGTGCTTGGAATTACATGGACATAGTCTGCACTCTGGAAAATTAACTTTGAGTACACTGCCTTCTTGGCTGGATGAGAGGTTCTGGGGATTAGCACAATTCAGGTGAAACATAGAGATTATAATCTCCTGGGGAGTCAAATGACAAATTACCTCTTTTGAGATTATGTACATTAAGAAATATCATTTTATTGGCTCATAATATTTATATACAACATTAGGATTTAGTTTGTCATAATTATAAATGCATGGAATATAGTTTTCTCCAATTAAGTCTCCAGTACTTACTCTTGCTCTCTCCCAAATAACTTTTAAATTAAACTGATTTCAAGCATATCAGTATAAAATTTTTTAAAAGAAAAAAAATAAAAAGAAATAAAGGCAGGAATTTTCCCAACTTTGAGGAAAGATATAAATGCACAGATTCCAAAATCCCATTGCATCCTGAATAGGGTAATGGTAAAGAAAACATGCCAAGGCACATTGAAGTTTGGCTATTAAAATAAATAATAAGGAGCAAATCTTAGCAGTAACAAGAGAGGAAAAAAGACATTATACATACCAGAATAATGACTTTATCTTATCAGAAGCCATGGAGGCTAGAAGATAGTAGAACAATATCTTGAAAATATGAAAGAAAAAAATTGTAAAATCCTATCAATAATGAAGATAAAATAAATTTTTAAAAAGTCTATTAGGACAATGAAACAAAAACAAAAATAAAAATAATGTGAATACATAATGACTTGACAGGTTCATGAAAGGTAGGCATAGGTATTACAGGCTTAAATGACATGACAGGCACTCAAGTTTGGTGTGGTGGGAGAGAAAAACAGAGCTGCTGGCAAAGTTACATTGATCCTTCATGCTACCTATTGAAACACCACTTATTTTATTGAAATACAACTTATTTCATAGTTTTTATGAGTCAGGAGCCTTGACAGTTTACCTGGGTTATCTGTGAGACTGCTGAGAGACATCTGTGAGAACTCAGGACTGAGTTCTTATTTGGAGGTTGAAATGGGAAAAAACACACTTCCAAGTTTACTTAGGTTGTTGGCAGTATTCATTTTCTTGTGGTTGTAGGACAATTGAAGCTGGCTTCTTCAAAGACACCAGGGATAAAAAATAATTTATACAGAGTATGATAGCTAGGTACCACCCATTTAGCATAAAATAATCATAGAAATTGTATCCCACCAACTTTATCATATTCTATTGATTAGAAGGAATCACTGATTCTGCCAACACTCAAAAACAGGGAATTAAACAAAGGTGGGGTAATAAGGATAGCGGGAGCCCCCCAAAGTCTGTATGCCTGAGAGAGCATCAAAATGTTTGATTAGATAAAGAAATAATTACATAATAGAAAATATGGAGCTATGCTAGCAACAGCAAAACATTTTTATCTTTATTTTCAGAAGACCGTAATGTTTTTGACAGAAAATTGGCATCCTATGATTTTCCTTTCAAAACATAACTTTGGATATGTAAGTGATCATTGGACAACTACTTTATCTTTTCCCTACTGTATGATGAGGAAAACAATTTCTAATTCAATTATAGGGATGCTTATACAAGGAGAAGCATAAAGAAATCACATGAGTCATGAATGTTTAGTATGAGTCAAAAACCCTGTGCATGCACTCTTGTTTAGATTCTGCCATAGCCTTATGAACTAAATACTACTATATCCTATTAAGTACAAGGTACTTAGGACAGAAATATGTCACTAGGCCTGGTCTATAGGGCTAGTGAATAGTCATGCATAGATTTGAATACATATTTTTCCCTCTTTAAGACACTTCTTGTGAACCAAGTTTTAATATCTATTAGCTTGCTCTAGTTTCTGAATTCAATGTTTCTACTTCCTCCAAGCTAAGAAATAGAGAACATTTTCTGAGAAATATTAAACTGCCTTAAGTTATAACTCTATAACTGTATCTAAACTTTCTTCAAATGTATTGGAATTTGAAGAGCAAGTAAATTGTTAACTTCTATGATCTTGTGCCTATTTCAGACAGTGTCTTGCCAACCACAAAAATCTGATTAATGTACATTAACAGGAACTTACTGAAAATCTACTTTATATAATTTTAGCAATATTCAGGTATTTGTTTTTATTTAACCATAAAATATATGGGAATATGATTTTATTCCCATTTTGATGTGCAATCACTTGATAAAGAAAAGGAATTTAGAAGTTTTGTTTCTTGACACCATTTAGAGGTATTTTTATTATTTTCAACATTTTTTATTATTGTCATTAACATATTAAATAATACAGTTTTAAATATCCATGAGAAATGTTTGAATATTTGCACTCATTTTTTTCATTAACAAAAATATTTACACATGTATACATATTTATTACAGTCACTTTTGAAGAAAATGGTGAATATGATTATCTTCCAAGCCACAAATAGCTGGTAGCATAATCATTATATTAAAAAAATAACTAATATTTAATAAAGTTTTATTAGGAGCAAATAGTGTGCTAATCTTGTCTCACTTATTATTCAAATCTCACGATCATCACCAGAGCCAGTTACTATTGTTACTAATTAGTTTATTTAAGTCAACATGGATGCATGTCAAGAGTTTGAATGAAAACATAATTCCTAGGTTTGATAAGCACTATCTATGCTGCACATACAATTCATCAGTAATAGTGTAAATAAATGGTGTTTTTCCATAATTTCTTTTTTTTATTTAGGGCTTTAATCTCTTTGAGAAAAGCATACTTAGGAGCTCTGAATGGTCTGTAGGGAACAGGTCAAAGATGCCTACTGTGTTTATTGCTATTGTCTCTTTCCATAGTAGCCTATAGTGTTCACTACCAAGCCATGGAAACTTAATGCAACTGAGGCAGTATTGAATCTTAAACTTCTTTTCTTTACAGTGGAGTTTCAATCACTATTCCAGATCAGATATTCATAAATGCAAGATAACACATTAGCCATCCTTGGACTAAACTCTAACTAATCATCACCATCAGCACAAAGCTACTAAAATCAGGGAAACTGAGAAAATTACAGTAATATCCAAGAGCTCCTCTATGTGAATGGTAGACTTAGTGGGGGATATGGGTCCACTGTCTTCCCCAAGTCGCTATTCTAGTTTTCTCTAATACATGTATAAAGAATTAAATTTTAATGATACAAATGATGGAAAACAACCCAATTTTCTCCCAGCAACGATACTGAAGCAAAATGGCTTGAATATTTTTGAAAAAAAAGGCATAAAGCAATCTCTAAGCAATTTAATCTACATTTTTAACACTGGTGAAAATAACATTTGAAAAGTTTAATTCATAATTGAGCTCCTAATGCACATAAATCACTTTTTCATACATACATCCTTTATTTTTTTTAATATTCAAAATATTTCTAGCATGAATGCTACCAGCAATTTTCCAAAATATTAACAAAATTTACACTTTATAGCTTGGGTATCTCCATTCATTTTTAATTTTAGGAAATAAATATCATATCTTAAAATTTAAAAATTAAATTACAAATAATAATTTTATTCTAATTGTTTTTACTCAACAAATATTTATTGAGGTTTTACTGAATCCAACATTTCTGACCATAGACAGTTTGAAAGCATAAAATTTAATTGAAATCTTTTAAATATGTTAATCAATCCTTCTATGTGTGGTGTGAACCTCTTAATTGAATGCTGTTGTTTTCTTCTGACCTCAATTAAGCAGTGTGTCAGGAAGTCATAGGATTTCTGAGTAATATTCAGTTGTACCAATTTCAGAGGCAGACAAATATATGTGTAGATGAGAAGTCTGAAAATGTTTTTCTCCATCCAACACAAGGGATGCTAAATACCAATAAGTTTTAATCAACAGAACAGATTGTTTTTCTTTGGATGCCAAATTGCTATCTAAAGGAATAATTTACATTCCCAATATTTTATTTTATTTGTACTTTTGAGGTCAAGAAATCTTTCTAGTCAAAGAACTTGCTACGAACAGTCATTGCTTAGTGCCATGTGCCCTCATGTGCTTGGCTTATGAAGTGCATGGCTTGAAGTTATCCAATCAAATGCATGGCCTCAGCTTATGTTCTAATACAGAACTTTCAAAGTCCCAATCCAATTGTATCTCCTGATGTGCAGAGTGTACAGATTTACAGATATGGGGAAGAAATACACACACAAACACACACACACACGTGTTTGTGTGTGTGTATGTGTGTATGTGTATACACAAAGATAATTTTGCATATGTGTATAATGTATACACACACACTCCAGGCAAAGTTCACAGTGTTTCAGATAAAATAACACACAGCTAAATCATAAAAATTGTATTTGGAAATATTCACCATTGAAAACCACTATCTGGAGGGAAGCAGGTCATCCTACCATTTATTTCTGTTTCTATTGTTTTATTGTGTAATTAATATACTAACCACAGTACAGATGGGTTACCGAAAATATTATTTTCTAAAAACACCTTGATTTTACAAATTAAATCTTTTATTTGATTTCAACTAGTCCACAACACTTGATTAAAAAAAGTATAGAAATCACTGTAAATTTACTCTAATTTGATCTATATGATTGTACATGTGAAAGTATAGAAATATTTCTTTTCATTTGTTAGCAATCTAGTCAAAAGAGCTTGTTATCTATTGAGAACATTCATTTTCTGTCTTACATTCAAATTTCACTTGGGAAATGAATAAGTACAGTGAATTTGTACCTTCCATTTTATTATTTATTTAGAGCAAGGTAAACCTCAGAGTCACCCTATGTGTTCAAACTAATGGGGATGATATGGTCTTTAATTATTAGCCTTCCATGGTATATTAAATATATGTAACAACCATCTTCCTGGAAAAAAAAAAACTGATAGTTCTAAATGATGAAGATGAAGACAATGATACTGATGATGGTGGTAATGGTAATGAAAAGAAGAGCTGCATTTTTCAGGATATACTATATGGCAGTCATTTTATGAGCCATTTCCCTTGTGCTATCTCACTGAATATGCACAACAATGAAATATGTAATATTACAGATGAAAAATCCGGCTCAGAGGTGTTAGTGGAGAATCCTTGAGATGAAACCTTGCTGAGATCAATATTGCAAGTTTTTCTAACTCCAGAATTTTAAAATTATACTCATTTCAAAATGGCTTTTTATCAATAACTATATCACATCTTGTGAAATAGAAAATGATCATTATCAAGGAATGCTTCTTTTAACAAAACCTTCCTGTGGTGGAACTATCTACAGTCAATTTGCATGTGTGCAGGCTGAAGCTTATATGTGAGGATAATATTTTCTTAATCCAGATTTCATAAAGTAAAAGAGAGGCTATGTATTAAGAGCATATACTTAGTTGGGTCTGAATCTTACATTCACTACTTTTTAACAGTGTGTTATTAGATTAGTTTTGTACTCTACTACACTATATCCTAATCTGTTAAAATCCAGCAGTTTGTAATACTTAGTTTATAAATTTTCTTAATTATTGAGTGAAAAGCATTAAACATAGATTTAGAAAAATTTTAAGTATTAAAATATGAGCTATTTTTGTTGTTTTATTTATGTATTTGTTTATTTATTTATTTTTTAGTATTTTTCCCATCAGTAGACATTGAATGGATAGTCATTTGTAGTCAGCTTACTGATGTTTTTTCTTCTACATCCCAAGACTTCTCTGGCACCAATCAATAGCTAGAGGCTAGCATTAGAATAATGAAATAAAGAAACAAATCAATATTACTTTATATCAAACAGAATAAAAAGACCAATTGTTTGCCCTCATTGGCACATACAAGAAGAGAATAAAATAAAAGGAAGACCAATATCTGTATGTGTTTGGGTTTCTACACCATGAATTCTTAACTATGACATTTAAAATTTAATGAAAATAATGGAGAATAGTTATTAGCTATCACCACTATTTAGAAAATACAGTTAATCAGCTATTCTGATTCAAAAACTAATATAAAAACAGGGAAAATTTCATCAAAGACTAATCATATGAATTATTCGTAATTAAAACTAATTACCCTTACAAAGTCACGTGTTTTTAATAAGAAAAATGCAGTTTTCAATAAAAATAAAACATTGTTATGAACCAAAAAATTAATATCCCACTGTTGACAAAATTTAAATATCCCTATGACAGGAATGAGCCAGGTCCTAAAATAACCAACCCCATCAATGTTTCCCTATAATCCTTATTTAATTTCTGCAGACATTCTGAAATTTTTCACCTCTTGTCTCACCCAGGTTACTATCCAAAGTTAGCCAAAGAACCTAAACCACTGCAATTGTTCTCCCCTAAAATTATAAGAAATCTCAAAATAACAAAATATCATATGTGATAAGTATAACTTTACTAGAAAAATCTTCATATTCTTCAAAATTATTTAAGAACGTCATAGTTTATAAAGAATCATTTCAAATGTCAAAGAATCATTATTACTTCTAATAATGAGTTAATAGCTGAAAATGTTCGTTCATTTTACTCCTTTGAAAGTAATTTTTATTTACTGCCTACTATGTGCTAACACTAAATATGTATCTAATAAGCAGTTTTATGGTCTGAGTCATGACAATGAGATAATACAAGATAATCAGTCTCAACTGATCTCATCCAAACATAGGATACACAGGAAGGATAAAGTTTCACAGATAAGAGACAGCAGGTCAACATGAAAAAATATATATACCTTTGATATTTCAAAAAGTTAAATGTCTGAAGCAGGGAATAGTGAAAGATGAGGTTTTCTTTATGAAAGGACACTCGCAAAGTCCAAGGACCACACCACACACATCAGAATCCCACTCAAGAAATTTGTTATCAGAGCATGGAGCAAACTGACAGGGCTGTTCCTCCAAGGAGAGAAGCAGCCTGTCAGCACTCACAGGGCAACTTTATAGCCTGCAAGAGGAATTTCGCAAGCATGCTTAGGGGTTATGTCATGGGCTCGGGTGGGGTTGACCTTTTAGCAGACACATGTTCTCACAGGAGGCTAAGCAGCATTGCCTCAGGATCTCTAGATAAATGGCTCCTAAATTGAAACCTGGGAGTAAGTATCTGAATAAAAATGGCTCTTAAATCGAAACTTAGGAGTCCCTAGATAAAAATGGCTCCCGACCTAAAATGATGCATCTGATGCCAATATTGATCTGATGCCAATACTTAAAGATACAGATGCTAAAATGAGAAGAACTTTAGTTCCTTTCTAGCAGCAAGGAGAAGGCATTGAAGTCTTTTAAGCAACATAATGCCATGCCAGGTACATATTTTGGTCAAATTATATTAACTTCAATGTAAATAATTAACTCAAGTCAAGAGAGAAAGGGGAAAATAAACATTTAAAGTTGTGATTATTAAGGTTCAGAGAGATTGATGATCTGTATTCAAGCCCATGGGGATGACTGAGAATTGAGAAGTTTGATCATTAGAATCCATAGAACAAGATAAACCACTCAGTTGCTAGGCTTTAGTGGGAAGGGGCAAGAATAAAAACTTTTTGGCCTGGAAGATATGAATGATTTTCACCAGGATTGGAAATATAGAAGGAAAAGTAGTTTGTCCATAGTGTTGATAGTGGTTTTGATTTTGGTGATGGGTGAATTCAAGGACAGCTTTAAAAATTGTATTACCCCTCGTGGTCCACTTTCTGTACTGAGACAGTTTCATAGATGCATATTCGTGAAATCATAAGTAATTAAAAAGAACTTTTCTATCTTTTTCAATATCTCTTGAAGAACTTTGTTTTGTTTTATTGGTTGCTTTTGTACTCTTTTTGTTAGAACTATGTTTTGAGTCTTCAAAACAAGGTCCTGGTAACCCCCAGATTCAAGTATGTCCCTGGGTGGGTCCATTGCTGCAAGAGTCTTAGAGAACTTTGAGTACATTGGTTGGTTTATTCACTCACCAACATTAAACTTTAGGATAGAAGATGAGATACTGTGGTATTCTCTGATTTGGTTTCAGAATCTGAGGGAGCCAATGGGGAAAACAATGGAACTCTTCCTTGGAACTGGCTGTGATAAAAGGTGCCTGTCATGATCATAGCCTAATATTTTTCCCCTGCACGCTTCCTCTGAAGATACTTGATAACAATTTCAAAAAACCAAAACATGTGCTTTCAGTGCCTGTGTCTTCAGATATATGGGGTCTAGTTCAGCTAGTGGATGAGTCTATTGATGTGTTCACTCCAGTATCCAGGTAAGGCCACCTCCTTGGGTACCACCCTACTCTAAGTAGCATAAATGCTATCATTTTATTTTCTTTGCTTCTCCACATTTTAAGATGAACTCTCAGACAAACTTCAGATTTGGAAATTCCCAGGTCATTTAAGTGTCCACTGTAAGCAGCACTTTTAGGTTTGAAGGTGATTGACAAAGACGCTGCTAAACATTTACTTCAGAGGAAGTCTTGCAATGGTCCTCTGCATCAATAAACTCATCCCATTTATAATTTGGATGCATACAACAAAGGCCAAAGAATATAGGTCAGGTACTTCCAAAGCATGTGGCTTAATCTAATCATCTGAAGTGCACCAGTGGGTGGCCTCAGGTATTATGCAGGAATGATTCCTGTGGTTTCCACCTGAACTGGTTTCCTTTCCTCTGCTCCTTCATTGCCAAAACTGCCTGCTTTTTCTGGGTGGCTTTGAGGGCTCAATAAGCTTTCCTCCTTTTCAGTAGATTTTCTAGAGCCATAAGGATATTTATCTTTGCTCTTCTCTGTTCTCTCCTGAAGAATTTTAGAAAAGACCATTAGACTATTAAATTCATTACCGCAAGAACATTTCTCAAAATCATTTTTCCCTACTTCTCCAGCTCTTCTTATTAGATGGCAGTTCTGGAGGTTTTTACTAACCTTGCAAATATTCTCCTACATCCAGTCTGCAAAATTGTTCTCGCTTTTACTCTCACTGCAGATTTTATTATTTAAAAAAACTGAGATAAACTGGTCTCTTGTTTGCTTTTGAAATTTTCTTCTCTCTCTCTCTCTCTCTCTCTCTCTCTCTCTCTCTCTCTCTCTTTCTCTTCTTTTAATTGATTTGCCACAAAAAGAAGAGCACAGGATTCTGGGGTTGACATCATTTTTTTTTTTTTTTCACTCTTTAGAAACCTTTCACCTTCATCAACTGTTACAAGAGTGATTTGTGATCAAATGGTCCAGTCAGGAACAGAAGGCATAGCAACAAACACCAGGATGGAATTCTATGGCCAATGGCTGTCTTATGGTTTTTCTAACAATTTCTCTTGCCAGGTGAAACTTGGTGAAATGAAACGAGTCTCATAGGATGAAAATTCCACGATGTCCTGGTGACATCCAAGTAAGGCCAGTCGTATAGTTCATTGCATTTGGTTAATATGAATTCCCTGCTTTTGATAATTAGCTATAGATGTACAAGTTTTTAGGGAAAATGAATATTGGACTCAGGGGTAATTCTCTGTTTTATAACTATTTATTTCAAAATAATAAGCTAAAGAAAATTACAGAATCAAAATACACATGAATCTCTGGTGAAAGAAACCCTGTCAGTGTTTGCCTGAGACTGGGATATCAGAAAAGAGAAGGAGGAAAAATATTACAACTTCTGAAATTATATAGACATGCATTCATTATCTGGTTTGTGTTGTTGGTTTTGTAGATACATAAATATGCAAAATGTCAAATTTTACATTTTAATATATAAAGGTTATTTTTGTAAATTATTTTATTTGTCAATAGACCTTTATTTTATTTATTTATTTTTACATGGTGCTGAAAATTGAACCCAGTGTCTCACACATGCTAGGTAGGCACTCTACCACTAAGCCCCAGCCTCATCCCGATATAAAGTTATTTTATTTATGTTCATTTTCTATGAATAAACTTGTTTTAAAAGTGTGTCTAGGAATGATGTTAGAAACTACATATAGAGTGATTTGTATTAAAAAGAACTTGAGGTAGTTATGAAATACAAACCTTTCTCAAATGGTATGACTCCTCTCCCACCCCCGCCATTAAGATATCTAAGGTGATACATAAAAACTATGCAGAATATCTCACATGAAGAGAGTAGGGAAAGGAGAATGTGACAAGAGGACACACAGCCAAGAAAGCATACAAGCATAGGCTCAAGCCAGAAAGTAGTTTGTGTTTTTACTTAAAGAGTTAAAGAAATTGAAAAAAGCATCAGGTGACTAGAGTCCAGGAAACTCAGAGGTAGCACGGGGAGCAATGCCACTGAAGAAATAGCAAGAACATGTTATGAAATTTGGATTGTGTTCCAAAAGTAAATTAAAATTTTCAAGGTTAATTTTTTACATTCTCTAAAATACACAAGATTTTTTTTTCTTTTGGTAAATTAAAAGACACTTAATAACAGTGTCAAATTTGTAAAAGGTTTGTTACACTTTTTAAATCTCAAATTATGGGTAAATCTTCAATAGAATGTGATATAATGTTCCTTGAATTCTCTCCTCTTTCCCCCTTAATTTTAATGGCTACTCATGTCTTGTGGCTTCTTTTTAAAATTGCAATGGGTTCATTTGCAATAGATTTCCTTGGAATTGGGGTGTAATGAGAGGTGTCTGCCATGATTATAGCCTACTCTTTTCAGTGACCCCTTCCTTCCAGTTTCTAAAGATAAAGCAGAAAATACTCTTCTCTGAAGATAGTTAGTAACCTTCCAAAATACAAAACACATGCTTCTAATGCAATCTACTTTTAGATATACTGGATCTATTTCAGCTGGCAGATGAGTTGATTGATGTGTTCACCCCAATAAACAGGTGAGTCCCACTCATTGAGGGAATCCACTTGAAGAGAACTAACTCAACATAAACACAAGGGAGCCAGGAGATAAAACTTGGAGATGTTCTTTGAAAAACACACAAATATTTTAGAAAACAGCACAGGTTTATCATTCCCATATTAATGTCATCAGTCCAGGCAGGGGGTAATCTCTGACTTAATAGTCAGATACCTCTTCATCATCCAATGCTCATTTACTCCCTTTTATAATAGCATCCTGAATTTCTTTTATGGAAACCCTACATTGTCATTCCTAACCATGACATTTGGATAGAATTTAAGTTCCTTCACTTCCATAAGCATCCATGTATAATTTAAAATATTCTTCAAAAAACTTTACCTGAGTCACAATAATTGGTTCAGAATTGGGATTGAACACCATTAGACTCAAGAATACAAGTAAGACTTATGATACAAGTAAAGGAATTTCAGGAATGGTTAATTATATTCTAAAGAACACTTCCTCCACATACTTTTTTGGAAGATGTGAATGATGTGGGAAAAACATAAGACCAGACCAGACCAAAAGTATGTTAGGCAAGTAAAACTTGCTGATAAGGAACTAAACTTAAAATTTAGTTGATAAATAAAATAAGGCTTTAAAACAAGAAAATACTAGAGACAAAAACCTCCTTGTAATTTTCCATTCTTTCAGATGGAAGGGAAAGAAATATTCAGGTTCTATAAACCTCAGTGACAAAAATTAATTTTTAATACAGTGTTTCACTATGAGTTATTTGTGTTCTCAGAGGCCACTGTATATGAAAAACACTGTCTGGGATTATTGATTACCAAGAATCTGTGTGCTTTCCATATCTTCTGCATGAGCAAAATACAAAGTTCTAGGCTAACATTAGGGAGCCAAATCATCTCAGGTCAGAGTTGTGATACTATGAGGGGAATACATAGTCAAGGAAAAATAAAATCAAGTCGAAGAAATGAAGAGGCATCATGACTACTTTATGGCTAGTGGTAACATTCAATATTACAAATAATAAATACTACATATAAGGAAATTTTATGTATGCACACACACACACACACACACACACACACACTTTTTTTTTTTCCAGAAAGTTCCAAGACTTTATATCCCTGGGTCAAACAATAACCCCACTTGTAATGCTGAAGCTAAGGCTGCCTGGAAATGTCAGGGCAGATAAGAAAGAGATTAAGCCATAATAGCCTCATGAGTGAGTAACTGAGGTTAAGGAGAACTGTTTCTTCCTCAATTCTGATTCTGAGATGAATGGTAAAAAAGGATCAGAAGACACAATGATTGGTATATGTCCATAAGTGAGATATATTCTGAGATATTACAAAATAACCCTATTTAAATAAAACAAAATTCATCTGCAGGCAAATGTAAGGCAGCATAAGTGCTGTGGTGATAACACAGCATTAGGGATGGTCAGCATGCATTATGCACATAGTTGGCATCATCAAGGAAAAATGTTTAAGTTGATATTTTAAGATTGAATGATTAAATAAACAAATAAATAAAGTATTCACCCAAAATAAATGGTGGAGAGCACATTTAAGGCAGACTGGTTAGTACATATACTTAAGTACTTAGTTAAGAATTATCAGCCTGGTATACTTAACTGCTTAGTTAAGAAATTAGTCTGGTTTGTTGAATTGCACAAAGAAGGCCAGTGTAGATGGGATATAATAACCTAGGAAGATAATTAATATGAGATTAATTAATTAATATGTGATTAATTTGGAGGCAAAGGCAATTGTAGATCAAGAAGTATATTTCAAACTATGGCAAAGACTTTTGGTTTTATCATAAGTACAATTGAAAACTACCATAAGATTTCAGTAGGGAGTAATTTGTGTGTGTGTGCACACACATCTATTTGCATACACATTTATAAATCAATATAGATGCAGAACCAATGGTACAACCTATTGGATTTAGTGTGTAGAATATGAGGGATGACTTACAGGTTTCAGTTTGGCAATTTTGTAGATAGTATTGTCATTAGTATATGTATTTATTTATGTGCATGCCTATATACTCTTATTATCATTTTAGATTTTTTTCTTGAGTAAGGATTGGGATATGTGAATAAGTTAGTTGGTAGAAGACTATTCAAGTTAATTGGAACTTGAATGTTAGCAGAGATGATTTAATGAAATCATAATTTTATATACTTTAATTATTTATTTATTTTGAGGCGAATTTTTCACTATTTTTCCCAGGATAATCAGAAACTCCTGGGCTCAAGCAATCTTTCCACTTCAATCTCCAGACTGCTAGGACTAGAGGCACACACTACCACACCTATCTTTGGATATACCATATAGTGAATGTAGAACCAATGGTACAACTTATTGGATTTAGTGTGTAGAATATCAGGGATGACTTACAGGTTTCAGATTGGCAATTTTGTAGACAGTATTGTCATGAGTTAAAATGAGAAAGATTGATATTTAAGCTTTATGGTCTGAATGTGCTCAATCTGGAATCCTCAAAGAAAGATTAAGTGACAACTCTATAGGTGAATCAGAAAGTTAAGAAATATGACAATACCAGAAATGAGACTCCACCTAAGCAGAAAGAAAGGATGAATTAAAACTGAATCTTGCAATCTTCAATGTTTAGAGGTCAATCAGAAGACAAGGGACCAACAATGCTCCTAATAATGAACAAAAATTGAGAAAAGATAAAAATAACAAAAAAAATTTAAGAAAAGAGATATTCATAAAAGTGAAAATTGCTCAAGAAAAAGATTAAATATTAAAAGAAAAAAATAACTTGTGGTTAGATAAGGCAGATCAACATGAAGGCTTGCATCTATCTAAAAATATTTGGATAAGATTTAATGAAACTTTCACAACTAAAGTTTATAGCTGGTAAGTTGCCCGGGCACAAACTAACTGAAAAAAAAACTGCTTGGAAACTTTGTGAAGAACTTTAACTGTGTCAATAATATGTAATCCTCTATGTGGCCTCTGAGAAGGAACACTAAGAAAATATTCTGAAATACAATAAGTTCCCTACCAGTGCCATAATAATGTTATTTCTAAGAGAAAAAAACCTACTAATAAATCCACAGTTAATCATTACAGGAATAAGCAAGCATACTGGCCCACCTACTTAACTGAATACTAAATACACAATTGAAGAAGTTTTGACACTGTTAAAAATATAAATATTTGTATATCAAGTGAAATGAACACAATTATGTAAACAATGCATAACACTGATATATTAGATGGATAGATGATACAGATATCATTCAAAGAGAAAGTACATCAAAATGTAAAGACTGGATCTTTATATAACAAAATTATATCTGAGTTTACCTCTTTACATTTTCTGTGTTTGAAACAAATTTGTACCAGAATAAGAGTTACTGTAAAGCTAAAAATAAATCTAGTTTAAACAATTTTTAATTTATTGCATGATATTAAAAATGTTTACAGCCTTGTAATGTGACTCAGTGGTAGAGCTGGTAGAGTGGTAGAGCTATCTAGCAAGCATGTGGCCCTTGATTTGATCCTCAGCACCAATAATAATAATAATAATAATAATAATCAATTACATAAAATAATTTCCATGACTTTGTTGAAAACCCCCATTATTTCTATTTTACAAGTGAGAAATATTTGTTTTAGATTTTTGTAGAAATAGAACTACTATAATTTCAGTGGCAAAATGACTTTAGTATCTAAGTTATAAATTTATTCAGGGAATGAAAATACATCTTTTGTTTTTACCTATACTTCCACTACGAGAAGCATATCTGAAAGAAATAATTATACAGGTATGTAATACCAACTATGTTAGAATTATGTCTCAGTACTTTGTTAGTACATCATTTGTAAATGAATTTAAATATTCATCCAAATAGGAGTAGCTGCATCCAATTAAATGTGATCCACCCATTATACAAAAAAGACACTCAATATATACAGAAAGAACAGTAGTCCACACTGTAATATTGACCTGACTAATGAAAGATCATATGTACATTTAATTCTTACTGAATACTACATAAGAATATCCCAGGTAATTACTGACTTTCAAATATATCCTGATGTCAGGTAATAAAATAATTTCTATTTATTAACACACTGTAATTTATATGACCCTTTTTCAATTTTTGACAAGTTAGAAAATACACAGGAAGTCTCTATGCACATAGTCTCCATTAGCCCTAGAGAGAAATTGCATGGATTAAAAAAAAAAAACTATTATATAAAATATTTTCCTATCACCCTCCCCTCAAAAAAATCCCCCACATTATTAGGCACAGAAAAAAGAAAGCACGTATTTATCACTGGCTATATGAAAAGTCTGTCACATGATTCTTTCACATAAGATAAGAAGTCTCCTTAATTATGCAGAAAGACCTTGATTTTTCCATAGCAAAATACCATACTGATTGGTATAATCAATAGAAATGTATTATCTCAACATTCCAGAGAATGGGAGTCTGAGATTAATAAGACAGTGTGGTTGACTACTGGTTGAGTTCTGGTGAGAATTCTCTCACTGGTTTGCAGATGGCTGCCATCTTGCTATGGACACATGATCTCTTCTTTGTGATGATACTGAGAGAGAGAACCAAGGAGAGCAAGTTCATTATTCTTTTCTTAGAAGGGCACTAATCCTGTCATGAGGTTCCTACCCTCATCTAACCCTTCTCCCCAAACACTATCTATAAATGGGAATTTGAGCCTCAACATAGAAGTTTGGAGGGGACATAAGTGAGTCCATAGCCGTCCTAAAGTCTAAAGGTTTTACTTTGTGAAATTGACTGTCTTGTATATCAACTCTTTATTATGTATTTGCATAATATTTCTATGTTGAGCAAATAAAGGAACATATAATTAATGTTTTTTAAAAGCCATTTAAATGTCATTATTCATTATTCAAAAAATATTACATTCAAAAAGTGATATTTAAAGTGTGTAAATTTTTTGGTGAATAGTCAAATACCAGGTATGGAATAATTAGGTAATAAGTATAATTATACTTAATTATGCAGTTTTGACATTTAATGCAAATATATGCTTTTAATTCATAATTATGTAATATAAGGAATTAAAAAGTTTTAATTTATTAGCATAAAAAAAGTAAATTTTATCACTCTAAAGGTAGAAGCCAAAAGTTGGAAATTGACATTATTTTTTCTTAATCTATGGACTTTAAGTATTAGTATAATTTCAGATGTAAATGAACAAATTTGATATTACAGAAAATTTAGCAGTCTCAAAGCATGATAAAATTTATAATCATGAGATTAAAATTACTGCTGGAAAAATTCTAAATCCTGTTTATTTTATAGGTGCATCTGAACAAAATTTTGTTTGATTCTGTATCACAGCCTGTCCCTCATTATTCAAAAATATTTAATTTATTTTTTAAGAGGACTTAGAATCAGAAGGGGATGGTAAATAAAGAAGGAAAATTCTGCTTGCATATTTTATGTTTAAAATCAACTGTAATATATTTATTGGGTTGCCTCTAAGGAAGTTAATTCCTAACTGACAAACATGAAGCATGTTGCAGACATAATTTTCCACTTAGGGCATCACTGGTTTGTAAGTAAGCTTCAGATTTTGAGACCTAGTTCTGCATAGCTCTTTTAGTACATGTCTTCTGCTTTTCCTTGATTGTAGCTGCTCAGGTTTTTCCAAGAACTAAAGTCCACATAGGTAATTGTTGCCGCCTGCAGCTATTGCCGCCTGCAGCAACGATACCGCTACCGCTACCGGGGAAAGAAATCGGAGGCATACTGGGAATGAGTAGGTTCTTTATTCTTGCTTCTTCTCTGCTTTCTCTTCTGTATTCTCTCTCCAACTCCAACCAACCTCTCGCCAGCCCTACCTGGTTAAATACTCTTCACCTTAACAAGTATACACGTGTCACAAGCTCAACTTACAGGTGCGTCACACAGTGTTCACGGGCACAGAAAGATTCTTAGTTGATTACATTAAGGTCAGGAGAAAACAATTAAACGCCTCCTCTTTGGCTCTCAGCCAGCCGCCATCTTAGCTACCTTCTCATTAAGGCTCTTACAGGTAATCAGGTGGGGTTCCAAAAAATCTAATTCTCATAATGGTCTTTCCCACTGATGGTCCAGAAACCACTACTCAAAGAGAAGTTTTCATTGAAACCCCCTTAAACCAACTTCAACTATGAAAATTTCCTGTTGTATAGGCTTAAAAAGACTTCAAAGTGATGATAGAACAGGACACTCTTTAAATCCATAATGTTCTTAACTCAAAGTACACAAAGATGTACCATTCTAGAAACACAAGGAAACAGACAGCTTAGAGCTTGACTAATAGAACAGAACCCAATAAAATAAAACTGCTTTAAAAATTTCCTTTAAAGATATTTTAGAGTTGTACAAAATCATACAAAGCTTACGTCCATGTATCCTAACACTTGGGAGTAGTGGAAATGTCACAGGATGTGAGTGAGATAAGTAGTACACTAATTAGTAAGGGTTTTAAAGAAACGGTTTCATGAGTGAGAATTGGAAGGCTTTAAGAGTATGTATTTTATCTCTATCTCCGAGTACAATCTGGATTCATTAAATATTACTGACATCATGAACATATCTGGCTTTTCATTTTGTTCCACCATAATTTCCATTAAAGTGGGAGACAGCTGGTAGTCATTGGAATTCAATATGTTCAAGCCATGTAATTTTGTGAAATTTAACCTTTCAGAGCTATGGTTTCCTCAACTGTAAAAGAAAATAGCAATGATTACTTTGTAAATTGTTATAAAAATTAACACAATAACACTGTTACTTTTAGGGCTGGGGCTGTAGCTCAGTGGCAAAGTACTTGCCTAGCACATGTGAGGCACTGGGTTTATCCTCAGCACCATGTAAAATAAACAAATAAAATAAAGGCATGTTGTCCATTAAAATTACAATTTTTTCTAAAATTCTTACTTTTACATTGATGTGTTTATTTCTATAAAAATAAGAAATTGACTAAATTGTTAAATTAACCTTTTAAAATTAAATAAGCTTATTTACATTCCATACCATATTCTCTGCTCAAAAATAGTTGTAGTGTAAAATAAATTTAAAAAATGTTTTAATGTAATGTGTTATTTTTATTAAGGGGGATATCTTTTAATATTATTTATTGCACTTAAAATTTTCTAACGCCTTACAAAAGCAAAGTATTGCCTTTTAAACAGTGTATTTTAATATAATAATATTTACAGAATTATAATTATTGAGCTATCTTGTGTTATTTGTTAAAAAAAAATGTGGGGCATTTTGATTTTAATCTCTGCCTTTAAAAAATAATTTTTTTTGTAATTTTCAGTGTGTAAGGGAGCCAAGAACTAGCTAATAATATAGATGTTTACAAATACACATATGCTTCTAGCTGAAGTTTTTAGAGTTTGAAAAGTAATATATTAAGCATCTATAAATTAAGGGGTATTAACAGGTATAATGGAATATTTTTTTTACTTTATTCTTTTTTCTATATTGGATCTTACAAAACTCAATTGTAGTGGTATTCCCAAAACCACGTGGGTTTAAGAATGAACTCAAGAAAATACTTGTGTGTCAAAGGGACTGGAGTGTAGGGAGAGAGGGATTTTTCAGGGTGACAGGATCTCCATTCCATCTGACGCATGGACACCAGAAGGCACTAAGACCAAAAGAAATAGTTTCTGTCACCTCCAAATGTAGGGAATGATTGCCCAGCAGGGTTTTTCAGACTGTTGAAAAGACTAGTGCAACCTAAAAGCCTCCTCCATAAAGCAGCCTCATCATTTGAGTGCTCTGTAAAAACCAGAGGGACATGATTTCCTTTTGTTATCCAAACATCCTTTTCTAGCAGCAGCCCTTCAGTGTTTTCAATTCTAGTTGAAATGAAAACTGATCATATGTAAGAAGCACCAATTAGGAGAATACCATATGTGAATTGATAACATACATTTCACAGTCTAAGCTTTGTATAATTTAATGACGATTGTCAAGAAAAATCATATTAAAAGCATTTACAATCTCTTTAACCTTTGTAAAGTATCTAATAGATACAAAGCCTTGTGGGAGTTATTAAGCCTAAATATCAGAGAAAGGTAAAAACAGTACATTTCAAAAATGTGGCTTTGATATTATAATTACAATCCGCTGCTTCTGGGTGGCACTGGGATTTATTAAATTATCCACTAAGAAATAAAAGTTTACTGAAAGTTAATATGAATTTTAAAAATTCTTCTATGTAAATATATTTTTCCCATCTTTAGGAATTACTGGTTATACTCAAAGTATAATGATGGATCATGCATATAGCTCAGTGGTGGAGCACCTGCTAGGGTGCAAGAAGGCCTAAAGAGGGCGTAGCTTGATGTCCAGTACAGGAAAAAAAAAAAAAAAAACTATATATATATGTGTGTCTGTGTGTGTGTGTGTGTATCCACACACACACACACACACACACACACACATACATAGTTCTTAAAAGTTTTCCTGTAAGAATTTTAAAAATAATAGTCCCTCTGAAATATATATATATATACACACACACACATATACACACACCCATATTATATGCATATATGTAATGTCAACTACTGATATCATCATGGTTACATTAATTTAATGTGGATAATTTTCTTTAATGAAGGATTAATGTCATTTTAAAATTATGTATATTCTTCCTATATACCACTCAATTATATTAGAGGAAGAAGAAGGAAATCATAAGAAATATTCTTTGGATTTCTGTATTGAAAAAAATATTTAGAATATATTTTAATATGTTTATTGTAAGTTGTAATAGTCTATGTTATTTGTAATGTGTTTATATTCTTTCAGAATTCAAGAATAAAAACACTGGACATGAGGAATCTATTTTTTATTCAGAACTGTGAATTCAAATTAATAAAACTAATATTGTTCTGTAAATATGCTTAGTTCCACAAAATGTACAAAAGTTAATATGCTTAAATCTTATAAACCATAAAATTCATCATTTTTTTCCACTGAGTAGATTTTGGAGAGCAGAAATTGGAGACAGAGTCTAAGTCAGGGTCATCATTCATTGCCTTGCAGTCTGTAAGAATAGATGAAAAGGAATGCTAGTGGCCAGCACTTTGCTCGCTCCTGCATATTGTTCTCTACAATAGTTTAATAAAAGAAGTGTGAGATTGACCATGTGCTCTTTCATCTAATTTTCAAATTTGAAGCTTTAGAGACCAAATAAGCACCAATGGCAGCATCAGTAATGAATACATCCTCCAAATGAGCCCTATAGTTTAGTAAATTACCAACACAATTCTCTGTAACACTGTTGTGAAATTAGCTGAGAAACATGAGATACTGAGAGTAGGTCATTCTAGTGATTGACAGGGAAACTTCTCACAACAACTATGTATGTCATGGGATTCCCTGCATTAGGTAAGAGCCTCCACCCCATCTATCTTTGGCTTTCCCTGGAAAGGCTGAGAGTATCCATGAACCAATGTTTTCAGAACCTCTTTTATGAACTCATGACTCTAATCTTTTGATATTTCTGAGGTATTACCAAAAGCCACATCTTGGCTTTTTCTCCTGGAGTCTACCTTACTGACAGTGGATCTCTTAATTTTCAAAATGTTTGCACTCTGAAAGTTGAGATTTTCCCAAATCACCTGGTTATGGTTTCTTCTTATTTAAAAAGTCTTCCCCTACTTACCTCTTTGATCTTGCAGTTTCCTCTAAGAATAATAAATTTAAAAAAACCCTGCAACTTCAATATTTTGCTTGGAAATCTCCTCAGCTAAATGTACACTTTTATCATTTATAAATTCTACTTTCCACATAACTGCAGGACACTACTGTGCTATACAACAGTGATCTCTTTCTTCCAGTTTTCAATAACATACTCTTCATTTTCTCCTGAACCTTCAACAAGAGCACTTTTAACACCCATTTATTAACTATCTATGAGTCATAATTTAGATAATATATAAAGCAATATATGTTTTCTTTATCATGGTCTTCATTTGCTTCTGTGTCCTCACTAGCAGAATCATTAACATCCATATTTCAACTAACAATGTGTTGATAGACATCTTATCTTTTTCTGTTTGTTTTCCTCCTCACCCCCATTTTTACCAGCCTCTTTCTATATCAAATTTCAAGTTATTTCCACATTTTAGGATATTTATTACAATAACACCCCACTTTCAGGTACCAAAATCAGAATTTCATTTCTGCCAGGACAAATTAATACAAATCAAGAAACTTAACACAAATTTATTATTTTACAGTTGAGAAGTTCAGAAATCTAACAGGAGCCTCATCAGACTAATATAAGGATTCCTGTAGGATCTAGTTAGAAAATTTTACTTAGCTTTTCCAGCTTCTAAAGGCTACCTGCTTTCCTGAGCTGGATCATGGCCCTCTTTATCCATCTTCAAAGTCATCAAGAACAGGCCAAGCAGTTCTCATGATACTCTCTTTCTGGTTTTTCTCTGAAGATTTTTTCCCACTTTTAAAGATTCTAGTATTTACATTGCTCCACCCAGATAATTTGGAATAATTTCCTTATGTTAAAGTAAAATGAATAACAATTTCAGTTTGTATTATGAACTTAATTACTCTTTGTCATGAAACTAATATATTACCATGTTTTTTAGGGTTATTATTCTGACTACTGTATTTGGAATCATTAGTTCAAGAATATTCAAATGACAAGATTCAAATCATTATAGAATTCATCCATGCTCTGCCAGGGACATCATAGATTTTAAATGCTTAACTCTGTGGGAAACTGATGGGCAGCTAACAGAATGAGGTCTATGGAAAAATCCTTTATGAACCCTAATGGAACATCTATCATTATTTCCTAACAACATCAAGCTTAGGCACCTTATCAGGAAGTTAGTCAAATCTTAGGCGTCTTGTCCATAAGTCAGTCAAATCTTTTGCTACTTTGTTAAAGTGACCCATTGTAACAAATCCCCACCACAATAGAATGCACCAGAATAAGATGCCAATTAGCTATTTAAGTCATGATTTATTGTTTTTACACAAATGACATCTGGATCTATATTCTATGAGATATGATTTCTTTATCAATGGCCTAACTGCCTAGTATTAATGACTATAAATGACATAAGTTCAATTTAGGAAATCCAATTCTCTTTATAACCGGGACCAAACATGTTGACATTATTGGCTTACACCCTTGGCAAAGCTCTGACTGGGAGTGTACCAATGTATTATATAAGTAACAGCATAATACTCATAATCATTTATGAACTGATTTTATTTTATTTAAATGTACATATGTGCATATTTGTCCATTCCAGAATAGATGAAAAGACAAATACAGTTACTTCCTAGTTATATTATGGTGTTTCTTGATGAGGAAACAGATCTCCTTCACATAACATTAGAGATATACAATGCTGAGAATCTCTGATTTTAAAATGCAAAACTTCTTTACCTCTCATTTAGGGAAATTATCTGTGGGAATATTGTGCCTGCAGTTGAAGATTTGGCTTCTTCTACACTCATGCAACTCCGCTGATCTAGGATTAACTAGTTCTACGTAATTCCCACACAAGCATGTGTCTCAATCAATTCCCAGTATACACTATGAACCAAGATACATAGTTGTGCAGGAAACTCCCCCAAGAACATTATATGGTGGTGACTGGTACTCGCCAGTGCTTACCTTGAAGTAGTCATTACAGTCCCTGACAGTACATTCATGGAGAGTGTGTTTGTGTTTGTTTCTTGTTTATTGTTTACCTATAAACCAATTGACACTTAAAGTAGTTGATGTAAGAGGTAGGAAAATATGTTTCTCTGTTATTTTATTTTCTGCTCTTCTTTCCTTGACCTAAAGAGAGAAGCATTCAAGTCTAATATGTAAAGATGCTCTCCAAAGTCTCTCCTGGAGAATTCCCCAAAACCAAATGAAAGTAAGACACTCAAATCCAACAAAAATGGACAGTGTGTAAAAAGCATGAAAATACTGCTTCTTTTTCTTTAATGTCTTTACTAATTGTCATTTTTACACATTTATCTCAAGATCATTAGTACTTCTTAAATTAATAGTGACAACTTACATTTTTGACATGCTAATCCCTTACCATAAAGAAAAATTAATTTAATTCTTTTTACTAGTAGATACTATTTTTCTGAATTATGTCAGTAAAGGAAAAGAAAAAGAATGTATCTATGTACATAATTAATTTTATAATTTGGAATACCTGAAATCCATTTATAGATTAGGAAGGAACACAAGCTTTAGCCCATTACTAAGGAAACCACATGAATAGATGCAGCTTAACAGTATATTGACATATTATTCAGAATATAATAATTTTCTTCTTATCTGTTAATTCTTATTATATTTACAATGATGAAAAGCTTTGAAGTTAATATTAATTTCAGTTGGAAGAAAAATAAATTAATGATGCCATATCAGATACTTGAACAAAAATAAATAAGTTGGGATCAGGATTTATAGCTGTCTTCTTCAGTGCCAAATGTAAAAATTAAAGCTGTTTTAGATAAGCTTTACAAACTGTGTGAAAATTAGCTTAAAACTTTCAGGCATTAAAAAACAGAAAACAAGAAGCAGATGGGCCTACACTTCTTTAGAGAAGAACTGTCTGTTTCTCCTTATGATCAACTGAAAAGCAAGAAAAGAAAATGGAACAGAACACCCAAGATTTCACACGGTTGCTACACATTGCCATTTATTCATTAGATAGACAAATATATTCATATTAGAACATTCACTCTTATTCAATATGCTCATACCATCATGTTTGAGAGCTTGATTTTTATATCTGAAATTGTTTAGCTTATACTTATTCAGGGTGAATATTGACCTACATTTTCTAAATTTTATGATATATTTATGGTAAAATCTATAGTGTAATAAATATAAGAATCACTCAAAAGCATACTCACCACATATTATTTAGTTTTACTTTATTATGCCACTTATAAAAATTATGAAACTCTATTTTTACCTGTAATAACTCATTTCTAATGCTCTACCTTCCTTATTGTGGTAGAAACACCTAACTGTCTTCAATATTGTTGAAAAACTTTTGGTAAGGATATCAATATGAGGGAATATGATATTTAACAATTTTAAATTAATGAAATTGTGGAATGAACAAAAATAATTTTTAAGATTTATGAATTCTCATTTCTTCCAACATGGCTCCAATGGACTAAATCTCGACCATGCAGGTAGTAATTGTAGATGTGTTTGCCAGTCAGTGAAGACTTGCTGTCCATTCTCAATCACACTCACACAAACTGCAGGAATACATCATGTCATCATCTTCTGGTTTCTAGATCATCACTGGCATGTTATTTCTCAGATCACATTTCTTCTGCATCTTTGTTCACGCTGACGGCTTATGCAATTTTCTCCATCTCATCCTGGTGTACTATCTCACCGACAAAGGACATATGTTCCTGAGACATTTATAAAACACATTAATGTCAAAAAATCGTACTTTTTTCATATAATTATATTATAAAAACATTTTCTTATAGAAATGATTTCATTCCAAGCTAGAATGTTTACTTTACATTTTTTCTATTTCATGTCAGAAGAATTTGGTCCCTACTAATAGACATCTATCTTTCTACATATCAACATACAGTATCTTTCAAGAGACTATAATTATCTCATTTGGAGGTGTTAATATTCCCATGTAAGTATTGCTATTATTATCTGCAATAAAGTGGATTTCATTAATGTAACTCTTATTACAGTTTTCACAAAAGCTCCAATACTTTCTTTAATCTCTCAAATCTGTTCTCCTTCCTTTCCTCTGTTTACATTGCTTTGCTCAGGAACTCACAATCCCCTTTTAGGATGGATGCAATAGACTGCTAATTAATTTCTAGCCTTCAACCTTAACAAGTTTCCAACTTAATATGGCTATTAAAGTAGATGTTTGAAACACACAAAGCACATTGATTTGATGTCATATTCAAAGACTTGTACGTAGCCATAACAGTGTCTTCTATATTGTGTTTCATATGATGTCAACTGTAATCCAGAGTGGGATTCATAGGAAATATATAAAAGTTGCTGGTACAAATAAGCTTAAGAAGTTGTGGATATAATAGTTTTCATTACTGCATGCCTGTCAGAATATTTTGAACTTACAGACATTTGGGATATACCAAAGGACCAAATGGCATGCAGCATTTATGTTTGTAAATTCTGGGGCATAGGCAGGGAGGAACATAAATAGTTATGAACACAATTTGAAAAATGCTGGGCCAATGGAATAATTTCAAACTCTCATGTGTGGCAATATGAGGGCTTTTAATTCTGGCTACCTCTAAAACCTGGCCAGTTGACTCTGTCTTTTGTGGTAATTCATGATACACTTGTAGGCACTCCATATTTACCATGCATGCTGTTGTACTTGCCTATCAGGCTCTGTCCTAGGAAAACTCCTGCCCCATTCCTTGAAATCAGCTTGAGACTCACTCTCTTTAATCCAGTGTTTCCCCCTTCTGTTCTTTTAGATCATTTGGGAAATCTCCAGATCCTTACAAATGAGGCCCTGATATCTGTTTTCATACCTGTCGCTGATTCTGAAAGAATGGTTGTATTGGGAAATATTGTTCTGATTTTCCAAACAGGGTTCACTACAGCACTGGGTCAGGGTGCTCACTGAGGTTCTATTACGGTACCTGCTTGTAGGCTTTATCACTAAATCAGAGCTATTATTATTGGAGTCTGTATTTTTGTACAATATTACTAATCTGATATAGAGTCTGTATTCAGTAAGTATTTACTAAATAGAATAAAATTGGTGTAACATCGGATTTTAAGTTCCTGTAAAGATGGACAATTTATATGTGTTTATTATTTTTTGTGTTATAATGGAAAAGCAAAAAAAAAAATCACACTTGCAAATAATTGCTATCATCATGAACATCAGAAACAGGATAATTGGAAAGAAAAGATCATTAAAATTTTGAGAATTGCATGAGTAGAAAATACATCTTTTGTATTTGAAATAAGAATATAAAGAAGACAAACCTGGGAGGCCTAAATTAATAATCGTAAGTGCTGAAATACTATAAATCATTTGAGCTTTGTAAAGATAGATTAAACAAAAACACAGCAACTTGTGTAACAGTCTTTAGCATAATGAGATGAAAATCACTGTATGGAAGATTATGTATGAAATAAATGATTTCTTTTGCCAAAAGCACAGTGTACATTTAGGGGAACAGCTAGCAATAGAAAAGGCCAGGAAAAATAATTGTCAAAGAGAAAATTGACTTTACATGTAAACAATGAGTCTGTGGATAACTCATCAATACTTGAAATAACAGTCTTTAAAATCTACTTATATAAAGCAATGGCAAGAAACAATCAGCAATATTTAAATAAAAGTAAAATCCATCATACTAATTAAAATAGAATTAAGATCTCAATACACAGATCAACAATCAAGTGGTGTGCATATAACCCAATTCAACAATAGTAAATATTTAATTTCCATTCAAAATCTATTCTTCTCTTCTCCTTTTTAGCAAAATCCTACTTTTGTTGGGGTGGCACTGTGTTGCACCTACAAACTTTTCCAGCTTCTTTAGCAGAACCAAGTTGTGGCCAATAAGATACATGTGGAAATTTTGAACCAGCCTTCTGAATATGTCTGTATTAGGAGATGAATTCAGCTTTCCACCATTCATGGAGACATGATGGCTGGAGCTGCAGTGATAACCAAGGACAATGAGGTGGTCCTGAGATTGGAAGACATTTGCCAAGTATGACAGAGAGAGGTTAGATAGTCACGGAGTTAAAGAATCATGGAGTCCTATAATGTACCCTAGACTATCTACTTTGGTACATTTTCACTTTATTTCTCTAAGCTCATTTTTTTCTTATGTCTGTTGCTAGTAAGAAAATAGAATACCAGATTGAATGACAATGTTGATTTTTGAATGACAATTTTCTAACAGATTCCATTTGGTAATTTTTTCCCAGAAGTAAGTGTCCAAATGTCTTTCCTAAACATGTGAAAGGGGAACCTAGAGAGATGGAAATTAGCAGTGCCTGACTTTTCTGAATGACTGACATCCCAAATGGCCCTACTTTTCAAAGAAAACCCAACGGGTACTCGTGGGTTGCATTGAGATATGTACAAAGTTGCTATAGTACTGAAGTAAAAGTTACCTTGTGGTAAATTAATTAGGGAGTTTCGAAATGTAGAATAACTTATTCATCTGCACATTTGTCTAAATCATTTGATATAAGAGGTATTCTTTGTGAGCCTGAAATTTGATCAAGGTGACCTAAGAATGCTTTTAGGAAGGCACAACTAGATTTGACTGTAACTAAGGAAACACACATTAAAATGATTATATTTAACTATGTTCAAAGAGTTTGAAGAATGTATGAAGGAAAGAGAGATAAGACTAAGAAATAAAATGGGGACTCAGATAATGTCCCTAGCCTTAGTCAGATTAGAATATACCTAATTTGAATAAATAAATTTGTATTTTCTGTGAGCTTCATTATCATCAGTCTAGTTCTGACATTTAGGTTGTAATGAACTCAAAAAAATAGTGTCACCCTGTTGGGATATGTTTGATGAGCCAGCTGGCAATCCTCATGTGATTTCTATCAGGACCACTAGCATTCAGGTTCCTTAAACATACCAGTCCCCATACTGGACTATCTTTGTCCAGTACTCGCCATAAGTCAGTAATATTCAAAGTACAACCTACATTAGGAATATAATATGTAGAAAGTTATTCCAAAACCCATGTAGGGAATATCATATATAGGAAGTGTTTTGTCATTATCATTCTTGATTTCCATAAAATATCTTTTCTAATTGATCCTTTTCTTATTTCCTTTCTTAACAGCTTTATTGTTTCTCTTATAAATAGTAGCAGTTTCTGTAAGGTTCAACACTTTCTGCTCACTCTAGTTTTCACTTTAATAAAAAAAGTCCCCCAATGAGAAATAACTTCATTACTTACTCCTGAGTGCAATGAAATTCCTCCAGAGTTGCTATACTTGTCTTCACTTCTCCTATTCTGTTTTATCTATTCCAACCCAAATTTCCCTCATCTCTCCACGAAAGTGCTATGGAATACTCTTCATGCTGCTAAACACAAACATCAATGCTCTATCTTCACCCAACTTAGCCATTCATCAGATCTCTATACAGATCACAATTCAGCAGTACATATCAGAATCTTATTTTCCAGAACTCCATGCATTTTGGATGTCTCATAACTCAGTGATTCCTTCTCCAGTAACTTGCACTTTCTCACCTTCTCTCCAGTGTTTCCAACTTGTATACCCAGGGCTTAGTTTTTCTCTTTTTTTCTCTATAAATATTCATCCCTTTGGTGTTCTCAGAGATTTACATATCCTTGTATCCCTCTCTGATCTTATCTCTTACTACTCTTCCAACCACACTGAAGTTTTGCTGTACCTTGAATGTACCAGACAGTTTTCCCTTCGTAGGGTTGTTTGCATTTACTTATCCCCTTTTCATCCCATAATCTCTTTTCTACTGGAATAAAAGTCTGACAGAGTTATCTGATTGGGACCCTTGTATCCCTCTCTGATCTTATCTCTTACTACTCTTCCAACCACACTGAAGTTTTGCTGTACCTTGAATGTACCAGACAGTTTTCCCTTCGTAGGGTTGTTTGCATTTACTTATCCACTTTTCATCCCATTATCTGCATCTCCATATTCATATATCTATTCAAATACAGTTTTTCAAAGAATCCTACCCACTACTGTTTGTAAATTATAATTATCAACTCCTTCCTCCTCAATTCTTCCCAAACCCCAATTTCTCCTTTGTCTTTTCAACAAAGTTCTTGCAAACTTCCAACAAAATAAATGTTTTCCTTCTGATTCCTTGAGTGGTGTTGAGTGTCCTCTCTGCACATAAACACTTCAATAGAAAGAACCTTTGTTCTTTTGTTCAGTATAGCAGCCTGGTGCCTAGGACTGGTCATGTCACATAACAGCTGCTCAGTAAATACTAGATGGATAAATGAGTGGATGACATTCCTTGTCTTGGTTTTATTGTCACTCTGTGATGACTATTTAGTGTTTTCCTTTCCACACAGACCTTACATTCTCTGATTTTTTTTTTACTCATCCAAAAAAAAAAAAAAAAAAAAACAGGTACCAAAAGCCAGAGACAAATTATTACTCAAAAGAATACTAAGTAGGAATGAAGAAGAAATCACTGACAAAAATCTAATGAAGGGAAACAAACTTAGCTGTTAACAGTATAAACCCAGAAGCTGATATCATGACATTTCTGCTAGTCAATACTTGTGAAAACATGCATGACTTCCTTCAACTCTCTGTGCATTGTTTTCTTCATTTGCAAAATAGAAACAATAGTGCCTACTTGATCAGGTTGTGAAAAATAAACATTCTTGTATGTGAAGTAAGTTTAGCTTAGCATATAATAAGTACACTATGTGTGTGCATTTTAAAGATAAGGGACACATTAAGCATAAAAGGCAGCAAGATATTTTTCTCTTAAGGTGTGACTTAAAGTTTTCAGATCCATTTATCCAGAATTTTTATTTTTGCTTATCCCTGAACAACAGTCTCTGTGACCTTGAGTGACTCACTAAGTGCTCAGACCTTGGTGTTCTTATCAATAAAATGAAGTAATTGATCTATATAATTTCCCAAATCCCTAAAAGCACCAAAGGTTCATGCTTTTCTGAATGCTCAGTAAGTAAAGTTTTCACACCAATAGGTCTGAGATGATATTTCTTCTCACATTTATGTTAATGGCTTTATTCAGTAGAAAGATGAGATTTGTGCCTTTACATTGATCAGGAGACAGAAATGTATCTGATGCTCATTATCATCCCTGGTGTGCTCTTTATCTTCCAAATTTCTAGATGGTAAGACTTCTTGAAAGTACAAGGCAAATGAATAGGTAAGACAAGGACAAAGGTAATGACATATGGAGTCAAATTTAGTGCAATTGCAAATAGGAATGACATGGATGCTGATGATGAATATTAGGTAAAAGAGAGATTAATTAAGAAAAAAACTAGACCAAGGAAAAATAAGAAGTTAATATTATATCACTCAGGAACAATGAGAAATTTTAAATGCTTTAGCTCCTTCAAAAATGTTGTGACTCACAAAACAGCCTAAAACATATTCTACCACTTTGCACCACCAAAATTGTGCTGTAACTTCTTTAAAGATGACTTGAGAATGTCCCTTAACAGAGGATGGTGGAGATAGATGCTTTAATGGAAGTGTTTGTTTTTATCACTTGGTATTAGAAAACCTATTTGGATCTCAGTAGAAATTATTTTATTGGCGACTTCATTAAATTCTGCACATTTATTTTTCTGGCAGTGTGATTCTAGAAAGGCAGAGGCCTCTTAGAACTATATTCTGCTTCCTGTCCTCATTTCTACTCCCTTACACTGTAAAGTACTAGCAGCTTGGATACATCTGAGCCCTCAACAGCTGATGCTCCTGTACCCTCTGCCACTTGGCTCCTGCCTTCTGGCAGCTCACATTGGCACTCACGGTCCCCGCTGTTTCTAGGCTCAGAGGAGTAAATGCATATTGCAGAGTTGTTAAGAAGGCAGGCTCTAGTGCCAGAATACTGAGATTCGGACCCTTACTCTAAAACTTACTAGGTGTGTGTGACTTTGGGCAAGATACACAACATTTTTATGCCTTAGTTTCCTTGTCTGTAAAATTGAGATGATTATAGTACCTAATTTATGTGATTGTTGTGGAGATTAAATATGTTCATGCCCATGTAAAGTACTTAGCAAGTGTATACTTATTTAAGCCTCAGGTAATTTACTCATACCAAAATATTTCATAGAAACCTGAGATTTCTTTTGAAGGCTTCTTATGTATTCTAGAAAAAAATTGTTTTAATTATTAACACACCATGAATAAGGATGGCACCAGAATTCACAAAATGCATATTGTGAAGTTTCTTATTATTCAATATACTACTCTTTTAACTAGTAGCTTCTTCAGCTTCAATGATTCTTGTGATTTTAAATTGTTTTGGTTGTAACACACACACAACTGAATCTTCACCCCCAAAATATTGCTTTTAAATTGTGAAACTGTTTTGAATATAATGATACTTATCTACATACAGTTTAAAAATAAACCTATTTTCAATGATTGTCATTAATAACATTCAACTTCAACTGTTGTGCCTATACTTAAGAAATACTTTAAAATAAACACATCATTTACCACAGAACTATGCTAATGTGGCTGCACTGATTTTTGGTGATGCTAAGACATCACCAAAGTTCTCAACCTTTGTTTGTGCATATGATAAAATATAAAAGAAGACTAGATACGTTTGACACTCACTGGGACATTCATGGTCATTTCAGTAAAGGAAGGACAAGGTGGTCACCTAGGTAAGCTCATTGTCTTCTTCTAGTCATTAATTCTAGTAGGTACCAAACTGGAGACAATTTTGCTAGTTCAGGGATATGGACACTATTTTTTAAGTCCTGGAATTTATCAGCCACTCTTAGGAGCTGGTACCAAAAAGTAAAGAATGGGGCATTTTTGTGGTCAGAATAGTGATTACTTTTCTCTCTCCTTGATACTGGAAGTGAAGTTTAGGATCAGACAATGAATGTTTTACCCAGAATGTATTAGGAATCAAAGCTTTCATCATACTGGTCAGCAAAACTAAGAAGCCAGAAAAAAAAGAAAAAAAAAAAAAAAAAAAAAAAGTTCTAATCTAATAGATTAGGTGGAGTTCCTTCAGCAAGCTAAAGTACTATAGTCACAGTCAAATCAGTGGGAATTAACCCTCCCCCATTCATGGGCAATTCTCTGTCAGAAGCTTAGGGAGTAATAGACCAAGGAGGTGTAAGCCCTACTTTTTGATACCATTGCCTTTGGGGAAGAAACAGTGAAAGTTGGTTCAACTCTAATTGGGATTGGAGAGATATTTTTAAATGCCTAAACCCTATTCAAACAACAGGACTACTTGAATTAGACCATGCCAGAAATAGACAGAAGTAAAACCCAACCCCAAACTTCCATTTCTATCTAGGTTTGGAGAAATAAGGGCCTGTATAAATAAGGTTTCATACGGAAGGAGACATCAACAACACCTCACCAGAGGGTGAAGACTTCCTGAGAAAAAGAAAGTCAGGAGAGCCAAATTTTCCCCATTTAGCACCAGTGACAGAGGATGAAATGGAAGGAGCTGTACAGTTTATGCCTCATATTTTTTTTTCTTTCTGTTCATGAACTCAATAAATAGCTTCTACCTTTAGGTACCTCTCATTAATATCAACAGTTCAGAAAGATTTGCAACTCACAATTATCAACTGAGTACAAAAGGCATTCTGTAAAAGGATTACCTGGTTCCAGTTTATAAACATTCTCAAGCAGTATGTCTTCTTACTTTTTCCGTAAATTATATCATTCTTACTACAGTAACTTCAAGGATTTCCATGCCCTGTGTCTTGGTAAAACTCCATTACCTTTCACTAGAATATTTTAATACCATTGAAATTAGCATGTGTGCTAATAAGCATTTTGTGGCTGTTAGCAATACTTGAGAAAAGCAGCTTAAAAGAGAAAATATGTATTTGGGCTCATGGTTTCAGAGGTTTCAGTCCATGGTCATTTAGCTGGTTCCATCATTACTGTGGGCCTGAAGAAAGACAGGACATCATGCATGGCAGAAGAGCATGCTGGAATAAAGCTGCTAAGCTCATGGCAGCTAAGAAGCAGAAAGAGAGAGAGAGAGAGAGAGAGAGAGAGAGAGAGAGAGAGAGCAATCCAAGGGACAAGATACATAACCTCAGTGACATACTTCCTCCACTTAGGCCTCACCTCCTAGAGTTTCTACTCCCTCCCTAATAATGTCATCAAATTATGAATCCAGGAATGCATTAACCCAGTGATATGGTTAGAGTCCTCATGATTCAATCACCTTCCTGAAGTCCCCACCTCTGAACACTGCTACATGAATAAGAAACATGTGAAGCTTTGGCAGATATTCCAGATCCAAACTATAGAAGCAGGTTTGTTTTTTGTTGTTGATGTTGTTGTTGTTTTTGGTTTTGGTTTTTTGCTAGTTCTGTAGTTCTTACACACACACACACACATATATATATATATATATATATATATATATATATATATATATATGGTGGCCACCATGATAAAAATTCTTCTGCTTCTTTTCTAGAAATCTGACACAGTGATTAGAACAGAGGGGATGCTCAGGAAGTAGATATTAAAGCAGTGAATGAATACTAAATCAGAGCTCTGGCAATGCCAATCTCCTCAAAAAATTTAGGTAGGTCCTTGTGACGTACAATATGTCTAGTTCTAAGCATAATATTCATATCTTCTAAACCTAGCCCCAAGTCTCCATTCCAAAAGTGTCTAATGCAATATCTGGAAAGGGTATATTTTAGTTAGACTAAACTATCAATCTATCTAAAATGGATCGTCTCACAGTACACCTTGCCATTGAATATATAATACTGTTACATCAGCTTAGACTCCCTTTTCTTTTTTCATCCTTTCAAATTGTATCTATCATTTAAAACAAATTCAAGTTTCACATAATTTATAGGTGATTCTCCAAGGGGAATACATTTCTGAGTTTATAAATCATTTGGTTTTAATTATTTTTAGCTGGTATCATTCTTTTTTTATTTGTTTTAATTAGTTATACATGACAATAGAATGCATTTATGCACTGTGATATATCATACATAGATGGGATATAATTTCTCATTTTTCAAAGTGTATATGTTGCAGAATCATATTGGTCATGTAGTCACATATATACATACAGTAATAATGTCTGCTTCATTCCACTATCTTTCCAATCCCTTCCCTCCCCTCCCTTTACTTCCCTCTACCTAATCTAAGGTAATGCTATTTTTCCCTAGTGCCCTCCACCTTATTGTGAAATAGTATCCGCATATTAGAGAAAACATTTGGTCTTTGGTTTTGTGGGATTGGCTTATTTTGCTTAGCATATTCTCCAACTCCAATCATTTACTGGCAACTGCCATAATTTCACCCTTCTTTAAGATGAGTAATATTCCATTGAGTATATATACCAAATTTTCTTTATCCATTCATTTATTGAGGGACACCTAGGTTGGTTCCATAGTCTAGCTATTGTGAATTGAGCTGCTATAAACATTGATGTTGCTGTGTCATTATAGTAAGCTGATTTTAGCCCTTCGGGTATAAACCAAGGAGTGGGATAGCTGGGACAAATGGTGGTTCCATTCCCAGTTTTCTGAGGAATCTCCATACTGCTTTCCATAGTGGTTGCACCAATTTGCAGTCCCACCTTTAATTTAAGTATATGATGACAATATTCAAAGGAAAAAATATCAATTTTGAAAAAAGTAGGTATTTTTCTTTATGCAGGTCAACTGTCATTAATAATTTAAAAATATTGAATTTACTTCAATATTTTTAATTTTGTCTTCTCCAGGAATTATTTTAACTTATTCTTTTCTCAGATACTTCCAGTTTATTCATAGTCAACCACACCTGCATTTCCCTGCTATCAATCAGAGATCTCCACTTCAGAAGCCAGAAGTCCATGTATACAGTTTAATGCCTCAGGCATCAAAAATCTTTCATGTTTCTTGACTATACTAAGCTAGAACTTTATCACCTCTTATTTTTCTGTAGAATTATGTTTATCTGCTTTGATTTCTTTCACAGCCAAATATTGTGATTCTATCTTTATTCACTTTCCTTAGAAGTTGAAAAGGGAGCTAAATCCTAGGGAAACATGGTCACTTAATGAATATCACCTCTATTATGTCTCTTTTTTTCAGAATGATATTGATTCCTCTTCCATAGTATCATTTATATATTCATATACTTTGCTTTCTCATCGAATCTCTGGCCCTACATTATTCTTTTCTTTTCTGTAGAACAGCCCAAGGGCCTCAGTTATAGCTCAGTGGTAGAGCACTTGCCTAGCAGATATGAGAGATATGAGGCCTGGGTTAAATCCCCATGACTATGAGGGAAAAAATACAGAAAAGAAAATAAATTATAACACAAGTAGTTGGGTTTTTTTTCCCCTTTAATCAGTTGAGAGAAGTTGCAAACTTGATGTTCTATGAATTCCACATTCCTAAGTGCAATTTCTTAAAATAAGGACATTATCTAGAATACCCTCAATATACCCATCAAAATCAGGAAATTAACACTGATAAGCTAATGTGTTAATTTCTTCTGTTGTGGGTTGAATTGTATTCCTCAAAAATTCATACATTGAAATCCTAAACTTCCATACCTCAGAATGTGAATATAATTGGAAAGAGAGGTGATGAAGGTAAAACAAATCTAATGTAATCTGATGAGTGTCCTTAAGATAAAAGGAAATTTGGACACTGGAAGAGACAACAGGGTTGTAGATCCATGGATAGATGACTGGATAAAGAGGCAGGAAGGACAAACCAAGGACAAGAACCTCAGGAGAAACCAACCCTGTTAGCACCTTGGCCTTGGACATCCAGCCTCCAGAGCTATAAAAAACAGGTGAAAGTTTGTTGTTCAAGTCACCCAGTGTTTTTTATTTTTACATGGAAGTTCTAGAAATCTAACACTTAAACCCCATTCAAATTTTTCAATAAAATGTGTAGTGATATTCAAAGAGAAATTTCCATTTGTATTCAATTGCCATATCACTATTTTCCATCAACGTGGAGTAGTCCCTTATTCTTGCATTGATTTCCATGACCTGAACACTTGAAGAGTACTATTTGGTTGAAATTCTTTACATAAAGATGTTTGATTTGTTTATTCATCTGTTGATGGACACCTAGGCTGGTTCCACAACTTGGCTGTAGTGAAATAAACCAAACTCACAGTCAAGAATTGTTATGTTTTCTCTCATATGTGGAAGCTAGAGGGTAAAAGAACAAACAAACAAAACAAAACAAAAACAAACAAAGAAACAAAAGAACAAAGAGGCATAGAGATTTCATGAAAATAGAAAACAGACCAGTAGAGAACTGGGATTAGGTAAAGTGGGGAGGGAAAGGTAAAGGAGGTGTGGAGGTATGAATGAGAACAAATTATGCTATGTGACAGTACAAATATATCACAATGAAGTCTACTATTACATGTAATTAAAATTCACCAATAAAATTTTAAAAAGGAGAGACATTCAATTTGCCTAAGGTTACTTATCCTTGGATTCAGATAATAGAGCCTGCTGTATTTAATAGAAAACAGTTTCCAACATTGTCTCAATGCTGGTAATGTTAATTTGACACTTTACTAAGTGAAGGAGCCCTAATTAGGAAGGGCTGTTGTAGCTAGCTGGAAGCCATGGGTTCCACCTGATATGTATGTGACGCACCTGTAGGCACCCGCAAACCTGAAGGTATATAACCGGGTGAAAGCGGTCCGAGTTAGGAGAACGGAGAATTCAGTCAGCCGGGCAGTCACTCGGTCGGTCAGAAGAATCAGAGCGGCCAGAACGTAGGCAGAGCGGTTACAGAAGAGAAACCAGATAGAAGAAGTAATGACTGGCCAGAGTTAGGCCGAGGCTCCAGAGGACTGGTCAGAGTAAGGCCGAGGCTCCCGAGGAAGACAGAAGACAGAAGACAGAAGAAGGAAGAAAGAAGAGAGAAGAAAGAAGCTCTAGTCTTTCTCTAAGCTAAGCTCTATCTTTCTTTACTCTACTCTAAGCTAAGAAGAAAAGCTCTAGTCTTTCTCTAAGCTAAGCTCTATCTTTCTTTACTCTACTCTAAGCTAAGAAGAAAAGCTCTAGTCTTTCTCTAAGCTAAGCTCTATCTTTCTTTACTCTACTCTAAGCTAAGAAGAAAAGCTCTAGTCTTTCTCTAAGCTAAGCTCTATCTTTCTTTACTCTACTCTAAGCTAAGAAGAAAAGCTAAGCTCTATCTTTCTTTACTCTAAGCTACTCTAAGAAGAAAAATCTTTCTTTCCCTCTCTAAGCTCTAAGAAAGTAGAAGTAAAAGTAGTAAAAGCTTAACTCTGCCTCCGAGAATTTTCCCGCGGCACCGTGGCTGGCCACAACAGGCAGCTTACAACTAAGGTTGTGTCTGGTGTAATTTTTTTCCTTTAAACATATATATATTGTTAATTATTTAAGTTTGCTGTTGTTGGTTGGTTGTTGTTCAAGAAGAGATGATTTGAGACATGTAACTATCTTTGTTCTAATGAACATTTCATCAGCTATGTTTGACATCCCTAGATGATTCTTGTTTCAGTCAGTCATTGTTATGTTTACAGGATTGTTAAGAAATGAATTCCTTTATTCCTTCTATCTACATATATTACATATATTTCTACAATAAAATTTATCTTCTCTGCATTTGTGTTTTTTGTATAATTTATGCCTATTTTATTTTTTATGCTTAAATCCTCTCACATTTCAACAATCAGATTCCTTATGCTGGCTTCAGGGTTTTTGTTTGTTTGTTTGTTTTGTTTTGTTTTGTTTTTGTACCAGGGATCGAACTCAGGGGCACTCAACCACTGGGCCACATCCCCAGCCCTTTTTTGTATTTTATTAGAGACAGGGTCTCACTGGTTGCTAAGTGCCTCACCATTGCTGGCTTTGAACTAGGGATCCTCCTGCCTCAGCCTCGCAAGTGCTGGGATTACAGGAGTGCGCCACCACACCCAGCTTCAGGGTTCTTTTGACATGTTTAAGGACTCTGTCACATCAAGCTGTTCTAGCCACATCTTATGCATTCACCATCCCACTCCTGGAATCAGCAATTCATTCCAGACATCCTGGCTTCTCCTTATGACCATATTAGTTAGAATCCAAGATCTGGCTACTAAATGAACTCATTGCTCTTTGAGTATCAATTCCCCCCAGATTCTTCCACTTGAATAGACAGAAAGTGTATGTTTGTGTGTGTGTGTGTGTGTGTGTGTGTGTGTGTGTGTATAAAACCATAAGTTCACATTGATACCTTCAATTCAAATCTAATGTTGAAGCCTTCTTTCTTTCCATATTTATAACTTACTTTTGCAAACTGAGAAATCTGGCTTCTCAACGCAGTTATCTATGTAAATATGCTTAGTTCACATGTATGTAAATATCATGCCGACACCACCCCAGTGCAAGCACCTCCTCCTTTTTCTCTGACTCACAATCAGAGCCACTACTGTCACTCTCTGTTTGAGTATCCTATTTAGGGTAGCAATTTATCCCACCATAACTGAACTGTTCTCATGCACAAGTGTATTATTCAAAAAAAGAAGAAACAAGGAAGTAATAAACTATTTTCTAGTGGAACATTGTATCTAATGAAAAAGTTGTAACCAAGATGTCCCTTGTTTCACCAAAATATGAATGATTCTCAAACTGTAACAATCTGCTACTATGCAGTGAGGTAAGCTTATTTATTCCTTCCAACTAGATCTTAAACAAGTGTGCCTTTGGACCAAGCCTTTTATCTGTTTTTTTTTTTCCTAGTTCATATTATTGAAAGTAGTTATGTCCACCTGAGCAAATAATCACTCATGTGGGAGCAAACAGTTGGAATGTGTACAGTTTTCATTTGTCAAGTATATCTCAGTAAAGCTGGAAGACAACACAGTTGTACCGGTCTTAACTTCAGTCTTTGATTAAGGACCCCTTCATGACCACACAGTAAAACTCATTGTGCATTTCTACCTTGCATTAACAACTACTGATTTAATGTCCACCTCATCTTTGAAGAGTTACCTGCCACTAAAATAACATGTGGACTAAACTCACTGTGATGTGAAATACTAAGATGGCTCGTGAGATCTCTACTCTCTGATTTTTTCTGGCCTTATATATTCTTCCTTCTTGAATGTGGGCAAGACTTGATTGGCACATATAAGGAAGGGATTTTGCAGATGCAATACAAATTCCAAATCAGTTGATACTGAGTCAAAGAGGAGATCATCTTGGATGGGTATGAAACAATTAATAGGAAATCTTTAAAAAGTGATGAACTTCTTTTCTCTATCTCTATTAATGACTTTGAAACAGCCTTCATACTGTGAGGAGATCCACATGGGCACATGACAAGGATCTGTAAACTGCTTCTTCTATGAGCTAAGTGTGGCCCCTTCATGAGAAGCAATGAACAGGAGCTTCAGTCCACAGCATCAGGAAAATGAATTCTACCTGCAGCCTGAGATAATTTGGAAGAACACCTTTCCCTAGTTAATCTTCCACATGAGAATGCTACCAACCACCATCTCAATTGCAGCTTGTGACATGCTGAGTAGGGGACCCAGCTCTGTCCTGTCTGGAATCCTGATAAATGAAAACTGCAATAGTAAATATATTATGTTTTAAGTTGCTAACTGTGAGCTAATTTGTTATGCAGCAGTAGCAAACAAATACAATAACAAACATCCTTTTGGCTGTATGAACATGTTCCCGTTCTGTAGGAAATGATTAACCTTACCTATATGTAAAGATGGAAAAAGTAGAGCATCAGGCACAAGGTAGGTGATAAGTATTTATTTATTTACAATCAAATAAATATTGATTGTAAATACTTAGCAAAAATAATGCACAGAATGATGGATGCTGTATTTTCTCTTACCTAATATTGATACTTTCAAGAAATAGATTTGATGCCACTTTCTCCATGCTGTCCAGAAAGTCAGCAGTTTGGCAGTGCATTATTGGAGAGTCTGTTATGAACTGCATCTTCCCAAAATTCATAGGTTGAAACCCTAACCCCTAATAGAACAGGATGGTTTTAGGAGGTGGGGTTTTAGGAGGTAATTAGGTCACCCCCTCATGGATGGGGTTAGTTTCCTTATAAGAAAATATATAAGAGACTTTCCTCCAGCTGCTTTCTCCTTCTCCCTTTTTCCCCATTCTTTCCTGATCCCTCTTTCTTCTCTTTTTCTCTCCCTTCCCCACTGTCTCTGTCTCGCCCATCTCTCCTCTCAGTGTGAGCCTGCAGCAAGAAGGCATGCATCTCTGAAATAGAAAGAGGCCCCTCACCTTGAACCTCATGTGCCAGCACCTTGATCTTGGACTTCCCAACTTTGAGAAGTGTGAGAAGTAAATTCCGCCTCTATAAACCACATAGTTTATCGTGTCTTCTTCATAACAGCCTAAGCTGACAAAGGTTCATAAGCCTCTGCCTGGAAACATTTTTGTATAATATTTATAAAAACAAATTAGGGATAGAATATAGCAAGGAGCTTTTTGAAATTTATGATATTGTCATTATATTCTTTAACAAAAATAACGCAGATTGAATTATGCCTGGCTTTACCCCACCCACTCATATTTGCTCAAATCCTCAGTACAACTAAAATCTTTTAATTGGAAAGTTCATGAAAGCTCTTTTTTAATTATTTTTTTTCTTTCAAGCAGTTTGATATCTTTCTTGCAATGCCTTTGAAAACTTCTTTACAAATGTATGCCTGGGATTAAAAGAAAAAGACTTTACCCTTGAGCAAATTTGGCTTAGGGGAGAAAATGGAATGTAGTAGGCCACAGAAGAAGATAATCATTTTTAAGGAACTTTGAAGCTCCCTGGAATAAAGAGTGGCCTTTGGGGAGCACTGACTATAACTGTGGGCAAGAGGCATGTTTGTCCTGCAATTATACCACTTCATCCATCCTGTATAATACAATACTTCAGCCAAGCTTGTTGCCTTTGTGTCTTAGGTTCTCTGAGGTTACTTTTCTAGTGTAAAATGGAATGTATGCCTTCACACTCAGCGCCAACTACTTTTCTAGTAAAATGATAAATTCATGTTCTGCTTGATTAGAAGAAGGCCAGTGCCTCCTTGAATTTTCAACATACAATGGTAAAGGAAGGGAGGAAAGGACAAGAGTATGAGGAGGGAAGTTCCTCAAGACAGCATACCATAAGGGTTTGTTTCTTACTTGCTTGGATTTTAAGTTTGTTTTTTTTTGTTTCTTTTTCCACTAATAAAAATAGATTTTTTAGAGAAGTTTGTTGTTCCCAGAAAAATTAAGAGTAAGGTACAGAGATTTTCCACATACCTCCTGCCCACCCACATGGATGGTCTCTCCTATTACCAACACAACACCACATGCCCCAAACACAGTGGGATATTTGTTACAGCTGATGACCCTTTCTTTATGCATCACTATCACCCAAAGTCTATGGTTTTACAACAGGTTTGATGCACATTTCTAAGAGTTTGGACAAATGTATCTATATTGCCATTCAGAGTGTTTTATAATATTCTGCCCTAAAATTCCTCTGAGCTCTACCTGTTCCTCCCCTCCCCCTAATTCCTGGTAACCAATGATCTTTTTACCATCTCCATAATTTGGCTTTTCTGAGAATGTATTATTATTGGAACCATATAACACATAGGATTTTTTTCACATTGGCTTCTTTCAGTTATTAATAAGCATTAAATTTGCCTCATGTTTCTTTGTAACTTGATAGGTTATTTCATTTTAGCATTCAATAATGTCCCTTTACCTGAATGTACCATAGTTTATTAGCCCACTTACATACTAAAAGTTATCTTGGCTGCTTCCAAGTTTTGAAAATTATGAATAAAGCTACTATGAAAAGCAATGTTCAGACTATGGCATAGACACAGTTTTTTTCAAATTCTGTGGTTTATTTATGCTATAACATAATAATATTGAGAAATGTTCTTGCTATATTTTATGGTAAGAGAATGCTTAAGAGTGAATAAAACATCAAAGTGTCTTTCAGGATGACTATTCCATTTTCCTTCCCACCAAAAACACATGAAAGTTCTTGATCCTTGCCCACATTTGACATTGTCAGTGTTCCAGACAGTGGCTCTTATTAAAGGTACACAGTGGAACCTCATAATTGTTTTAATTTGCATTGCTGTTATGCCATATAAAGCAGAGTACCTTTTCATATGCTTATTGGTCATCTATGAATGTTCTTTGGTGAGGTATCTCAGACCTTTGACCCAATTTTAGTTAGGCTATTTGTTTTCCTGTCATTTAAGTCCTTAGCACTTAAAAACATATAGTAACAGATTTAGCTACTAAAACTACATAGTTTTGGGACTGGAGTTGTGGTTCAGCAGTAGAGCACTTGTCTTGCTTGTCTCGCATGTGTGATGCCCTGGGTTTGATCTTCAGCACCACATAAATAAAAATAAAAGTATGGTGTCCACCTACAACTAAAAAAAATAAAAAATTTAAAAAAACTAAATAGTTTTAATAAAATATGGCAACATAAATGTAACTTTTTTTAAAATTTCAGATTCCTCTTTTTTATTGCAGATATATAGAAAAATGATTGATTTTATATATTAACTTCATTTTCTGAACACTTACTATACTTGGTTATTATTTTCAGAAGAGATTCTCCTGCATTTGGTCAGTTATTCTGGATTTTCTGCATGGATAATGTCATGTGAGAACAAAGATAGTGTATTTATTGGATTTTCATTTTTTATTTTAGAGTTTTTCTTTCACATTTTGTTTTAGTGCAGTACTTCCAGTGTGATGTGGATGAGGGGGTCACAAAAGGAGACATCCTTGCCTTGTTCCTGATCTTTGTGGGAAAGATTCAGTTTCTCATCAGTTAGTATAGATTTAGCTGAACAGATTTTATTTATTTTTTTTAATCAACTTGAGGAAGTGGCCCCACTATTCCTAGTTCACTAAGAGGTTATCATGGATGAGTTTGGAATTTTGTTGAATGTTCTTTCTACATATGTTGAAAATCCCAGATGATTTTCTTCTATACCTTGTTGGTCTGATGGGTTGCATTAATTGATTTTGAAAGTTGGACCAACTTTGCTTAACTCAGATAACCATTTTGTCATATGTATAACTTTTCTACACATGGGTGGATATAATTTTCTAATGTTTTATGGAGGTATTTTGTATAAGAAATATTGATCTTCAGTTATCTAAACTGGTAGCTTTGATTTGTTTGTCTGATTTTAGTATTAAGGCGATTCTGACCTCATAGAATGAATTAGGAGGTATTACCTCTGTTTTTATTCTCTGAAAGATACTGTAGAGAATTGATATAATATTTGTCTTTAAATGTTTAGTTTAATTCACCAGTGAACCCACTTGGGTCTGGGGCTTTCTATTTTAGATGGTTATTAATAATTGATTCAATTTCCTTAGTAGATAAATGCATATTCAGATTGTCTACTTATTTTTATGAGATGTTTTGTGACTTGTGTCTTTCAAGGAATTGGTACATTTCCTCTAGCTTATCAAATTTGTTGGTATGAAGATGACTATAGTAATCATTACTCTTTTAGCATTAATAAAATTTCTACTAATGTCCCCATATTTCATTTCTAATATTAGTAATTTATAACCTGTGTCTTTTCCCTCAGTTTACTTGTCAAAAATATTATCCGTATTATTTTTTAAGTATGTTTTGAATTTTATTTAATTCTAATCTGTCACATTTTTAAAATTTTTATTATTCTAATTTGTTATACACGTTTACAGAGTACATTTCAATTCATATTACATATAAAGAGCACAATTTTTTGAGTTGCTGGTTTAATATAAAGTATTTTTATAAATACATGTATGCAGACACAATTATCAATATTATTGATGTTTATAAAAAATCAGCTTGTGGTTTTATTGATTTTTTCCATTGATTTCCTATTTTCAATTTTATTAATTTCTGCTCAAATGCTTCTTTCCTTTCTTCTACTTTATATTTATTTTGATTTTATTTTTAGAATTCTTAAGGTGAAAACATTGATTATTGATTTTAGATTTTTATTCTTTTCTTACATGTGCATTCAAGACTATACACTTCCCTCTAAACACCAGTTTTTTTTTACTGTAACCTACAAATTTTCATGTTTCATTTTAATTTTCATTGAATTGAAAATATTTCCTAATATCTCTTGAGATTTCTTTCTTGAATAGTGTGTTTCTTAAATGCATGTTGTTTAATCTCCGCATTAGAGGATTTTCCAGTTATCTTTATGTAATTTCTGTCTTAATTTAATATCTTAGAACAGATATTATGTGACTTCTTTTAAATTAGATAAAGTTTAAACAGAATATGTTCCTTCTTAGATGAATATTCCATATGAGCTTAAGAAGAATGTGAGCCGGGCGTGGTGGCGCACGCCTGTAATCCTAGCACTTTGGGAGCCTGAGGCAGGAGGATCACAAGTTCAAAGCCAGCCTCAGCAATGGTGAGGCACTTAGCAACTCAGTGAGACCCTGTCTCTAAATAAAATACTAAAAAGGTCTGGGGATGTGACCCAGTGGTCAAGTGCCCCTGATTTCAATCCCCGTACCACCAAAAAAAAAAAAAAAAGAAGAAGAAAAAGAAGGAGAAGGAGAAGGAGAAGAAGAAGAAGAAGAAGAAGAAGAAGAAGAAGAAGAAGAAAAAAAAGAAGAAGAAGAAGAGAAGAATGTGTATTCTTCCTGGCCAAGCTGTGGATGCCTGTGATCCCAGGTGCTTAGGAGGCTGAAGAAGGAGGTTCAAAACCAGCCTCAGCAACTTTATGAGGCCCTGAGCGACTTGGTGAGATCTTGTCTCAAAATAAAAAATAAAATGGGCTAGAGATGTTGCTCAGTGTGTAAGCACCTCTGGGCTCAATCCCTGGTACAAAGAAAGAAAAAAAGAAAAAAGTGTGTATTCTGCTCTTGTTAATCACAGTAGTATATGAGTATCAATTGTATATAGTTGATGGATAATATTGACTTCAACTATATCTCTATTAATTTTTTACCTATTAGGTCTGATCATTTCTGATAAACGAATATTGAAACATTATGATAACTATGATAGTAGATTCATCTGTTTCGTTTTGTGGTTCCATTAGTTTTTGCCACAGTAGTTTGAGATATTGTTGTTAGTTTCCTCACATTAAATATTGTTAAATTTTTCTAAAGAATTTACCCCCAGTGATCATATAATACTTCTTTATCCCTGAAAACTATCCTGTGTTTAAAATCTGCTCTTCCTCAAATTAATATAACTATGCTTGCTTTATTTTTATCAGTGTTATCATGGTGTATTTTCTATATCTATTTACTTTTAATTCATATTTGTATTTTTTGAGAAAAATCATTTAGTTGTTTCTTGTTGTTTTGATCTACTATGACAATTTCTGTCCTTCTATAAATGAGTTTAGACCATAGAAGTACAAAGTGATTATTGACATGGTTGTATACCTATCTACAGCATTTATTGCTAGGTTCTAAATGTTGCTCTTATTATTTTTTTCCTGTCTTTGTATTCCAGTCTTTTTTTTTGCCATTTATGATTTTAATTCATCATTTTGTATAATTTTGTTTTATTCTTATCATATTAGTTATATTTCTTTTTTGCCCTCTAGAGTTTGCAATATACATTTACAAATAAAATTTCACTTTCAAATAATATTATACTATTCATGGATAGTGTGAGTACTTAATTCCTCCCTTTCATCTGTTATTGTCATTGCTATCATTCATTTACCTTATCTTTAAGCATACATGATGTTATATATATATATGTGTGTGTGTGTGTGTGTGTGTGTGTGTGTGTGTGTGTGTATTACACATATATGTATAAATTTTCAAATTCATTTTGCTATTGCTATTTTGAATAAGGGCTTTTATGTGGTATGCCAAATAATAATTAAAAAAATAAAAGATTTTATTTTACTTTTGCTTATTCCTTTTCTGAAAGATTTTCTGTCTTTATGTGATCTCAGTTTTTTAACTTCATCATTTTCCTTATAAATTATTTTAATATTTTTTGCATGGTAATTCTACTGGCAACAAATTTCATTAATATTTCTTGGAGAAAAATTGGTATATCTCCTTCACTTTGAAAGAATAATTGCACAGGGAACAGAATACTAGGTTGATTTTTTTTCTTTTTCTTCAACACTTGAAAAGTGCTCCCTTGTGCTTATATAGCTTTTGAAAAGAAATCCTGTAATTTTTATCTCTGTTATTCTGTAAGTAAGGTGTTTTTCTCATCTGGCTTCTTTCAGAATGTGTGCCTTATCCTTGACATTCTATAGTTTGAGAATGATATGCCTTCATGTATTTTTTCGTGATTTTATCCTGCTTGGTATAACCTGAGCATCCTGAATCTGTGATTTGCTGTCTGACATAACTTTGGGGAAATTTTCAGTCATTGTTGTTTCAAGCATTTCTTTGGTTTATTTTTCTTCTTCTTCTGGTATTTCCATTATATGTGTGCTATACCTTTTTTCATTGCCCCACAGTTCTAGGATATTCTGTTCTTTTGTTTTCAGTATCTTCAAGTTCAGTTTCTTTCCTCAGTCATGAACCATTTACTACTAAGCACATCAAAAGCAATATTCATTAATGTTACAGTGCTTTTTATCTCCAGCATGTTTTTGGTTCTTTATTAGGATTGCCATCTCTCTGATTGCATTGCACATGTGTACTTGCATGCCTTCTATGTTATCCATTATAGTCCTTAGCATTCCAACATACTCACCATGTCTGCTTTTGATATTTACTTTTTCTCTACAAATTGTGATTTTTTTCCTTCTGGTATGTTATGTAATTTTTTCTTGATAGTTGGACATGATGTACTCGCTAAAGGTAACTACTGTACACAGGCCTATGCTAATGTGATGGTAAGGTGTGGGAAGAGAGGGGGAGCTACATAATCTTATGATTGGTCTCAGTCTTTTACTGGGCCTATGTTTCTGGACCTTGAACATCTTGTGATTGTTTCTCAGATCCCTCTCCTCTACATTTTAGGACACAGTGGGCTGTCATTGCATATTTTCCTTTTTCCACATATAAACCAAAGCTCACTGGGGTTGGTATTTCCCTCTCCTGGGTCAGTTAGTCTATGATAATACTCCCACAGGTTTACCTAGTTTCTGTTTACCTAGTTTCTCCTAAGTAAGGGCTTGTTAAAAAAAGAGGATTTTGGCATGTGTCAAAATGGATCATTTTCCCTGCCCCCTACCAGACACATGAGGGGGTTTTTCTTCAATATTTATTATGGAAATCTGGTTGCGCTCCTGGAGATAAATCTCAAGATTTTTCACTATCACAGTTGTCCACACTGATTCCCCAGCAATTCATCATTACAGTTCAGTTATATTTTCCTGTCTACAGTGACTTGAGCTCACACATCTCTTCTCTGGAAGTCATGACACTGTATTTGACTGTTTATGTCTCCAATCTTGAAGGCACAGGTATTTCTGAGTCCTTCCCTCTTTATTGCATCAAGAGAAGAGTGGTTCACTTTTCAGTCTGTTCCATTTTTGACTTGTTGGGCATGTAGGATCAGAAGCTGGAAATCCTATACTATAAGGTTTTCATCAGAAAGTTCTATTTTCTTACCTCTATTTCAAGAAATATCCAAATGAATGTTAATTACTTAGCCATTATAAAGAAGACTTATGATCAAATAATTTGGAGAAACAATGAAATAAAAAGAATTAAATATTTTTGAGGTACTGATTAGAAACTTTCTTATGACTCCCCAAGATTCTTATAAAGCCTGCATGATTTCCAAAATTTTTTTCAATTGCTGGACACTTTTAAACATAGGAAGAGAATTGAGCAAATTTATACTCAATGGCAGTAATTCATAAATTGACTCTCAGAGCAGCCACTTCAGCATCAACATCTCTCAGGAACATGTCAGAAATATAGCTTCTTGATTCTCATCCAGGCTTGCTGAACTGCAAACTCTGGGGCTGGGACCAAGTACCATTTTAACATACCTCTCAGGTGATTTTAATACATGTGGAAGTTTTAGATCCATTACTTTATCCCATGTATGATTTGAGTAATCCCAACTCATCCTTCCTTTCAGAACAGCTATTTACTACAAGGGATATTTCTAAGAGGATTAACATTAGGAACTGTGTAACCATTGACATTGGAAACCCAATTTCTCCCTGTGGAGTTTAAATGCTTAGTTGGAATAATTGAAGACACATGAACACTGTTTAACAGCTTTCAAAGTCTTCACCAAAGACATTGACTCTGAAATCAAAGGTGTTTAATTGATAGGAAAAATATAGATATTTCACTCTCTTCCATTCTGACAGTCTTATAATGTACAGCCTAAAAGATTTCTTTTAAAATGAATATCGAAGAAGTAAATGTGCTAAACATTAACATCTGTTCTGAAGTAATTCGTCAGTTGCCATACACAGATGAAGTGAAACTTTCTTAAATGCCCGTTTAAGTCATTTAAGTTTGCATGTGTTAGTAATGAATGTTAGGTACTTGACAACTTGAATGTGTTCTTTGCAGGATGATTAAAATCTCAATAAATATGGAAGCATATCGCAGCTTTATAAATATTAATAAAATTGTTATATAACACTAAAAGGCAGTAAAATAGTGTGTGAGGGTATTAATTTCTGTTTTTACAACATAAAAAGAATCAATGACAAAGTCTGGGTTGATGACTGTAGTTTATTTAGATGGACTATATGTTGGCATTAAACTTTTATGTCATGAAAGTGCATCCCATTGAAATAACCTATTAGACCTTTCAGTTAGAGATAATTCCACTGCAGTCAGAGAGTTCATGCAGGTCAGCAGATAGTCTGTAATTAAGGATTTAAGGCAAGGCTAATTATACTAAAACCAGTTCTTCATGAATGGGTTACATATTTAGCCATTGGTTTTGGTGTCACATAAATTCCCTTATTCTGTTAAATATTTGAATATATGAAATTATCAATCATACAAGGGACTAGGCTTGAAGTTTCCATTCAGGATAACAATTGCACCCAACTCTGTGTCCTTTGCTTCCTCCTGCCAAACCTGTCCTCCAGGCTTTGCAGATATCAATGCATAAGAGCTTGTTTGTTTGTCTCCCTCTTCCCATTCCCTTTGCCTTTGCCTCTACATATTTTTCCAGGTTCTACCTGCTTATTTGGACAGATATCCTCCACTATTTCCCAAGCTTGGATAATTCCCAGTTCAGTAGGGAATATGATTTGATCACCAGCTTTCACTTAAAATTTGAGTTTTGATACTTTATTTATGTAATTTTATATATATATATATTTTTTTTTTTCTCACTGCTATAAGCATTTTCTCTTCTTTGGTCTTGTGGGATCTGTTGTAATCCTAATTTCAGAGCTCTTCACCTAGGGAATTGAGTAGGGTAAGGATAGTGAATGACAAAAACTTCTTTAGCTTAAAAACAAAACAAAACAAAACCCTCTAGTGGGCTGAAAGCAGAATTTCTAGGCATCAAGAAGTTATCTTTACTCAGATTTTAGTGTTTTGAAAAAAATTTGAACTAAGAAAAACTGAAATGAACCAATCTAAGAAGGTTGAGATTTCTTGGGGCAACGCTCCCAGAATGTTCTCTGTGTGTGGTAAAAACAAAGCCCCCATTAGGAATCAATGTCCATGTTGGAGTTTGCTACAATAAATGAGCAAAGAATGTACACTAAGCTTTCTAGATTAAAGATCAGATCAAAAGATCACTATAGGCAAGCTTAAGGGAAGTACAGTGAGATGGGTATCTCCGGTAGGCATATTTTCCAAATATATCTGGTTCCCTTCTTAGGTCCATGGTAGGATTACATTTTGCAGCCCTGAAGTGTCCTTATGACTTGATTTGGCCAAAGGAAGCAAAATGCCACTTTCTGACATAAGCTTTAAGAGTTGGTGAGGAAATGTTATTACTGCCTGGATCTCAGCATGTCCACTCAGCAGAGAAGAGCTCTCCAGTAGTCCTAAAATGAACATATAGTATGAGCACTTTTAAAAAAGTACATAAAACTCTATAGGACTTCTGGGATTAGTTGTATCCACAGCATAATCTGACTAATAAAACACATTTGATATACTGTGAGCAGTATCCTGAAAAGCATCTAAAGATCATCTCTTGTCACAGTATTGAATATAAGAATTGCCCAAAGAAATAACCGCATACCTATCAATTAAAGACTTGGCCTTCCCTTAGATGTTTTATGACCTAAGGGACTCTATAGGGGTAGAGTTCTAATAGTATATGAGGTTGAAATTCTTGCATCAGGAGAAACCTTGATGAAGTTGTAGAGTATGACATCTTAGAGTTATTCACAAACATTTCCATTTATACATAGACTATATCTCAAAGTCTCTGTAGCCCAGCATGCTAAGCCTGCTCCTTCAACTGAAACATTAACTCCTCCCTTCAAACATAGAACTTGAGCTAATTTTCCACGTCTTTCTCCACCAGAGAGTTATTGGCAATGGTTTTGCAAGTAAATATAACATTAGTAATAATATCACTAATTTGTTGAATACTTAAAAGGTGTCAATCAATATGTGAAGCAGTTTATGTGGATTATGAGCTAGATCCCTATCAATAGTTCCTAAGGGAATTACTACTTTCACGTACCATTTTAGGAACTTAGAAATTGCAAAGGTTAAAACCTAGCCCCAAGTCACACAGCTGGTGGGTAACTGAGCCAGAACAACAGTACAGGACTGCTTGATGCCAATGCCATTGCTCTGTATGGCCCTCATTAATCACATTTCACCTGGGTTATTGGAACAATTGTCTAACTTCTGTTTCTGTTTTTCTGGTAATTTTTTCTTGATCCCTCCCACTCTATGCAGAATGTTAAAGGGGGAATGCAAACCTGGCTTTGTTAAATGCTTTTACTAAACACTTCTGGCTCAGTTGCTTCTTATATGAAATCTAAACTCCTTGTTTGTGTGACATAGAAACCTCAGTGCAAGGGTCCGGGCTATTTTTCAACATAAACCTCCACCACTCCTATTTTCTATATTATGCTCTTCTTTTTTAATTTTTAAAAATTTATAATAGTAGTATGTATTACAATTCATAGTGCACATATATAGCATCTTTTTACATACAACTGTTTGTATACAAAGTACATTCGTACCATTCAGGTCTTCAATCATGCATTGAGGATAATGATATCCATTCATTCAAGCAGCTTTTCTTTTTTTTTTTTTTTTCTTTTTTTTTTATACTAGAGTTATTTTGCTCTATTAACGCTATTGACTCTCACCTTGCTATACAAAGTCTCTTCTATATTGCACTGTAGGGGAAAACATCTCTGGAGAAGATCCTTTTACCTAAATCCAGCTCTCATTTAACAAAACATGAACATGTGACTATACCATGGAGGCTTTTTCAATATTACAACTTGAGTTAGACATTCCTGTTCTCCTGTTGCATTTTATGCAGCATCCTACCATTGTGTATACAATGCAATGATTTAAATATATGAACTCTGGAATCAGAAGGACATGGGTTTAGATATCAATTCTGCCACTCTGTAGTTAAATATTCTTTGGCAAATTAGTCAACTTTGAAAAATATCAGTTCCAAAGCTGTTAAAAATAATAAAAGCCTAAAACTTCCTGCACAGATTTTTTTATTTCATCATATTTTTCTATAGAACTATATTAAATAATTAAATACAATGACGGCCAATAGTCAGACTTCAATAAGATATTTGTTGTTATTGATATTTAGGTTTTGTAGAACAATTATTTAAATATTAGCTTGTGAACTCTGTAACATAAGGATGCATTCTCCTTTATGGACAAGTGCCTAACGTACTAGGCCCTCAGTAAATATTTGCTAATTTAAAGAATGGATGGATTTAAAAATTGTGGGATGGCATTTTGTTAAACTTAAAGGGAAAACAATGCATTCAAGTCTCCTTATGATGACATTAAATGGAATAAAAAATACAAAAGTCTGGATTTTGGACAAAGGAATAGATTTTATTCCTGAGACTGTATGAAAAACTACAAGAAAAATATGAGTAGTACTGAGACAATAACATAACTCCTTCTGGTTTGTCCCAATATGCACAGTGAAATAAGAAATCTGCTCCAACTGAAATAGAGGAGAAAAAATAGGAAGCTTATGGGCAAAAGAGCTTTGGAACATTTTTGAGAGCAATGAGCCAAGGAGTCAATGAGGGAGAAATATCAGGCGTGCTGAGCAGTGGTCAGGGCCAGGTTGCAGCTGGTTGGTGTAAACATTAAGAAGGCCAGGTCTACTTGGCTATAGTTCTTTTTCCAGCATGGATGCAGGCATAAAGGAGGTGTGCCTCATCATGATCCCATGAAAGAAATCATCAAGGTCATCACAAAGTCAGAATGATGATTATATAGGCATAGTACAGAATTTTATTGTGATCTGTTGAAATTGACCGATTAGTTCCAAATGAACTAACACATAAGATTCTTATAAATATTTGTTAAAAAAAAAAACTTTTAGTGATATGAATAGCAGACACCATCCTTCTAGAGCATATATTTCATGGATAAAGCACAATAATTAATAGGATAGTATTTTCAATACATAACACTACCCACAGAAAGACAATATTTTGTGTATGAGTTCAAAAATTCCTAGATTCTACTTTCTAAAGTACACTCAGAACCCAGTTAATAGGATAAGTAAATAACTACAAATAATGTCAAATAGCCTGCCCTTCTTTGACTGTGTTTACAGAGTATTAAATATAAATGGAAGCAAATGGTTCATGATGAAGTGAATCATCATTTGAATTTTTTTTATAGAATCACAAATAACCATAGAAGGGATAATGAATTCTACTCAATCCAGAGAATTGATTATAGAAACATTGTCTATTTTGATATGAATATAACTGACAGATTCTGCAATAAATGAATATAGATATATGTTTGGTGTTGGTTTTATCTGACTTCACTTTACTTGCACATACCCTTAATAGCATAATGGGAAAAATAAATAAAAAAGCAGATATTGAAGAAAGACAAAATGAAGGGAGGGAAGCTATATAGGCAGAACCAGGAATTTAAAGCTTTTGGAACAGGAAGGGTGATATGACCTGAGTGTTTCTTTTGAACTACTTGTTTTGACTCTTCCAAATCCATCAGTGTCACTAAAGTTAGTTGTGCCATAGGATAGTATGAGAAAATGCAAGAAGAAGCAACATGACAAAGGAATGGCCAGGCTGTGTAAGGGATGGGGGTGGTTTATGCCCTTAAAACCAGGTAATGTCCTCTGTTGAATATTTACACACACGAAAAAAGTACATTTAATTTCCATTTAGCTCTGGAAAGTTTAGGTGCATTTAAAAATATTACTGGACTCAATGATTTTAATAATATTTATAAACATATAATAGAAAACAAAACATGGATTATTTTAGTGTCTGTAAAATGCATGTCTTTACATATATCTGCAAATTATACAACTTTTCATGAATAAAATTTCTGTGGGGTGCAAATGCTTCCCCACCCCTGGCTCTACCTCACCTGTGCCTGTTTGGTGGAAAAGGAAGCAAGTAAAAGTACTTTCTAAGTGCATTTCCTATTTACCTCAGAGAAAGACAATATGTTAAATGCTGCTAGATATTTCAGGATTTTTTAACCAGAAGATAAGACAGTTTCCCAGAGAAACCTCATGTAATGAAACAAATTAGCTTGTCGAAGTCATTTACTTTTATCAAATAAAGAAGTGAATGAAGCTTTTTATTTTAGGACTAGGAGAATATCCCAAAAGGGAATGCCCTCCCTCCATATCTTCTCACATCTCCCCAGTCTTCCCAACGTCTTCCCACAGTCTCTCTTTAAGTGCACCATCTTGCCCTCCTCGATTGTTATATTTTCATCATCCTGCCAGGAAAACGTAGCACACGCTCAAGTGCAGATTATTTCTGACTCTTCGTGGTTTGCAGTATGTGGTGCCTGAGGAGGCAGACTGAGCTTAATAGAGATGGCTTACCCCCATGAAAAGCACTGGGTTGGGCTCCAATATAAATACTATTTTAAAATTTCTGAAGGCAAAAGAGAATCTGCAATGAGAGGATAAATGAGAGAGCTCATCATGTCTGAGATATGAAGGATTATTTATGGAAGACTTTTTTTTTCCCCTGGTTCTGTGAGCTGTCCTGTGAGAACAATGCTACATCTGTGGGAGAAAATGGAGTGCAAGGGAAAGCAGAAAAGGAAAAAAATGAGGCATGTTACTATTTTGATTTTATGATCCTGTTTAAATATAAGAACTTTTAAAGAAATACAGGAGCTGGGGATGTAGCTCAGTGACAGAGTATTTGTCTAGTATGTCCTTGGATTCAATCCTCAGTACTGAAAGAAAAAAAGCAGCATATAAGGGAGATAGCATCATATTGATTTGCATACTGGTGGAAAAAGTGGAAATTCTAAGAATTTATTTCATTATGATTGCCTTTCAACAAATATTACATAAGTCTTCATATTTTTGGTAAAATTTGGGTTGCCTTTCTTCAAAGCAAATTCTACAGCAATTTATGATTACCAAGTAGATACTAAAAAAATTGAAATGATCTAAAATATAGTAAGAAAGAAAATAATATTCTGCCATATGCATTGAGAATGCATTATATACATTGGTATTGAATTATGACTTGTTGTCCCAAATGAGGTGTTTAGTATAGTGGATGTCACAATTGCCTCTTTAATCATATATATATATTTGTAAATGCTGGGAGATGGTAGAGAGGATTTATTCTAAAATTCTTATAACATGTCCATGAGGAGAAAGGATTTGTAAGGGGATTCTTTACTGTAACTAGTTTGGCCAGATAGTGTACACCAAGCACAGTGTTACTCTCTTACTACTTTTCCTCATTAATGTCCATATGCTAGATTGGTAGAAAGAAACCTAAAAGGGTTCTATAGCTCCTCCACCCTAAACAGCACACACACACACAGAGTGAGGGGCAGCGGGGAGAGAAAATTATCCAAAACTTCCAAGATCTTACTGACTAGAAAGAACTATCCTTGCTTCAACTGCCCTACGGAAAAAAAAAAAAATATATATATATATAAAATTATGTCAACTAATTTGCCTTTGCATGGAACTACCATTGTTTTGGTTTTCTGACAGTGTTGCTTTTGACACAAGTCCCATGTGTCCTCTTGCAGATGCCAACCTTCTGTGAAGATGCCTTAAAACCTCCAAATCAATGGCTGGGCTGAAGTGGTTTTTCACGGAAGGGCAGTCCCACTTTGCTTTTTCCCACTAGGATAACAAACCTCTGCCTAATAAAGTGTGTTGTGAGGGCAGCTACTTTCTTTCTTTTTTTGGCACTAGAGATTGAACCCAGGGGCACTCGACCACTGGGCCACATCCCCAGCCCATTTTTGTATTATATTAGAGACAGGGTGTCACTGAGTTGCTAAGTGCCTCGCCATTGCTGAGGCTGGCTTTGAACTTGCGATCCTCCTGCCTCAGCCTCCCAAGTGCTGGGATTACAGGCATGCACCACCACACCTGGCTGAAGGCAGCTACTTTCAAACCACCAAAAAGTTGCATATATATTTCAGTGTGTGTTCATTTTATTATCCATTGCAAGTAATCAGCAAGTAATAAACTAAGGGACATGCACCAATTTTTACCAAACCTATACCCTTGATATAGGCTTGGCAAAGAATATATATGTATATACTGTTATAGGTTAAGCAAATAAATTGAGTAGGAATAGAATTATATAGGACATTATATAAAATATTTAGGCATTTGTATTTACTTTATCTCAAACATTTTCTGTCTAGCAAATACTTGTGCAAGTCAGATTTATCAAACCATCTGATCCTATTTTTCCTATCCCTATTTCCTGAAAATGTCTGTTACCATTAAAACCTAGTGCTTTAAACTGTTTCTCAGTAGCTCATAACAAAATTAAATGCAAATAACATCATACTGTCAATGTTCATAATTGTTTTTTTGTAAGTGAATATGGTTCTAGTAATGATAATCAGTAGAATGGAGGGGTTTAGCTTTCTTTCTAGTAGTAATTAATTCATTAATACCTCAAAAATACTCATGCATGGCTATTATTTAAGTTGATTTTCATATTCTGGAAGAAATGTTAATATTAAATGATTATCAGTGGAGACAATATGCAAGACATATTGATCATATGCAACTTTTTAGGTTCATTATGAAGATAATGATGATAAAGTATCAAAGGAGCAGAGAGACCAAAAAATTAACTCAGAAAGCCTTCCTGGTGACCTTCAACAAAAAGATGCCATGTATTTGCATTTTTATTTATAATAATAAAGAAATAGAAAAAAATTACTAAGGATAGGGCCTATATTATGGCAAAACCTGTGTCCTTAGTAGGAAACAACCAATCAATTACACGGAGAGAGTGAAGAGAAGCAGTCACAGGGAGGTGTTCTCAGCCGTTCTATATGGAAATGTAGAGCACTGATAGATAATGAACAAAGTTTTAAAAGCATTCCTGTAATTTTGTTTCTTCGCTTTGCCCAGTAACTGACATTTGACCTATTCCATCACATACTCATAAGTGTGAAGAAGACAGATTTGTTGCTAAAGAGATGCAAAATGAATTATTCTTCAGGTTTCACATGCTGGGCTCTCTTAAAAGGAGATTTTCCAAATTTATTTCCAGCTGAATGCAGTCTGATAATTTGGATAGTGAATTTATGCAACCTTCTGTGGTTTTTTTGATTAAAAACGTTTATTTTACAGCTGAATTTCTACCATCTGGTTAGTGTGTGGCACAGGGTGAACAACTAATAATTCTGCTTTTATAATTGAATGTAAAGGATCCATGAAAACAAAATATCAAGCCAAAGGCTCTAATGAGGTAAGGAAGTCAATGTGGCGACAGCAGAATGAATTCAGGCAAAGTGAAAGTGGTGAAGTTAAGGAGTCAGCCAGTAATCAGATCTTGAATGCTTTTGTAGAATATGGTAAAAATTTGAGTTTTCTTCAAATTTAGACTCATGATAGAAAAGTTTCATACGAGTTTTCAGAATGGCGCATGGGTGTGTGACATGGTCTAATTCTGAAGATTACTATGAAGTGTGAGAGAGTGAAAGCAAGGATAATAATTAGAAGACACTAAAGGTGATTATGGTAGAAGTCATAAGTAGTAATTACATGTTTTGGGATAGTAATTTTTTTTTTTTTACAGTGTTGGGGATCACACCCAGAACCTCACACATGCTAGGCATGTTCAATACCACTAAGCTACATCCTCTCCATTTTGAAGGTAAACCAAAATTATTTTTTTTAATAAATTGGTTGTGCATGTCAAGGACAGTAGAATCAAGAATCACTTTTAGGTAACAAGTTACCATAAACTCGGTAGCTGAGAAAAACATATCTTTATCATCTCGTAGTTTTTGTGGACCAAGAATCTAGGCAGATTGAATGGGGCCTCTGCTTAAAGTCTCCAAAGACCACAATCAAGAAACCATCTGTCTTCTCAGAAGGCTCTTCTAAGAAAGTATTTGCTTACACTTACACCCTTACTCAAATTGAAGGCAGAATTCATTTCTGTGTGGAGGTAGGATAGGGAACCCAGTTTCTTGTCCCTCATTTCCTTGAACCATGCTTTACTTCTCTCCCCAGAGGCTTCCAGAACATGGCTGTCACAAACCATCCATGGGCTGTGTGTGTGAACTATGTGCATCTGAGCTGCATGCTTATTGGGCTGTGCGATGCAAGAGTGCCTTTCCTCTCACTCTGACTGTGATCCCGCACAGCACCTGAGATGGGTGTGACTTGCCAAGATGTCAATCAATCTGCTGACCACAAGACATCACAAAGCAAGACTCCACCTTCGAAACCCTATTCCCTGCCTTATTTGGTGAAGAACATTCCATGTAACCTCCCTTTTGTGTGTCCCCCCATAAGATAAAAAGAATCTGGGTGTACACTCTCTTTCCAGCACTGCCCAGCATGGAGCTGACCCTTGGGGTCACTGAGCAGTCCACTCTCGACCTTAGAGACTCATGTTTGTGCATTACACAGTTTCTTCGCCATTTTTTTAGTTATTGCTGTAGCCAGCTCCTTTGAACCCAGGTAATCTCTAAAGCCCAGCCAGCTGGCAACACGTGGCCTTTTTAATTTTCAAAGATGGCAAAGAGAGTCTCCAAAGTAGGTCTGCTGTGGGATTGCATGACAACATCAAGGAATTGTCACCACATCTTATGAGTTAGAAGTTTTGTATCCCACTCAATCCCCAGGCAAGGGGATACAAAGATATGAATGCTAGACATCAGAGGTTATAAGAGGTCACACTTGAATCTGTCCACCACAGAAAGGTAGGGTCTTCAATGACAATGTTTTACAGCTGGTTTGACTGGGCTTACCTATTTTAGAACTCTCTTTTAAAATGATATATTAAAAGTACTTACTCTTTAAAGGCTTTTTTTTTTTTTTTTTTTTTTTTTTTTTTTTTTTTTTGGTAAGGAACTTTACTTATTAGAAGTTCTCTTCTCATTTGAGAGCCTCTTTTTTCTCTTTGAATTAGAGGGTGATGATGGATTTGGACCTTACCATAAATAAAGGTTAAACATAGCCAATGCAGCAAGTGGGAAGGGAGATAGTTAAGATGGCATGAAAGTAGTTGCAAGTAATATTTAGGGTTTGGGTGAGAATATAAAGTCTGAGAACTTATTCACAATTTGAAACTGTATTTCTCCATTCTCCTCAATAGCCTGGATGCATAAATAAAGAAAATTGGCAGTTAATTGGCCAAAGGAGAGCCTCTTAGAAAGAAGACTTGGGAGATGAGACTACTGTCAAGAGAATAAATGGATTGATGTAGAACATAAATCTAACTCTATGGAATAAGAATCAGAGAGAAAATTTTCTTTGTAAGTGAAATACAGGGTCTCTAAATGTAGTCTGAGATGTAGAAAGGGAATAAAGAAGCAAACAACTGGAATAAATAGCCAGAGTGGAATGTAAGTCTCAAAAAGAGAAAATATCTTCACAAACTAATCAGAACTATGGTAAGATGTAGGAATGACTAAAGTGGAATGGTAAATGAGACATAGAGATTGAAGACAAAGAAAAGTGAGAGCAAAATACTGTAAGGTTTACCCATGTGATAACAGAATAACAGCAAGGCTTAAGACACAGGACAAAATAAATAACCAGGGTCAGAGACTTCAAGAAAGGTAGACATGGGAGTGGAGTATTGACAATTGGTGGGTGGATGACAGAAAGTGAAGGTGAAGTAATCTTCTGAGGAAAGAGCTAGGTGTTAGTAAAGACTAAACATGTTAATGGTTTTACTTACAGGAGATTGGTGTTCCTGGGTAGAGTTCAAAAGTCTGGTTTGGGTTGGAGGATAGCTCTGTGCAAAAGAACACTGAGACATAATTGAAGAGAATATGTTATCTACTGCTACTGTATCATCAGATTTGTTGCTTTGAGTAAAACAAGACTTCCAGCAGATGTCCCATCATTTGAAGTCCCACATGGCTACTATATTCCGCTTTTGCGACAGTTTCATGAGCTGTATTAGGGAAGTGAGTCTGCTGGGCTGAGTGAGCTGTCATCTACTTCTACAGCATCATTAATTATGGGTTTCTTTCCTTTATTCTCAACCAAATGTTGTCTACTGTGATATCCCTGCAGGTCCACAGATTCCCATTCATTTGCCCAACTGCTTAGGATGCAGAGATACTCCTCTACCCCCTCTGGTTCATTGATTTATTTTAAGAACAATTTAAATAATCCAGTCCTGTGGTCCCTTCCTTATAAAGCCTCCATGATAGATACAAAGTGAAATTAACTGACTTGGGCTGAAATATTTATTTCATATTATATATTGTCTGTTTACATTCTTATATCCACATCTAAGAAGACTACTAATATGTTTTCTGATTAGATTTTCTGTTGCTTTATATGGTATATTAGAATTTAGTTCTTCTTCCATCATTTTCTTTAATTCCTTTTCTATTGCTTACCTTTTATTTTCTACATTACTTTATTTTCAGACTTTTCCAAAATGAAGACAAAATTTTTACATCCTTGTGGAGTACAGTAGGATAATTTGATATATACATACAATGTATAATGAACGATCATCTCAAAAATTAATGAATACTCTGCTAGTTATTTCAAAATACATCATAAATTATTGCAACCATTACCCGAAAGTAATTCCTGCTCTCTGCATTGATGTCCCTTATCTAACTTCTTCCATCTGACTACTCCTGCTCTTCCTAATCTCTGGCGACCACTATTCAACTCCTTCATACTGTTTTTGTGTCTGGCTTATGATGATTAGCATAATGACCTTCAGGTCCACACATGTTTCTGAAAATGACAGGTATTCATTCTTTTTCATAGATGAATAATATTCAATTGGGAATTCAAAACCTTTATTAAAAGAATCAACTATTCAAAGTTATAAAGTCGTCTGTGTGAGTTGGTTTAACTCTTGAAAATTTTATTTTTCTCCATTCTCAGGAGATATCCTCTTCTATGCTTCCAACAGCACCTTCTATTGTTAGTTATTTTTGTTCAAATAAACTTCAGCATATCCTGGGGAAGAGTTTATATAAATATAAAGAGAGCTAAAATTGGTTTTGATCATGAGAATTCTAGTAGTTACCAAGTGTGGTGGATTCTATGCACCCAACAATTTCTCCTGTTCTAGACACAGCACCAAGATTCCTGACCCTGTCCTGTGCACATAACTGAGTCTAACTGCTATAGGCTAGATTGGAGGTGAGCCAGTAATATTTACCCCGTCCCAGGGAATCTGGATCATCATTAACAAAGAGGGACGGCCTGAAATTTTGTGGGAGATTGGGGGACTTGATGATAATGCATTGGTTTTGATATATAGGAATTTCTTGCCCCCCGAGCCAATCTCATATCTGTCCTTGCAGAGACTTTACCTCTCCATTATTTATTTTCCTTTTGAGGACTACACAAACTTACAATAAATTTCCACAGCACATAACTAAGCAAAGGACCATTGTATTCTACTGTGCACACCTACATAAACTTAAAAGATACAATAAATTTGTTAAGTGCCCAAGGAAGGTATACTTACAGTTCTATACTTAGCCAGACAAATTTTGAAAGCCTTGATCATGAATAAAAATTGAATCTGGACTGAAAAAAAAATAGGTGAATCAGTGGAAGTTCCAAATCCCTTCTGCAAAAGCAAAATAACATGTACAAATCATTCCTAAAACAGATTATAATACAAAAGAATAACTTTAGATATGTTAAGGTGTGTAAGTTGTATTCTTCATTTCTTAAATGTATCATAGAAATGGTTTTATTGCTAGTTATATCATGTTTATCATTAATGAATAGAATTTCTATATGCTGCATTTCTGTGAAAATTCTTTTTCTGTACAACTTATTAAGGAAAAAACTAAGGGAGATTAATCCATCTCTTAACATTCAGTCCAATCCACTCTATAAAATATAATGAAGGTTGTTGAAGAAGGAAATTATAAGATTTAGTTTCTTTCTTTAAGAAGCTCAAGGTACTTATCTGTTGTTATTCAACTGATTTTATAGGATCCCCTTGAGAGCCATGGAAAACAGCTATTTTATAACTAGAGAAATTAATGCAGAAATACCACATACCGTGTTACCTGTGAGAGCAGAATTAGGCATCACAACCTCTGAGTTAACAAAATGTCATTAGCCCATTAAATTATCCTAGTTCTGTCACAGTATTTATGTGGCTTCCTCTTCTTCACTGTGCTTCCACTAAGTGATGGACTAAATGACTGAACATTTGGGAAAACTTCTTCTTTGCAATGACAAAAAATTATTTAGTGCCAATTGCTTTCATTATGGTTTAATCTTCATCTTTACAATTCTCAGTGAAAACATGTGTATCACTGCTAAAATGTCATGTATATTTTGCTCAGGCTAAACCACTTTAGAAGTTGCAGTCACATTCTTTAGTTGCAGACACATTCATTAGTGGGGTAGTCTATGTGTTTATTGTGTCTTTCAACATCATCTGCCTTTGACTTTCTACATTTTCCATCCACTTCAGCCATGTTGTTTTATTCCCCATGAGATGAACATTATTTTGTACCTTTTTGCTTATTCTCTTCACCTTAATTTACCTTCCTCTCCTCCCCCCACCTTCTTCTGAGTCATCTTGTTTTCCTGACATGATACCAATTCCACAGCCTGCCACTATCCAAATCCTACTCATCCTTTCTGCTCCATAAAGTTTTCCTGGAACCTTCAAATTAAATTATCTTTCTCACTTTTACATTAAGTTGCACTTCCATCTGTATCAGGATTATCAGTGCTGCTTATTGCACAGATTCATCCTCCCTTGAGCATTTATTCAACCTTCATTTTGTTACTTCCTAAAATTATATCTCTTCTTCCCAGAGATTAACGTCTCCCAAGGATGGTAACTGTGACTTACCTCTTGTAGCTGAGATAATAGCTGGGACAGAATTTTTTGCACTTATCAAATATATAATAAATGGACACTGTAGAGCTGATTAATTCACTAGCAGGCTTAAGTGAATTTGAGGTTATTCTGATGCTTTGGAAAGCAGAAGAAACTTATAACTTCTGGATTTGTACCTATTAGCTAAAAAAAAAAAAAAAATGAGAAAACTCCATATTCTTGTTTTAAATGAAAAATGATTCAAAAAATTATGACTTCTTATGATTTCTTAATATGAAATCTTTAGATAGAAGTTTAGTAGGCTAAATAACACAAACACTAGGAATACCTTTACCCTAATATTAATCTTGATTGCCATGTAATCTAAAGTAAGATATTGTATTTATTTGATTTTTTAACTTTATTTTATTTATTTTCTTATGTGGTGCTGAGGATTAAATGTAGTGTCTCACACATGCTAGGCAAGTAATCTACCACTGAACTACAACCCCAGCCCTGTATTTGTTGATTGAACATTTTGATCTATTATTTATTCAGGTAGTCATTGATTTATATATGAACACCCAAGAACTATCCCTAAACCCTACTTGAAAAATCTTGTTCTCTACTTACTGTTTTTACCACACTCATCTAAAATTATTAGCACTTATCACCCCACTTACTGTAGAGTTGATAGTTGATCCAGTTCAAGATTCCCATATTTTGTATTCAAATGCTTACTCTAGACTTCCCAAAAGCTTCTTCCATATATTTCACTCATTCTTTATTCAAAAATCTCCACATTCAATTTAACAAATATCTCATAAGTTATTAGCAACAGGGTACTGGGCTAGCTACTGCCAATGAATCTACAGTTTGTAAAAATGTTTAAGAAAAAAACCACGTATGAATCACCTGATCAAGTTATTCTACTTTAGAATTGTATTTGAATGAAGGTATCAAGATTATGCTATAACATTCACATACAAAAGTGTTCACTGTAGCATTATTTTAAGTGTTAAAATATTCTAAACCAAAACAAGAACATAAATATTGTACATTCAAAAACATGAAAGAATGTACTAACATTAAAAAATATTGTGAAGAATGCTTTATGATGAATACAATGGTAATGATAGAGTGTTGTATGGAATAATTTGTTAATTTGTTCAAACATATTTATGATCACATGCAATGTGTTGCAAATAATTCAAGGCACTCTTCATATATCTACAAACAAATATGTAAGCCCCTCCCTTCGTGAAGCTGATATTTTCATGGCAAAAATAGATAATAAAAAGACAAACAGAAAAGTGTTATATAGTGATAGACAAAAGAGAGTCTAACTCAGGTAATATTTCTAAAGATGACAAGAGAAGATAGAATCAGAAAAATGGATATGCAGGAAAGAGCAATTTAGATGAAGCAAATATTAAAGGCTTGATATTGAAAATTGCTCAAAAATAAATGAAATTGGAATTCAAAATGAACAAATGAATAAAAGAATGAATTAGTCACTTCTTTCTGTTATGATCATAGGATTGCATAGGTCTTACTGATCGGTTTTATACAGGCATATCTTATTAGCCAGTTCTAGGCTTATAAAATCGAGTGCCTAACATTTCCAGGTACTTTTTCAAACTTTGAGAAATTCATAACAAAAATTGAAAATTTTGTTATTATGCCTCCCCTTTTACAAAGGAACTGAGAGCTAAGAAGCTATTATATTTTCCCATAGCTATATAATCTGGTATTCAAAGTTAGCTGTACGTGCTCTGTATTTAAAATTTTTCTACCATGTGCTGTTGCCTTTCATGAGGAATGAATGTAGGAGAATGTGCATACTTCCATTAAACAAAAAGGAAGAGATGTTCCAGATATGTACTTGTAGGAAAACATTAAATTTTATGCATAGCCTTTCCCCACATATGATATGTGTGTGTGTGTTGTGTGTATATGTATATATATACAAATACACACATATATGCATATACGAATATATGTGCATGTGTATGCATATATGTATGTGTATGATACATTTGTGTGTATATTTAAAATTTAATAGGCTTAAGAAAGAAAAATAATGTCTAGTTTGAGTTTATTAAAAGTATCTATGATTTATCTCCTAGGAAATTTAAAATTATTAGTTACTGCTTAATTTAACTTGAATATCCTTAGCAAGAAAATTAAGCATTTCTTAGATCTAGGAACATATTACCTAGAAAAAGATATAGCTTAATAAAATATTTTAGAAGTTTACTTTTAATACTAAAATTTACCTAATCTCTATCTCTCATTAATGCATAATAATTACTCTTTAATTCTAGTTGGTATACTTGGAATTTACTTAGATCTCTTCTGATAATTGTTGGGGAACTGAAGTCTTTGCTAGTAGTCTTTTCTTCCTAAAATTTCCACAGTCCTCTCAAATCCATCACTTTCACTGTTTCCTGGTAAGAAACCTCAGATCCCTGAGGGGTCCTCTGACTCTTACTTGATGCACTTACCTAGTCAAGCAAAGCATAGTCTGAAAACAAACCATCCAAATCACTCCTCAAGTCCTGCTCAAATATCACTACACCTTGATCAGTTTACATATTTTACATTGAAATAATCTATTTTATTTAAGAAAATTTGACAACATTATTACCTTGCAATTAAGAAGAGGGTCATTTATATCTGTTAGACATTGGTAGAAATATAGCTTCTGCCTTCATAAGATGCGTAAACTTAACTGGTTTAACCTTCAAGTCTCAACAGCTAAATGAAGATAATTTATTTTATACCATGTAAAGTTGTGTAAGTATGCAATTTTTTAAAAGAAGAAAAATCCTTAAGAAAGTATCTGATGCATAGTTAACACACAAGAAATGTGATTGTTACTATAAGGCACTTTCAGATATCTAGTGCTAGTTTGATTACTTGCAAAACTTCAAGCCCCATTTTTTAATTGAACAAACTAAAGCATGCTTCATTAAAAATGGAGTAATAGAATCCAGGCATGAGGGCACTTGTCTTTAATACCAGCTACTCTGGAGTCTGAGTTAGGAGGATCACAAGTTCAAGGCTAGTCTGGGCAATTGAACAAGGACCTACCTTAAAAATAAATAAATAAATAAATAAAGGGCTCAGGATATAGTTCAGTGATAAAATGTCCCTGGGTTCAATTTCCAGTAACACACACACACACACACACACACAAAAAAAAAAAAAAAAAAAAAAAAAAAGGATAGGTATGTCGCTCAGTGGTATAAGTAGTAGAGCACTCACCTAACGTGTTAGACTCAGTATTGCAAAAAAATTTTTTTAAATTAAATTAATAAACCAATAACATAAATGGATTTACAGAAAATATTCATACATTAGACTATTTCTGATCTTTTCTTTATGGTACCAAAATACACAAAAGAGCTTTTCTTTTAGTTATACTGTTTTGACATAATAAATTATAATACAAACCATTGGTAAAACTCTATTGATACTTTGATTATTATCAGAAGGCCCTGTTTTAGGGAACAGAGTATAATTTAATTTAAAATCAGTTTCAAATTGTATTTCAGCTATCTGTGTCCCATTAAGTCAAGTGTTAAATCTCTGTGACTCTGTCTCAATCTCATTTCTGAACTGAGGGTAACACATAAACATGTCTTGAGTGTTTATGATGATTAAATAGTATATTTACATAAAAAGCCATATACACACCTCTCTCTCCCTCTCCCTCTCTCTCTTTCTCTCTCTCTCTCTCTCTCTCACACACAAACACACACTTAAAATTGGAAGGCATCTATAAAGGAAACAGAAGATATCACCAAATTATAAAATTGAAGGAACAAAGGAAGAAAGGAGAGAAATAGGGAAGGCAGGCAGGCAGGCTTATCATGTAAAATGAAAAAAAAAAAAAAAAAAAAAAAGCACCAAATCTGAAAGAGGAAATAAGGCTACTGATAACTTCAGAATATATTTAAAAATCATAAAGGACCACTTTGCTCAGCAATAATTTATGAAACTTGTATGAAGTGGATGACAAGCTGATGACATGCAGTATTGTCTAGATTGCAGGAAAACAGGTGTTTATTCATTACTGATGGGAGTATAAAGTCATGGAATCTTCATGGAGAGCAATCTGGCAATCTACTGAATTTTACAATTCACATACACTTGGGTAACATAAGTTTACTTCTTGAAATTCCTCTACATACCCTCTTACATTTGTGAAATGATGTACATATATGCAGAGAACACTTAAATAGGAATAGCCTATATAACATTGGGGACCTATAATGAAATATCATGCTGCTGCAGAAAGAATCAAGTAACACTATATATTATTAAAAAGAGCACAATAATAATGATTATTGTGAACAAGAGCATAGTATGCTTTCACTTAGAGAAAAAATTACTAAAGCTCTCTATGTATGTACACACAGGTGCACACATAGATGCTCTGTAGGAGGATATTTAAGAAATTGATAATAAGAATTCCCTTAGGATAAATCAATTAAGAAGCTGAAAAATAGATTTGGTAGTGAAAATTTTCCCACTGTTTTTTTTTAATTTTTTGAAATGTATATATTTTTATGTATTGTACATTTAAAAATTAACATTTTAAAGGTCATAAATTATTATACAAAGGTAGAAAGAACCAATCAAATATAAACAAATAGATGAGTGAACAGAATTCTAGTAGAGTAGAGGAAGGCATATAGGAGAGGGGAGGGAAGACAGGAAAAAAAGGGGAAGGAATAAGGGGGAGAGTCATGAACTAAAATCGAATTCCATGCATGCATGTAATTATCAGGATGAACACAACTACTATGTATAACTATAAAGCTCTAGTAAAAAATTATAAATTGATTATTTTGGTGAGCTAAGATTTAAATACTGCATTCTCCCTGTCATATTTTCACTCAATTCATTAGCATAGTAATGGCTCAAGGATTCATCTAAAAGTATTATTTGTGGTATATTTGGTACCAAAATACCATACTAGATGTTGCATTTATAAACAAAAGCAGCAGACTCAGAAGGCATGTTATTCATCTAGGAAGAAAAAAATTATTGAATGAATAAATAAATATTTATGATTTTTGTGCAGTACTTCTAAAAAATGTTTAACTGTATAACTACTTTTGATAGGTATCATTTTTATACCTGAAACACACTTCAAGAAATACTATGTTTAGTAGCCTCTTACAGCAATATCTTTCACAAAGGAAAGAAATGATGAGGAGGAGGAAAAGGAGGAAGATGCTGAGGAAGAAAAGGATGAAGGGGAGAATGAGGAGAATAAGTTATGTGGTTAAACAAAATTTTAAAAGGAGAAACTTTTTAAATTTTGGTAATATGTTCAAAAGCTTGGAGATATAGCCAGTGCGTTAGCACCCTGGGTTCAATCCCCAGTGCTGAACAAAGAGAGAGAGAGAGAGAGAGAGAGAAGGATATGTGCTATCAAATAAATTTGCAGTCTAGCAAAGAATAAGCTCAGATGCAGAAGGTCAAGCTAGTATGAGAGAAAATCCTAACACTCTCCAGTGGAGTTAGTGAAAGTGGGGAAATGGCTATAACTTAAAAAGACTCTTCACCTAGACTTCCTGAGTTAGAGTCTGCAGTTTACCTTTATATTTCTTTATTCATTCACAACTTTTTTTTTGTCTTTTTATATGCTTGCTTTTTGTGCACCCAAGCCTTAACTTCCACTTAGACTTTACTTTTCACCGTATCACTGGGTGTCTAAGCTTTGAGTCTGTCTGGGCACAGGAATGAGACTGTAAGACAGATTTGGGGGAAGGTGTGGATGAGGGATGCTGCAACTGCCAGTCCACCAGTCTGTAGAGGGGAGAAGAATAAAGGGCACTTTTACTGAAATTGGTGGCCTTAGTTCTGGAATAAAGAGTGTGGAAAGTAGGACAGATGAGGGTTGGGTGGAAAGCTATGACCCCACAATATCCTACCATGGGACCCAAGGTACCTCCCCCATACCAGAAGAGTCTGAAGGATAGACTGATGTGTCCCATATGCCTTGCACCAGCACATGGACTGAGGTTCTTGGAGGAAGATTTGTGAAGCTGTCTGGATTGGTCCACATGATGTGCAGGCAAGATGGATGGTCAACAGCATTGCCAGACTTACACTACCACTATTGTTGCACCAACAATATTGTGAGGATAAAGTCTCCCTTGAAATGCCCTAATGGATGCCACCAGGCAAGGACAGAGCAGACCACCAGCCTATAGACTCTCCTAGCAAGTTTGTCTGGTTTAGTCAGTGCCAAGAAGAGACAAACAGCACTATATTTGTGTGACACAAAATTCTTCATAGCTGGAGAGTTCTAAAATTAAAATTCCGGAAATAAATATTCATTTAATTAGTTTCAACAGGAAGAAAACCAAATTTCTTTATGGCTGTTACTGCCCTAAATGCTCAATAAAAATGGATTCCCAATGTCTTCCTGCATTTTGTAGTTTATTTTTTAATATCTCTATTTTATTTATTTATTTTCATGTGGTGCTGAGGCTCGAACCCAGTGACTCACACATGTTAGGAAAATGCTCTACCACTGACCCACAACCCCAACTCTGGATTTTGTAGTTTTATAGCATTCTAATCTTACATATTTTGTCAATGAATTGGATTAAATCTTGATATACCTTTTCTTCTTTCTCATCTCCATTCACTTTTCCTCTCGTTTATCCTTCTATTTCTCCTTATTTTGCCTTTGGTCCCTCTTTCCTCCCCAAACTTTTTATTTTTTTCAATGACTTTTTTCTTTGTTTTTTATTCTTTATTCCAATTCAATTTATTACCCTATCATTAAGGCTTAATTTTTTCAGACTACTGAATATTATATCTCACCCACATTTCTCTTTGGTTAATAGAGTTGTACAGATCATTAGAAAAGACACTTTTAGCATATACTAATGTATGGTTTTCTCATAAATTACCACAATTATCAGCAGTTTTACCCTCCACTAAATGTTACAAATTGTTGAAATTGAAACTCTGACTACAATGATAAAAGGTGCTGAAGTTAAACTATGAACCCAAACCAGGATTTATTATAAAAGATAACTTCTCATTAATGAAACTCACATAAATGAGAATGAGAAATCCATCTCCCCAGACATAAATATACAGGACCTCAGAAAACATGAGGAAACAGTTTAAAAAATTCTCCAAAATTATAACCCAGAAAAACTGAATCCACAGATGTTGAAGTGGAAGAAATTCTACATAAAGAATTTAAGGGGCTGGGACAATGCTTCAGCAGTATAGCATTCTTCTCACATGTGAGACCTTGGGTTTAATCCTCAGCACCACATAAATAAAATAAAGGCATTGTGTCCACCTACAACTAAAAATATTTTTAAAAAATAATTCAAGAAGTTAATTGTTAAAATGATTAATGAATTAAAAGAAGATATAAGAATGAACTTAGGGAAAATTATAGCATATAAAAGGACATTTTAATAAAGAGACAGAGACTTTGAAAAGAACCAAATGGCAATCTTGGAAAAGAAAGACTCAATAAACTATGTAAAAATTCTGTTGAAATATCACCAATAGACTTGATCTGGTAAGAGAGAGAGTCTCAGAACTTGAAGACATGGTAAGTCACCTTGAATATTAAAACAACATTAAAGAAAAAAAATAAGAAACAATGATCAGATTGCATAAGAATTCTGTGAAAATCTTAGCAGGGAAGACATTAAAAACTTTAAAATTGAGAAAAGAATATAAATACAGGCTAATGGGCATTGATAACATTTTCAGTGAAATAAGAGTAGAGAATTTTCACAATTTTGAAAATGAGATGAACATTCAGAAACAGGAGTCATTTAGAGCCCCAAATAGTCACGGAAGAAAAAGATCTCTCCATGATACGTTATAATCAAAATGACAAATATATAGAATAAGGATAGAATTTTTAAAATCTCAAAAGAAAAAAAAATTAAGAAATATTCAGAAGTATCCCAAACAAAACACCACCTGACATCTCAATAAAAACCCTAAAACAATGTGTTCCAAACACTGAAGAAATTAACTGCCAACTAAGATTGTTATATCCAACAAAGTTATCCTTCAGAAGCTAGAAAGAAATAAAAGAAACTTTCATGATAAGCATAAACCAAAAGAATTACTAAAAATCTAGCACAGCAGTAAATAATGAAAGAAATCCTATACATAGAAATTAAGAATAATAGCAGAGTGAGAGAAGAGCAGTTTTACAAGTGAGAATATGGAACAAATTAAACATTAGAAATAAATCAAAATGGCAATAAGTAATAAATTTCTCTATAATAACATTGGCTGTTAATAGTATTGACTCTTTTTTTTTTTTTTCAATTAAAGGACATAGACTGGCAGATTGGACTAAAAAACAAGATTACTGTATATGTTCTCTGAAAGGGGACACACCTCTCAACAGAGACATCCATAGGCTGAAAGTGAAAGGACAAAAAAATGATACCATATGTAAATGGAATCCAAAGGAATGAGGAGTAGCTTCTCTTATATTCACCTCAGCAGACTTCAAGCCAACATTGACCAGAAGAGACAAAGAATGGAACAAGAAGATAAAATATAATGGATATTTACACCCTAAATATTCATGCACCTAATTACATAAAACACTACTCAAAATTAACTCTCAGATCCCAGTTCAATATTGATGGGTGATTTCAATCCACCTCTCCCACCAATAGATAGTCCATCCAGACATAAAAAGAGTAAAGACACTTCAGACCTAAAAACTACACTAAATTAAATAGATTCAATTGATTCTCCAGTATATTTAATCCAACAACATGTTTAACACTTCCTTTTTAGAAGCTCATGGAACTTTCTCCAAAATGACAATATTTTAGGCCACAAAGCAATTCTCAACAAATAAAAAAAAATGTATAATTGTATCTTATTATATTTTAATCAGATGAAATTAGAAATTAATAGCAAGAAAAGTTATGGAAACTATATAAACTTGGAGACTAAATAATATACTGCTGAATAATGAATGGATAAAAGAAATTAGGAGAGAAAATTAAAAATTCTTAGATCAAACAATAATAGTGATAAAACATACCAAAATCTCTGGGACACTATGAAAGTGGTTGTTTTAGTAAGCGCTTTTTTTTTTTCCCCCCACTGTAACAAAGAGACCAGACAAGAACAATTTCAAGAAGGAAAAGTTTATTTGTGAGATCGTGGTTTGAGAGGATTCAGTTCATAAACAGACTACTCCATTTCTTGGTCCTGAGGTAAGGCAGAACATCATGACAGAAGAGTGTGGTGAAATAAAGCAGCTCAGGATATGGAACCAGGAAGCAGAGAGAATTCCTCTCACCATGAACAAATTATATATCTCAAAAGCATGTGCCCCAATGACCTAATTCATCCACAACATTCAACCTATCAGTTAACACCCAATAAACTCCTATTCCTATCAGGAGATTAATTTACTAATTAGATTAAGGCTCTTATAACCCAATCATTTTACCTGTAAACTTTCTTGTATTGTCTCACACATGAGCTTTAGGGGAACATCTCATAGCTAAACCATAACATTCTACCCCTGCCCCTAAATGCTGATATTCATCTGACAATGCAAAATACATTTAGTCCACTTTCAACAGTCCCCATAGTTTTAGCAGGTTTAGCATTGCCCAAAAATCCATGTTCAAAGTCTTCTTTGAAACTCAAAGCAAGCTCTCAGCATTAGCCTCTGTAAAAATCAAAAGCAAGTTATATATGTCCTATATAAACAGGTACATAGTAAGCATTTGGAAACAAAATGGCAAATTAGGGGCATAGAAAGAAGGGATGGAACGGAAGCAAGACCAAAAGCCAGCTGGGCAAATAAGTCTTGTTTCTCCAAGTCCAGCATCTGGGGCTCATGGCATCTTGATGTTCTCTCAGAAGAACTTGGGTAGCTACACCACTAAGGTTTTTCTGGTTGGCACTCACATGTCATTTCTCTTGTGCATGGTGAGAGATAGGGGTTTAATTTCATTTTGTTGCATGTGGATTTCCAGTTTTGCCAGTACCATTTGTTGGAGAGGCTTTCTTTTCTCCAATGTACATTTTTGGTACCTTTGTCTAATATAAGATAACTGAAATTATACGTGTTAGTCTTTGTGTCCTCTATTCTGTACCATTAGTCTACCAGTCTATTTTGGTGCCAATACCATGCTGTTTTGTTAATATTGCTCTATAGAATAGTTTAAGTTCTGGTGCAGTGATGCCACCTGCTTCACTCTTTTTGCTAAGGATTGCTTTAGCTATTCTGGGTCTCGTATTTTTCCAGATGAATTTCATGACTGTTTTTTCTATTTCTATGAGGAATGCCATTGGGATTTTGATTGGATTTGCATTATATCTGTAGAGTGCTTTTGGTAGTATGGTCATTTTGATAATATTAATCCTACCTATCCAAGAACAAGGTAGATTTTTTTCCATCTTCTGAGGTCTTCTTTAATTTCTTTCTTTAGCATTCTGTGGTTTTCATTGTATAGGTCTCTCAACTGTTTCGTTAAGTTGATTCACAAGGTTTTTTTTTTTTTTTTTTTTTTTTTTGTGTGTGTGTGTGTGTGTGTGTGTGTGTGTAAGGCTGTTGTAAATGGGTAGTTTTTCTAAGTTCCCTTTCAGAGGATTTGTCACTGATATACAGAAATGACTTTGATTTGTGGGTGTTGATTATATATCCTGCTCATTTGCTGAATTCATTTACTAGTTCTAGAAGTTTTCTGGTGGAACTTTTTGGGTCATCTATGTCTAGAATCATATCATTAGCAAATAGTGCTAAATTGAGTTCTTCTTTTCCTATCTGTATCCCTTTAATTTATTTCCTCTAATTGCTCTGACCAGTGTTTCAAGAACTATGTTAAATACAAGTGGTGAATGAGGGCATCCCTGTCTTGTTCCAGGTTTTAGAGAGAAATGCTTTCAATTTTTCTCCATTTAGAATGATGTTGGCCTTGGGCTTAGTGTGTTTAGGCCATAACATTCAGGATTATTATTGAGACATGATTTGTATTCCTAGCCATTTTTGTTTATTTTTGGTATTTAACTTGACTTGGCTTCTCCTTTGATTAGTTTTTCCTTTAGTGTAATACCTCCCTCTGCTTATTTTCATTGTTTTTTTGTTTGTTTGTTTGTTTGTTTCCTCTTTGTGGAATATTTTGCCAAGTATGTTTTGTAGTGCAGATGTTCTAGCTGTAAATTCTTTTAACTTTGTTTATCACAGAAGGTTTTTATTTCATCATCAAATCATCAGATCTAAAGCTTAATTTTGATGGATAGAAGATTCTTGGTTAGCTTCCATTTTCTTTCAGAGCTTGGTATATGTTGTTCCTGGATCTTCTAGCTTTCAGGGTCTGGGTTGAAAAATCTGCAGTTATCCTAATTGGTTTCCCCCTATATGTAATCTGATTCCTTTCTCTCATGGCTTTTAATATTCTCTCCTTATTCTGTATGTTAGGGAGTTCCATTATAATGTGCCTTGGTGTGGATCTGTTGTGATTTTGGACATTTGTCGTATATGCTTCTTGCATTTGGTTTTCCTATTCATTCTTCATGTTTGAAAAGTTTTCTGATATTATTTCATTGAATAGATTGTTCATTCCTTTATTTTGGAACTCTATGCTTCCCTCTATCCCAATAACTCTTAAATTTGGTTTCTAAACTATCCCATATTTCTTGAATATTCTGCTCATAGTTTCTTAGCATTTTCACTGTGTGGTCTACATTCTTTTCAAGATTATATATTTTGTCTTCATTGTCTGAGATCCTATCTTCCAGGTGGTCTACTCTGTTGATGATGCTTTCAATTAAAATTTTAATTTGGTTTATTGTTTCTTTCATTATAAGGATAGCTGTTTGTTTTTTAGAACCTCTATCTCCCTATTGAAGCAATCTTTTGCTTCCTGTATTTGTTTATGTAACTCTTTGTTAAGATGATCTTTTGCTGCCTGTATTTGCTCTCTTATATCATCCTTTAATTCACAGAACATTTTAATTATGTACATTCTAAACTCCTTCTCTTGTCATTTATTTCACTGTGCTGGCCATGGATTCTAGTAATGTGGTATCTTGATTTGTTTGGGGCACTTTCCTCCCTTGTCTTTTCATGTTGCTCATGTATCTTCCCTTCTGGCACTGTGGGTCCAAGGGTTATCATTTTTAACCCTGTAAGCTTATAGTTCTCCTGTAGGCTTCCACTAACTCTCTTTTGAGGGGAAAAACAGTGTTAGCAAATCCCAACATAAACAATATATGACCTATGAAACAATTCATTGCTATTAAGGTGTTTACAGTTTGGTCACATTGTACAGAAATGTGGAATTCGATTATTATCTATAATATAATCAGTAGGTTTGTAAAGGGTTTACAGTTTCTGATGGTGGACAATAAACCAATGGTGAGGCATAGGATGATATGTGAGGAGGCAGGATGTGAGGATATAAAGTTAGTATATCTTAGGAAGTGTGAAATAGAAATCTAAAAAAGAGGGTTAGTAGCAGGAGAATAGACAGGAAGTAATTTGGGGTACACAAGTATGTGGGAAGATGCTAGAGTACATAAAACAGACACAAATATAAATTTAAAAAATAAATGATGTTAAGATAGTAAAAATTGGAGGGAAAAAAGAAAGAAAAGAAATATACAACAAAGCTATAATATACTATTCAGATGTTCCAGTCCTCAACATCCTAATTTATGCAAAGTGCTTGGTTTCACTTATATTAGGGAGGTGAGGGTGATAAAATACAGGGGGAGAAGAAAAAGAGAAAAAATAATCGAAGGAAGAATTCAGGATTGTTGATTGTTTTGGTTGGAGATCAGCCTCTTTCCTGTTTCCCTTCTCATCCAATGGGTGGGGTTGTTTGTTGTTAGCTGCTATCTCAGAATGGTGAAGGCAATAAGGGTAGAAAGACTGGTCCTGGTGCAGGGCACCTGGAAGTGAAGTCAGTCCCTGAAGGGAGGCTGCACCTCAAGGGTCTCTTTTCAGGCCCGCTCATATGACTTGAGTGCCCGGTCCTATCTCCCTATCTTGCATAAAGATTTCCCATTTCTGGTCTCTCTGTTAATCTCCAAACTGTTGCATCCCCCCCGCCTCTTACTGGTTCCCAATTAAGGGATCTCTCTCACCAGGACTCCTTAGGCGGTGCCCTGCCCTGGTTGCACTATGTGCCCATCCCACTAAGAGCTGGTATGTGTTGGGCAGTTATTGTACTGGGTTATCAGCCACTGGAGAGTGGAGAAAGATGGAAACCGGGTACCTGTCCTTCTGGTGTTCCAATCTGGGAGCTTCCCCCACCAAAGATGGCGAGAAAGGTGATCCAAGATGGAGGTGGTTTCCAACATTTCCAATGTTGGGGTGTCAGGTCGGGTAGTGGGGACAGGCGATGACATTGTGTGATGTATTCCAATATGAGCTCAGCGGCATGCATAGTTGCGGCCATTGGCTGACTTCAGAGCCTGTGGGATGTCCCCAGGTGCAGGCAGACTACCATGCATGGGGAACTATGGCAGTACCTTGCCAAGTCACAAGATGGAGGCGACCAAGGGAGCCGCAGGTTGGTAGAGGGGGGTCCACAGGAGAGTGGCGGCCCATGTTCCTGTGGGTGGGTAGCAGCTGGGTGTCCTGTGTGGGAGCCGCATCTGGGAATTCTGCAGCCAGTGCTGATGTAGTGATCCTGTTAAGTCACTCAGGAGCCCTGTGTGGGTTAGTAGCCGCGGGAGTCAGGAGACCTTCTTTAATGCTGAGGTGCGGGGTCCCTGCACGCTGGCACAGCTGTGATGATTTCTGTGTGAGAGCAGCTGTGGAGGTGTCCTCTATCCCTCTCAGAGAAGCAGTGTTCTCATTAGTGGAGACCCAGGTCACAGAGTGACACGAAGTGCTTCCTCCCTCTGGCCTGCTATCTTGGATCCCCTCCAGCTGTAAGGTTTTTAACAACCACCATGTTTTTAGCCCCAGTTTTGCTCAGTTTTCCAGCCAAACTCCAAGTTTTCAAATCTTTCTGCTCTGCTTTCTGTATTTGATTATCACAAATCTTGGCTAAAAACTGTCAACAATAGCCATGCTACCACCTGAATATTATGCTGCCTAGAAATTTCTTCTACCAAATTAAGAACCCCAACTCTTTTAAATTCAGCCTCACAAAAAGTGTCAGGAAATGGGCAAAATATTAAAACTTCTTGGCCAGAACATAAAATGAATGCCATTTAGTACAATTTCCAAGAGTTCCCCTTCTCCTCTGAAACCTTATAAACCCAGACCATCCTATGAGCAGTCTGGTCTTCTAAGCTCTGACTAGAATTGCCCATTAAGACGCATAAAAACAATCTCTATCTTTTCTAGCTTGCATCTCTAAACTTTTTGAGATTCCTTAAACAAATCCCAAAAAGCTCTTGAAGCTTCTGAATTACATGGTTAGGTTAGTCATAGCAATGACCCAACTTCTGGTACCAATTTCTTTTTCAGTCAGCTTGTTCACCATTGTGACCAGAGGACCTGATAGGAACAATTTTAAGGGGAAAAATTATTTTAGGGCTCCTAGTTTCAGAGGTCTTAGTTCATAAATTGCCTACTTCATTCCTCAGGGCCTGAGGTGAGACAGAAAAACATGGCAGAAGAGTGTGGTGGATGGAAGGAAAGAGAAGTAGGGTGGGGCAGGCAGGCATGGGCTCCCCTCATAATAGACAAAATATATAACTTGAAGTCATGCCTCCAATGAACCACCTCTTCCAGCCACATTCTACCTGCCTATAGTTACCACTCAGTTAATCTCTATTAGGGGTTTAATGCACTGATTAAGTAAAACCTCTCATAACTCAATAATTTTACCTATAAACTTACTGCCTTGTATCACATATGAGCTTTTGGAGGACACTGCCTATCTAAATCATAACAGTAGTTATAAGAGAAAAGTTTACGTCTGTGAGTACCTACATTAAAGCAAAATGAAACAAATGAAATAGAGACATACCAAATAAATAAGCTAATGATGCACTTCAAGGCCCTAAGAAAGCAAGAACAAATCAAATACAAAACCAGCAGAAGAAAAGAAGTAAATCAGGTCTGAAATTAATGAATAGAGAATAAAAATATATATAGATAATCAATGTGAAAAAGAGTTGATTGTCTGAAAAGATACATAAGATTAATAAACTTTAACCAAATTAACCAAAACAAAGAGAAGGTAGACAGAAAATTTTTAAAATTAGAGATGAAAAAGGAGGTAACAGCACACACCACTGAAATGCAGAGGATCATTAAAGACTATTTTGAAAACATGTTCTGATAATTTGGACAATCTAAAAGAAAAGGATACATTTCTAGAAACATACAACCTACCAAAATTGAATCAAGAGCACATAGAAAACCTAAACTAGACAATAAGAAATGAGTTTGAGGGGCTGGGTTTGTGGCTCAGCAGTAGAGCACTCACATAGCAAATGCAAGGTCCTCAGCACCTCAGCATTTATTTTAAAAAAATAAATAAATAAAGATATTGTGTCCAACTACAACTAAAAAAATAAATGTTAAAAAAATAAATAAATGAGATTGTAGTGGTAATAAGAGGCTTCCCAACAAACAATAACCCAGATTCTCAGCTTAATTCTACCAGAATTTTAAAGAATTACTACCAATAGTTCTCAAATCATTCAAAGAAATAGAAAAGTGTGTGCAGGGGAGATACTTCCAAACTCATTCTATGAAGCTATTATAAGCCAAATACCTAGGGACACATCAACGGGGAAAAAAATAAAAACTGTAGACCAATATATTTTATTAACATAGATACAGAAATTCTTTTTTTAATTTTTTTTAGTTATAGATGGACACAATATCCTTATTTTATTTACTTATTTTTTGTTTTTATGTGGTGCTGAGGATAGAACCCAGTGCCTCACATGTGCTAGGCAAGTATTCTACCATTGAGCCACAACCCCAGCCCCAAAAAATTCTTATTAAAATTTTAGCAAATCAGCCAGAAGCAGTGGCACATGCCTGTAATCCCAGCACTTGGGAGGCAGAGGCAGGAGGATCATGAGTTCAAAGCCAGACTCAGCAATGGCGAGGGACTTAGCAACTCAGTGAGACCCTGTCTCTAAATTTTAAAAAATACAAAAAAAGGGCTGGGGATGAGGCCCAGTGGTCAATTGCCCTGGGTTCAATTCAAAGTACAAAAATAAAATTAAAAAATCTAGCAAATCATATATAAAACAAATAAAGAAGATTGCACATCATGATCATGTTGGTTTCATACCATAAATGAAAGGATGTTTCAACATACTCAACTCAAAAAAATGTAATTCACCACATTAACATAATTAAGATTTTAAAAATCACATGATTATCTCAATACATGCAGAAAGAGCTTTTGACAAAATTTAGCACCTGTTCATGATAAAACACAAAAGAAACTAGGTATATAAGGAACACACCTCAACATTATAAAGGTTGTATATAAAAAATTAAAAACCAGTATCCTACTGCATAGGGAAAAACTGATTGTATTTTCTCTAATACCAGAAATAAAACAAGGATGTCCACATCATTCCTATTCAATGTAGTACTTGAAAATTTAGCCAGAATAATTAGGCAAGAAAAAGAAATATGCAATATACAATTAGGAAAGAAATAAGTCGAATTATCACTGATTGCAGATGATATAATTCTATATCTAGAAAGTCAAAAAGTTCTACCAGAAGACCTCAATGATTCATAAAAATCATTCAGCAAAGTAGCAAGATACAAAGTCAAAACACACCAATAATCAATCCACTGGAAACAAATCAGGAAAACAATTCTATTTACAATAGAATTTTTAAAGTACTGGAAATAAATTTAATCAAGGTGAGTGATGTCTCCAATGAAAATTATAAACTATTGAAGCAAGAATTTGACAAAGGATAATAAAAGATGGAAAGACCTGCCATGTTCATGGATAGGCCCAATTAATATTGCTAAATCATCTATATACCAAAAGTGATATACAAATGCAATGCAATCCCCATTGTAATAATAATGATATTTTTCCCAGAACCTAGAAGAACAGTCCTAAAATTTGTATGGAAGAATAAAAGAACAAGAATAGCCAAGAAAATTCTGGGAGGAAATAAACAAAAACACTGTAGGCAGTGTGATAACTGATTTCAACTTATAATGAAAGGCTATAAAATAGCCTGACACCAATATTAAAAACAGACATGTAGATCAATGGAATAGAAAAACTCAGAGACAAACCTACAGATACAGTCATCTGATCCTTGACAAAAATGCCAAAACATACATTGAAGAAATGACAGTCTTTTTAACAAATGGTACTAGGGAAACTGGACATATGGAAGAATGAAACTAGATCTCTATTTATAACCCTCTACAAAAGTCAAAGTCAATCAACTCAAAGTCAATCAAATACCAGCTAAAGAGACCAGGAGTTATGCATTTCCTAAAAGAAAATACAGAAGTAAAACTCCAACATACAGGTCAGAATGGCTATCAAGAATTCAAATAATAAATGCTGGCGAGAATCCTAGGGAACTAAAACTCATATATTATTGGTAAAATTTTTAAATAAGTGCAATGTCTATGGAATTCAACATGAAAGTTCTTTAAAAGACTAGGAATAGAGCCAGAGTATGACCCAGCTACACCACTCTTTATCTGAAGGAATTAAAATCAGCATACTTTAGCAACACAAGCATACCCAGTTCACAACTGCCAAGTTATGGAAACAACCTAGTTATTGGTCAACAGACCAAACAGAGAAAATGTGGTATACAATGGAGTTTTATTCAGCTATAAAAAACAAAACCATGTAATTCCCAGGAAAATGGATGGAGATGGAAAACATCATGTTAAGCAAAACCAGCCAGTCTCAGAAAGCCAAGGATCCTATGTTTTTTCTTATGTGGAAACTAGACAGAAGAAAGGGAAAAAGGGAGATCTCATGAAAATAGAATATGAACTACAGGGTACAGGAAAGGAATCACTGAGAGGAAGCAGGGAAGGGAAAAGAGAGGTACTGGGGAATAAAATTTACCAAATTATACTATGTGCATGTATGAATATAGCAAGCAATGGATCCAACTATTATTTACAATTTCAATGCATCATTAAGATAATTTTAAAATACATGTACTATAAATTATGTGATTAGATTATCTCAGCCTTGTCATTCTAGTGAGAAAAATAAATATATATCTGTTAGTTTTGTGATGTTTACAATAAAATGCATTTCTGAAAAAATTAAAAGAGAAATAAGATTCTGAGATACATTGTTATAAAAGTGTGTGTTATAGGAAAAGCAAGGCTAATATAAGTACATTTTAACATAGTCATAAAATAATAAATGTGCATACTGTGATTCTAAAAATAGAGAGATGATACTTTTTGTATATAACATGTAAGTCATTGCAAAGGTAGAAGAAGTACTTTATTCAATTTTCCATAACAGAATGGTGGTCCTTGAATGATGGAGACAGGTATCAATAAATTATAAACTCCCCAATTTTAATAGGTGAATTCCATATTTAACCCAAAGAGATAAGCTACCGATTTAAAAATTGAATCAAAAACAGGAAAATCATTTTTTGCTCTGCTTTTCTGTTTATGTCTTTTAATCAATCCCACAGAAAGTTTCTGAGGCACACCTTTTATAGCTTTGTTGCTGAAATAATACCGAGTTATTACTCTAAGAGTGTCATTCCTCTCCTAGAGCCTACAGTGCCCTAAAGCACAGGACCATGCTGGTATATTGATTTGGGAAACAAACACTTATCGAATAACTATTACAAAAAGTACTTTGTTGAGTGCTGGAAAAGAAAATTGAGGGATGACTAATTTATAATTGTATATAAAGTAGGTCTCAATTGAACAATAGCAAGATATTTGCAAAATTTTTACACAAATGTAATCTAAGGGAGGTGAAGGTATTGAATGAAGCAAACACAATAGTCCAAATGTTGTCTGTGAAATTGTTCCATAGGTCTAGGAGTGTTAGTAAAGGGCTGGCCAGGATTAACAGTGCTGCCCCTTAACCTCTGAATCCCTGGCACCAGATAAAGGTATTTCCCAGATACACTCTTCCTCATGCCACCTCATTCCCACTAACTAGATGGAATATTTGGAGGATGGAAGATGGGGATTAATTTCCAGGATTTGAAAGTGTCTTTGAATCCTTTCTTCTGGTATTATTTTAGTCACCTTTTTCACTGTTGTGACTAAAAGGATCTGACTAGAACAACTGTAAGGAGGAAAAGTTTATTTGAGGACTCACAGTTTCAGAAGTCTTAGTCCACAGAAGGTCAGCTCCATTTCTCAGAGCTCCAGATGGGGCTGAACATCATGGCAGAGTGTGTGGCAGAGGGAAGCAGCTCACATTGTGATAAGAGGACTAAAGGGACTCCATCTTGTTCTTCAGCAGCCATCTTAGGAGTTCCGAGAAATAGTTTTGTTTCTCAGAAATAATAGAATACAGAAAGTCCTGCCTGTGTACCCATTAATCGTTACCTAGCATAATACGCTTGACAGCATAAAAACAGCAATTCCTATACAATGTAAAATTGCTCTCTTTGGTTTCCATTTTTCCTGGGCAAATACCTTATCAGAGATTGATTGTCTAGATGTTAGTAACCATTCTCTAACATGTACTCAACGAGGGTCATCATGACCCCATTCCCTTCTACTTGATCATTGCTATATCAACCTGGAAAGTCCTGTGGGAAATATTATTGTACCCATTGCTTTGTCTTGCTAACTGCCTAGATTCAGCTGCTGTACTGTGGCTTGCTTGCATTGGCTGAAACCCTGCAATTGAATATTCCGCCCTCTGTGATTTTGCTCTTTATAAACCCTTGAAAAATCACTGCCTGCGCACCATCTTGTCACACTGTGTGATGAGTGAGGATGGTGGCCACTGATCACCTTAATAAAGGCTTTTTATTGGCTCATGTGACGTGGCTTGGAGTTTTAATTGGCATTATGCTGGATACAACATTTTTGGTACAACAACATCACAGTGATCAAGAAGCAGAGAGAGGGCTGAGCTTGTGACTCAGCGGTAGAGTGCTCGCCTAGCACATGTGCAGCCCGGGTTCAATCCTCAGCACCATGTAAAATTAAACGCATTGTATACAACTAAAGCAAATAAATAAATATTAAAAAAAAAAAAAAAGAAGCACAGAGAGAGAGAGAGAGACTCTACTCTCCAGACACAAATATATACACCAAAGCCACTTATGCCCTAATTCCCATCTCCTCCAGCCACACCCTACCACTTTAGTTACCACTCAGTTAATCCCTATCATGGCATTAAATCAGTGATTGGGTTAAGACTCTCAAACCAATCATTTCCTCTGAACATTCTTGCATTGTCTCACATGTGAGCTTTTGTGGGACATCTCACATCCAAACCATAACAGGTATCTGCATCCTCAATTAAAAGGGGAACACTATCAACTCCATCTCTCTGTAGAGGTAAGTGTCCACATAAGAATAATTTTCTCTCCTTCTTTCTTCACATGAAGAAGAATCTTTTTTTTTTTTTCTGGTTTATATTTTTTAACTTTTAAAATTTATTTTTAACTGCTACATAAAAACATGAAACGTACATATTAATAGGGTACCATGTGAAGTTTTGACACATGTATACATCGTATAATACTTAAATCAGGTTAAACACATTTATTTTCTCAGGAACTTATTGTTTCTTTTATGATGAATGCACTCAAAATCCTAGCCTTTTGAAATGGACAGTATATTATTGCTATCTACTGTGAAATATCATATTAAATTTAGAAAAATCTTTTCAAAGACATAAGTACTTCCATTTTGTCTCTGCATACTCCCTTCTAATATTTTTCCTCTGTATTAATTAAAACTTGCCTTATTCTCAACATTTTTGTACAATTCTTCAAATTCCGTAGCTAGTATAAAACCTGTCCTTGTTGCTTTTTTTCTCTAAATATTTGAGTTTTCAGGCACAGAGTATACATTTCAGTAGATCTTTTAGACATTTAGTTTTCCATCTGCAAGGTGATGATACCCACCCTGATTAAGCTTGTGCCCTGTCACTTTATATATCAACAGTAATCCTCAGTGGGGACAAGGCAGGGGCTCAGAGTCTTCTCTACCACCATGGCACTCTGGGATCTTTGATGAAAGGAGTGAGGGTGCCTCAGAATCTATGATACAGATGACTTGATATTTTTTCCTCCCATAGTTCTGACCTTAGCAATTCACGCTCCAAACAATGCTAAATCCCAGATGATCAACATTTCACATTTTAAACCTGAATGCTCCATTTTCTCATTATGATCCCTAATCCCTATATTTTTCATGCTGTATTTCCTCTAAATGTGTTCCACTATCATTAATCTCTACTTTTTCTTGAATACTTTCTATTTTCAGTATTCATTAATCCTTTTCACTGGTGTTCCAACACAGCAGCATTTCCTACTCTACCAAAAATGCACTATTAAAAGTATTTTCTAACTCTCTAACCAACATGTTCAACATCTTTGGCCACTTATCTTTTTTTCTAATCTTAGGTCACTATAGATTTTAAATTCTCTATTTCTGAACATATTGAGAGCATTTGAGAAAGGATCCTGTTACCAGGTACTAAATTATCTTAGTTATCACCACCCTCTGCTTACCTCACAATATAAATAAATTAATCACTCTTTGTGAATCTTTGAAAAGGTACTTCGCTCATCCCGCCCCCCTTGCTATTTCAAAATAATTAATTTGGTCCAACCCTCCTAATACACATGTCTTAGTCCATTTGGGCTATTGTGGCAAAATGCTATATACCAGGAAGCTTATAAACAATATAAATTTACTTATCACATTCCTGAGGGTAAGAAGTGAGATTTGGTGTCAGGTGAGGGCCCATTTCCTGATCCATAAGTCGCACCTTCTTGCTGTGTTTTCACATGCTAGAAGGAGCAAGGCAGCCCTCTAAGGCCTTCTTTATAAGCATGCCAATTTGTGAGGGATCTTCCTTCATGACATAACCTCCTGAAGCTTATTTCCTAACATCATCATGTTGGTGATTAGGTTTCAGCATATGAACTTGGGGAACACATTCAGAACATAGCACCACAGTAGCCCCCGACTCTTCTCTGTCAGTAAAAGAACTTGCCTTTAACTTTCAGAAAAAGTTGAAGTAGTCAGTATTACCTCTTTTATATAACGAACTGCAAACATGCATGCTATTTTCTCACTTTCATTCTCAAGGGAAGGAAACATCCCCTGCTTATCTCATGTTAATTAATTCAGTAGTGTCTAGGTCAAAGCTTCTGAAACTTTACCATGCTTATGAAATACCTGGGGATCTTGTTTAGTGCAGTTTCTATTTCAGTAGATCTGAAGTAGAGTCAGAGATTCTAAACACTCTCCAACAGTGTTTATGTTCTTGGTTCTCCAACTATACCAACACTGTCATAAAACTCTGATATAAGGAGGCCGTTTCACAGTGGGTTTGGGATGGGGAGCATAGGAGGATTAGAGGAACACTAGAATGGCCAATGGGGAGGGAGAGGAAAGGAGGGGATAAAAGGATGAAGAAAAAAAAAGATGGTAAAATGAGATGGATATCATTACCCTAAGTGTATGTATGAAGTCACAAATGGTGTGAATATACTTTGTATACAACGAGAGATATGAAATGTAATACATTCTGCTGTCATTTCTAACAACTTAGAATAAAAAATAAATTTGGGAAAAAAAAAACCCACATTTTTAAATTTTGCTTTGGCCTGGACTAAGTGGCTCATGAAGGCAAAAGCACCTAAGTCACAGAATAGTGATAATGTGGCTCAGTTTTAGACTCCAAGCCATAAGAATTAATAATTTTTCTAAGAATATTTCCTATTCTTTAACAGTCCTCTATTCAATCAGTAGCTAACAGCTTATAATTCTATGCCATTTTGGAGACATCAGCTTAATTCTAGCTCTTTCTTGGACTCTTGGATTATTTCTAGCTGGGCTTCTACTAACAATCTCACCCTCATGATTCTTTCTTATATAATGAGTGCTCTAAAATAAATGCTAAGTAATTTCTCTGTTTAAAAATTTCCAGTGATTTGGAAACTTAAAAGTAAAAACACACTGTACCTCTTTCACAAACTATGCTTTACAGGTATTCCTTGTTTTGCTTCACCTTATCCAGTTCTAACTCCCTAAATTGCTGGAAATTTTTGTCCCTTATATTCTTTGTTATCCCTGGGCTATTATGGCAAAATACTATACACCAGGAAGCTTATAAACAATATAAATTTACTTATCACATTCCTGAGGGTAAGACGTCAGATTTGGTATCAGGTGAGGGCCCATTTCCTGATCAGTTTCTTCTGTTTGGGAAAAGCACTTCTCCCTCATTGGTGCTTTCTCCCTCTATTCACCTTGAAAGTAATTTTCATCCTTTTTTGCTAACACAGTAAGTACCTGTAGTTACTTACATAGTAACCTTTCCTTAGCATGTACACAATTCAGATGCACAACTCACCATATGTTTATGTATGTCTTTATTTTCTTGTGTCTTGTGTGGTATCTTCCAGGTTAGGAATTTTGTTTTGTTAATTCATGTATCTTCAGTATCTATTATAGATAAGGCATCCAATAAAGGTATATAGAATTACTGAATAAATAAATGGTTTGATTGTAGATTTTTTTAGATACACATTTTATTAAAAGTACAAAAAATAGAAACAATACTTAAAAATGACATAGTAATTTTAGTCCACATACCACATCTATTTCTGCTTATCTAGTTATAACTGGTCACTCTACTTCTGTAAATTCAAAGAGCATACAAATAAACAATAATAAAAAAGCAGATCACTTAATTATGAAATATGATATTTATGATCAATAGCAATGTATGCACTAGATGCCTTTACCTAGTATTAAAACAAAAACATGTCAAAAGAAAATACAAATTTATTTAAGAAATCTCCTTGTTATAAGACCTCAAATATACTCTTAGATCTGTCCTACTTCAGCAACCTAAATAATTTTTGGACATTTCTAATGCTCGGAAACAGTTCAGATAGAAATTCTTCATATAAGTTCTCTGAAAGCTAAAGAGTATTTTCACAATAAGTCAGGTAGAGAAATCATCATATTGTTCTCTTCCCTGCCTTTCTTCTATGACCACCATGACAGCATTCTCAGCTGAGCTAGGTAAAGTGTTCTTTAATCTGTTGTTGTGTTACTTATCTTTCATCACCAGAATAAAGATAGAAAAAAAAAATTTTAAAAGATGATCAATACCAGTAACTTGAGAAAATGCAAATAAAAATTAAGATGAAATACTTCATACCTATTAGGATGATCCCCATCACAAGTGTTGGTGAGGATATAAAAATATTAGAACCATAATATATTTTTGGTAGATGATAAAATTTTTCAGCAGTTTTGGAAAAAAATGTTTGATAGTTCCTCAAAAAGTTAACCACAGAGTTATCATGTGATCCAGCAATTATACTCCTAGGTCTATCCATGTGAGAATTGAAAACTTGTGTTTGAACCAAAACTTACACACAAATGTACAGAGCAGTAATATGTATAATGGCTACAAAGTGAAAATAATCTAAATGTTTTTCAATTTGTGAACAGAAAAACACAATGGGGCATAGCAATACAACAGAATGTTATTTGCACATAAAAAGGAATGAAATGCTAATACATGTTTCATGAGACCTAGATGAATCTTGAGAACATGATACTAAGTGAAAATCCAGCTACAAATGACTACATATCCACTTATATGAAATATCCAAAATATGCAATAGAAAATGAGCACTTATTAGGGATTGACAAGAGTTAGTGGAAGAGAAGAAAGGAGGGTGATTGCAAACTGACATAAGGTTTCTTCTCAAATGAAGAAAATTATATATATATATATATATATATATATACACATATATATATTATATATCAGTGTTGGTTGCACAACATTGTGCAATGTGCAAAAGAAAAATCACAGAATTGTGCGTTTTAAAATGGTGAAACTTATGGTTGTATTAATAATAGCTCAGTTTTATGCAAAAATGTTATAAAAGTCCATGAAGTCATAAATGAGTCTACTAATCAGATTTCACATGTCCAAGAAAATTTGTATAGGATGCATATGTTAATGTCAGCAGATACACCAAAGGTATCATTTTACTGCATGTGTGTGTGTGTGTGTGTGTGTGTGTGTGTGTGTATTTGAGAAAGAGTGAAAGAAGGGAGAAAGGTAGTATTACAGTGTTGTGTAATACACTGTCTCAGGGAAATAATTGGTGAAAGATGATAAGGAAAGTAAGAGGACACACGATTATGGAATGACTTCTAAAACAAAGCCTTCCAGACCCCTATATAATGCATGAAAATGTAAAAAGAAGATGGGAGGGTAGTTAAAATTTGGAAAAGTGTAACTCCAGAGATAAGAATACTGAATTACTAAGACTGATATTGCCACTGTGTATCGCAGTGCATACCTGCAATCACAGCAGCTTGGGAAGTTGGGGCCAAAGGATAGCAAGTTCAAAGCCAGCCCTAGCAAATTAGCGAGGCCATATGCAACCTAGTGAGACCCTATATCAAAATAAAAAAAAATAAAAGGAAGGGGTTGGGATGGGACTCAGTAGTTAAGCACTCTTGGGTTCAATCTCTGCTACCAAAAAAAGGGGAAAAAAAAAAAAAAGGAATGGTACTACCACATTTCTGGTAAAAGAGCATAGAAACGTGTATTAGAAAAGTGACATTGGTACTTGACAACATAATAAAAAAAAAAATTAAAGGGAAGAGTCAAATAAATACTAACTAGTGGGGAAATTTTCAGTGTTTATGTCATGCAGGAAAATTATGTATTCTACTTCCAGTCTTCAGGATTAATCAGTATTACAAAAAGATTCTTGTGATCACATTGTGTTTATTTGCCACATTTTCTTAATCACTTATTCATTGCTGGACACTTATATTGATTCTTAACTATTGTGTTTAGTGCTTAAATAACCATAGAAGTACTGATAGGTGACATAGAAATTTCATTTTCTTTGAATATATTCCCAGTAATAAATGATGTAAGCTAGGCATAGAAATACAAACATTACATGATTTCACTCACATTTGGAATCTAAAAATGTTGATGTCTTAGAAACAGAGAATATAATGGTGGTTACCAAAGGCCAAGGAGGAAGATATGAAGAGATGTAGTCAAAGGATATAGAATTACAGTCAGAAAATAGGAATAAATTTCAAGTGGCCTACTATACAGGAAAGTGACTATAGTGAATTACAGTATGTATAATCTTCTTTAAAAATGAAAAATAGTGCATGTCATGTGCGCTCTTTTATGAAAAAAACAATATGAGGTAATTCATTTATTAATTAGCTAGATTTAACTATTCCAAAATTTATATTATTTTTAAAAATGTTGTACATGGTAATAAAAACATGCATTATCTGTCAAATATAAATTTTTAAAAATTTAAAATAAATAAAATAATATGGATAATGTTTTGCGCCAAAAAATAATAAGTGCTTTTTTGAAACAATATAAAAAGGATATGTATATACACATAAACATATATACTATAAACATTCCAGTAATTTTATTCAAGCCAACAATGCAAAAATTTCAATATATAAAATGGTAATTTAATTTTATTAATGATAAAACTTCCTTTTGTAGTACAGTTTTGTAATTACCTAAGAAATTGATCATAAAGAATTTTTCATATCAATTAGCCATGAAATATCATTAATTAATGTTGAAAATCTATCATATATGTCATGGGCTCTATTGTTTCCTTCCCAAATTCATATTTTGAAGTCACAATCTCTAGTACTTCAAAATATGACTGTGTTTGAAGACAGGGTCTTTAAACAGGCAATAAATATTAAACTGTCATTAGAGTGGGAGCTATTCTAGTTTGACTGATGTCCTTCATGACACTGCTACACACAACATGAAGATGCTGGAAGAAGATCATTGCCAAGCCAAGGAGTGGGCCCTCAACAGAACCAGCCCTGCCAACAGCCTGATTTGGGATTTCTAGCCTCTATAATTGAAAGAAAATAAATTTCTGTGGTTTAGGACATTCAGTCTGTAATAGTTTGTTATAGCAGACCTGTAAAACTAATAAAACATTTTAATTCTTATTATATTTTCTCCATTAATTTTGGATTTACACAAAAGCTAAACATTATTCAAAATATTTCCATATGCCACTCTTCCAGAATCCTCAGTTGTAAAGATTTCAATATATTTGCTTTATCATTAACTTATGTATAATTGTATGCATATCTTAATTATTTCCTAAACCAGTTGAGAGTTAAGTTCCAGACATGATACTCCTTTTCCTCTACATAGTTTACTATGTATTTACTATGAAAAGGGTTTTTAATTGATGTCATTATTTATCACCAGCTAGCCAGCCTGGCGACCTATGCTGGGTTCATAAAATCTGACTACATCAATGACTGAGAAAATGGTGAAGAAAGCACGCAAGCACGCAGAAATATCTTTTCAAAATCCAGGATGGCTCTCGACCATAGGGGTCCATTGGAAAGAGAGAGAGAGAGAGAATACGCCTGAGATCATTTTTATTGAGCAGAAAAACACTCAAGAAAGTTCCATCCAAATGAGGAAAGAGATTGAGTTTCAGGGTGTGTAACCCTGTCTCATTGGGTAAAGCCCACTCCCAGAGCTTCACTCCCCTGCCCAGTAGAGGTGAGATCCACCTGTTTCTGTACACAGCAGAAGCCAGTCTCACACCTCCATCTCTCAAGACTAAGGGTCCGCATTCACTCCTATGTGGCAGCTCCCGACAATTATTGATAAAACTATTTTATATATTTAGACACATTTGCCCAAATAATAGCCTAGAGAAAAAATATTAAAATTATGAAAAACTCATGTGCATCCATCATATAATAATGTATTTATATGTATATAAATATGCTTTGGCTTTGTCACATTATCATTGATCTTAACTTTGATCATTTGGTACTGAAAATGTTTTCCACATTTCTCCATTGTGAAGTTATTATTTTGTATTTTTAAAAAGTATTTGGAACTATTTTATAATATTATATACATAAAAGTATATTCTGCATAGCATTATACCATTATATAATATGCTTTATATATTGTATAATATTATATATAATAGTGCTATGTAGATTTTACTATTATATATAATATTATACAATATATAATGTATATCATATATAAAACAATATGTATAATGGTATAATACATGCAGATTATACTATCATATATAAGATACATTATATACATATATATGTATATATACTATATACTATCAAATTTTGAACACTAGTTTTATTTTTCCAAAATTTCACAATTCATACTTTAAAATTATTAGTATATGTATCACTATATGTTTGCTAAATTGTGATTTTTCCTAACTTCATCAATTCTTTGCCATTAAATGTTTGGCATTCTACCATGAAAATTAGCTTGCAGTTCTTTATTGACATATATTACTATGAGCCAATGTATTCTATTTTATTCAATAATTTATAAAGCATTACTACCACTATATAGTTTGATGCTTACATTGTTCCAGATTCAGCTAGTACGTGGCACTTTCAGCAGCTCTCATGTCACCCTTTCATATGCCCATGATTCCTTGAGTATTTTATTAGTTTCAGGTCCAATAAGAAGTCAAGCTCATCCTGTATAAAAACTGAAGATGTTGCCCCTGGTTATTGTATTCTTTTTATGATCAGAATGGATTATAAAATTTATTTAATCTAGCAGGCTTTATAAAGTTGTAGGTGAGGCATCTAATATGAATTTACCTGTCTTTTCAGCAAGATTGTCCCATAATATAAAAGGCAACCATATATGTTTATGTAGTCCTATTATACTTATATCAAAAAGTCACTTTTTTTCACATATGGAAAAAATTACAATAAGGAATAATGAATATGCATAAGAGCTTTCATATGTTCATTAATATTCATATTATATATTCATACATTAATCCAATGTCTAGCTATGCAAAACAATTGTTTCTTTTTTTATATGCCTGAATTGCTTTTAATGATACATTCCTGTGGGCAGAAGCAAAACTATGTTTCCATATCTCTAATAAGTAAAGCCAGTGTTGCTAGTGAGATATTTTTATTTATTAAGAATGCATATGCTATATATTTCAAACAGAATGGTAGGTAGATTGAACTTAGTGCAAATACAACTGTGGGATATTTAAAACAGAATGTAAACCATGTAAACAGAGAAAGTAGATAATATCAAGTATCAGAGCCATGCCTATTGCATTCTGAGTTTAAGTTTAATCTGTAAAAATCTTGTTTTTAAAAATTTAAGATACATAAGTCACACAATATTTATATTCTGAAATGTGCATATGTGCATTCTCTCTCTCTCTCTCTCTCTCTCTCTCTCTCTCTCTCTCTCTCACACACACACACACACACACACACACACACACACACACACACACAAACTGGTTTAAGAACCAAAAATATTTTCTATAGAATTTTACTAAAGCAAAGAATTTGCCATATGCGTTCTGTTTGTGTTGTAATAGTCAAAACTGTGGACAATATCTTAAGCTTTAATTTTCTAAAAGACACTAAAAAGCTAAATAGGTACTCACAGAATTTTTGTGAGGATTAAATTAAGGCATATAAAGATCTCTGACTAGTCCCAAGCATATAATGAATATTCTATAAATGTTAGGATGTCATTATCACTATAGAGGATATGGGTATGTATTTAAATGTTGAATTGCTGGAAATATTTATGACTTGAGAAAATATTATTTTATTTTAGGCGATATATCTTAGTACTGGAGTGAAACTCATAGACATAAAAAGAAAAGATAGGGCTGGCATTAGAACTCAGTAGTTGAGCCCTTGCTAGAATGTGTGAGAGTGAGGCCCTTTGTTCAACTCCTAGAACCACAAAAAGAAGAACAGACAGTTAATGCATATGTCGAACTCTTTCTCTATGAAATTTCGCAAGTTTTATGCCAACCCTTGGCAGTTTTAGATTTCAGTCAATTAGTACATATATTCTTAAAAATGAATTCTAATGTAGAAATTGTGTTGTTGGTTAAAGTGAGACCCATATGCTTTAAATATTAAATGTGAGAAGTAAAAAGTTCTATCTCTACTTGGAAATTATAAGAATTGTCCATGAGTCTCATTCATATGGAATGTTTATATATTTCACTGCATTCATTGGCAATATTACTGCCCAGGGCTGGTGATATAAGGCTTGCCTAGCTTGCATGAGGCCCTGGGTTTGATCCCCAGCATGGCAAAAAATGAAAAAGAAAGAAATGACTGCTTGACAATGCAGTTTATATTATTCTCAAAGAACTTTGATTTAATATAATAATATTTCAATGTATCATATGTGGACTAACTGGATCCCAACTTTGTAGTAATCATCAACTTACAGAAGGCTTGATGAGAACAAATCATTGAATCAATCATTGGTGATTTGAACTTGTATAATCATCTTACTGATTATGCAAGACAAGAGCTCACTCTCTACTCTTTCATTGGGAATCAAGAGCCAAATAACACCTTAACTCTGCCATCCAGCTGGTAGCAGTAGAAAAAATCAGAAGGAATGAGATGAGTGAGTTCAGTGCACTTAAACCTTATTTCCTTCTTTACTGGTTTGGATTGGCTGGTTGCTCCTTCAAAGGAAACTCATCAAGCTGACCACTGCACATAACTGTTTCTCACTGCAGATTCTAGTACTTCTTTCTCCTCCTCTTTCTGTAGTCTCATTGCACTTGCCCAAGTGACCATTAGGCATGCATGGATTGTAGCATGAGCAGAAGAGGACATAGTACATAGTCATTATGGGGACAAGAATCACCACAGCTCACTTGTTCCCATGATCCTATAGATCTGAGGTAAGGAAAAGAAGAAACTGGAAGCTGTGTGTATCCAAATAAGAGGGCAGATGATTCCCCTTGCTTCAAGATCAGAGTCTCCATCTCCTATAACTGAAGAGGAGATCCTTGCTTAGCTGACAGAATAGTTCCACAGTTGCTAGGCCAAATATTCAAACTACTTAGTTTCTTGTTAAACTAAGGGTATTGGTGGAAAGGAATCAGACTCAAATGTGTGGATGAACATTGGGAAGAAAGACACAAGGTTGATGACTTTTGACTTTTAAAACCCTTTTAATTCCCCTTTTCACAAAAGGTGAATCTCTCTCTTTTGTTCATTTCCTCACCAGTAAGAGATTTCCTCTTCATCATAAAAGAAAATGAAAAGTTTCCACTTGAAATAGCCACCTTAACTTCACTATATCCCTCGATTTTTATGAAAATTAGATCCAACCTAAATTTTTAAAAAATAACTTCTTGCCAACATGGCCTATACAATCTGCAAAAGAATTAAGTGTCATGTCAAATTTATAAATATGGGAACATTCATTTAAGATTAAAAATTAAATGTAATAGACTGAGAAAATAGAATGGGCATTAAAATTCTGCTAAATTAGCAAATTCAAAGCAGAAGTAAAAGCTGTCTTATACATATGTGGTTGAAATGTTTAAATTTCCCTAATATGTGGTATAGGCAGAACATTGAAAACTTAAGAGAGATGGAAATACTGAAATGGATTTGGCAATGAGCCACATGAACAGAGTAGTTCCCTCTGTTTCCACCTTTAATGCTCATGATGCAATTTGTATATTTCTCTCACATTGACCAAGTTTTATATTTGTTTGTTTTAATAGTCTTCTCAAAAATATTTTAATAACTACTGATAATAGTCATTATTCAATTTATTTTTAGAACATGAAAACTATTTTTTGACTACTTCCTGTTCAGTGTTTGGAAAGAGCATATTTGCTCTGTTTATTTGTTTTCAGATGTGTGTATATATGTGTGGAGATAAGTGAGTTAACATTTTTAACAATTTAACATTTTCAAATTTTCTTTATCTCCACTTATATTTTGTTTAATAAATATAGTTTCCAATAGGCAAGTTAAACAGTTACCATTTGATTTTCAATTTGACAGTTTTTCTTTTTATTAATTTTGCTGTTTATGATATGAAATGATATCATTAATTGCAAAGATTTTTAATGTCTTATGTTCTTGGTAAGTTTTGTTTCATTTTATTATTGTTTTCCTAAATCAGTATTTTTATCTATTTGTCCACATTTTCTGCACAATTAAATCATTTTCTCTATCAGCTAAGATAATTTAGGGTGCTTTTAAAATCACAGTAATCACTTTATTTTGTTGTTATGGTTAATTATGGCACTTAATTTTTAACAAAAAATCATCCTTGCTTGGGGCTGGGGCTATGGCTCAGCGGTAGAGCACTCATCTCACATGTGTGATGCTCTGGGTTTGATCCTCAGCACCACATAAATAAAATAAAGGTATTGTGTCCACCTACAACTAAAAAAAAAATAAAAATAAAAACCATCCTTGCATTCCTGTGATAAACTCAACATAGTCTTGTAATTTTTGAAAAGTTAAGATTCATTTCCTAATATTTAGTTCACGCTATCTGTAATCATATTTTTGTTCATTTTATATTTAACTAAAAAATAAAAATATAAAAATTTTAAGTATTAATTTGGCACTATGTGATATAGTCATACTGTACATAATGTCTAAGGTTTAAGTCAAGTTAAACATATCTATCTCCTCAATCATTTATCATTTCTTTACAGCTAAAAAGTTCAAAATCCTTTCTTCTGGCTTTTTGAGATAAACAATGCATCATTGTTATCTATTATTTTTCTATAGTAGTACACCAGAACTTCTTACTCCTACCTAAGTGGTACCTTAGTTGAACTTATTCTCATCCCTTTCTCCTGCCTATTTTCACCAGACTCTGGTAACCATCATTCAATTCTCAATTTATATGAGGTTAAATTTTTAAGATTATATGTATGTGAGAGATCATATAATAATTGTATTTCTGTGCCTGGCTTATTTCACTCAGCAAAATGATCTCTACTCCATCTATGTTATTGCAAATGAGACTTCTTGTGGGTGAATGATACATAGATACATATATATATATATATATATATATGCACATATACATATAATTGTGTGTATATATAATATAATGGTATAAATATAATATAATTGTATAAATATAATATATATACTATATTTACACACATATATAAGCATTTATGCATTAACTAGTAGATGGACATTTAGGTTGTTTCTATTTCTTGGCAATTATGAATAGTACTGCAATAAATATAGGAGTGACACTGTCTGCAAAATTGGTTCCTTTTCCCCTGGATATGTACCCACTAGTGAGATTGATGGATCATATGGCATTTCCATTTTTAAATTTAGGGGGCAGTCTCCATATTGATGGGGTTCCATAATGAATGTACTAACTTCATTCCCACCAACGGTCAATGAGAGTTCCTATCCTTGTCGGTCAGCATTTGTTAGTTTTTGCCTTGTTGATAATAGGCATTCAAACTGGATGAGATAATATTTTACCTTTGACTTGCATTTCCCTGATGATTAGTGATGCTGGATGTTTTTGCATATCTCTATTGATCATGACTTTTTTTTATTTTTAGAAATGACTGTATAGGTTTATTGCCCATTTTAAATTTTGGTTAACTGGTTTTTCACTGTTTGATTTTTTGGAATTCCTAATATATCCTGAGTATCAATCCTTTCAAAGGAATATTTCACAAATATTTTCTTCCACTCTGTAAACTGTCCCTTCATTCCTTTGCTGTGAAGATTCTTAATTGTAATTATTTGTTCCAATATTATGTATTTCTGCTTTGATATTTACAGTTTCTTCTATCACTTTCGGGTTTGTTTGTTCTTTCAATTTTAGTTTTTTTTTTTTTCCTGAATAGTGATAGGTTTTTCATTTTGAGATCTAATTTTTTCACATAGATATTCATTGCCACAAAACTTCCTTCTTAATTACCTTTTTGCTGTACCTCAGGTTTTAACCCTGTGTCTCTATTTTTGTTCCAAGAAATCTTTTAATAATCACCTTGAGTCTTCCTTTGATCCATTGTTTGTTCAAGTGTAAGCTGTTTCCTTTCCATGTATTTGCATAGTTTCCCAAGTTTTAATTTATATTGATTCATAGTTTTTGTGTTGGGGTTTCAAAAGTTAATCAATGTAATTTCAATTTATTAAAATATTGTTGAGATTTGTTTGGTGGACAATCATAGGATTTACCCTGGAGGCAATTCTGTGTGCTTATGAAAAAGGATGTGCATTTTCCAGCTATTATATGGAATGTTCTGTAGGTGGCCATGAGGTCCATCAGTCCAATAGTGCAATTTAACTGTGTTGTTTCTATTTTCATTTTCTGATCATGATGATATGTTCATTGCTCAGAATAAGGTGTTAACATCCCCTACTATCACTATGTTGAATTCTTTCTCTTCTTTGTTGTCTATTAACACTTGCTTTATATATTTGAGTGCTCTGATATTGGTTGCATGTATATTTAAGTTTATTATTTTCTCTTGCTAAATTGATCGCTTTATCATTATGTCATCAATTATTGTGACTATCTCATGCCACTCTCTCCTGGCCTGTAAACTTTGTGCTAAGAAATCTCTTAGATGACTTGATGCACACTTATGTGTTTTTGTTTGTTTGGTTGGTTGGTTTGTTTTGTGTTTTTTTTTTTCTCTTACTTCCTTAAGAAACTCTTCTTTATCTTTCACTTTCAAAATTTGTTCATGTCTTAGGTTGAGTTAAATCTAACTGGTGAACTTTGGTCTACCTATGATGGATATTTCTACCATTTTCTAGGTTAGGGACATTTTCTATTATTTCTTTGAATAATCTTTTTACCTTGTTGGCATTCTCAAGTCCCTGTTAAGCCCCAATAACCTGAATATTTACTTTTAAGTGCTGTCCTAAATTTTGCATAAGCTTTTTTCAATCCTCTTAATTCTTTTTGCTTTTTTCTCCTCTGACTGTGCATTTTTTAAAAGCTTATCTTTGAGTTGACTAAGTTTTTCCTCTGATCTATCCCATTATTAATGCAATTTATTATGTTTTTAATTTCACTTTGCTCAGTTTTAAGCTCAAGTATTTCTGGGTTTGTTTGTTCATTCCTAATTGCTTCCATCTCAAAGTTTTCCGTGTTAGAGTATTGAATGATTTTTTTTTCTGTTTTTTTTTTTTTTTTTTTTTTTTTTTTTGAAGCTTTTTGAGTTTCCTTCAGGAGATGTTTTAAGTTTGACCATTACTATCTGATTAATTCTGACACCTTGTTTTGATGTGAAGTGATAGTTTCCTCAAAGTTCCTGATGCCTGTTGGCATGTGATATCTGAGCATTGCAGGATTGGATATTTATTCCAGTATTGATAATAGGGCTTTGTCCATTCCTGTCTTTCCAGAAATTCAAAGCTGGCTTGTTTTTCTCTGAACCTGTAGTCACTTCCAGTTTTTTAGCACTAGAGGGTACACCAAGGCCAGGTCTGTCACAAATCTTTTTTTTTTCCTTTTCACTGTTTCAACACTAGAGGGTGATGTAAGTCCCTGTTTGTCCCAAATCCAAAGTTGATGTGTTGTTCAATCTGAACTGGGGAAATATCTAAAAAAGAACAGTCTATTTCTGTAAGACTCTCCCTGAGACTAAGTTCAGCACAAATACATCTTTCATAAGGATCAGTCGGTGGTCAGGCACTACAGGCTTCTATGACATACCTATCTATACCAGGGCCACAAAGCTGTGTTACGCCCCAAGTCAACATCCTGCCAAGACCAGCACAGAACTGGGATAGAATTAAGGCCTGTACTGCTATGCACTGCCTATTACTGAGGTGGACACATGCCCTAAGACTATTGCAACCAACTACAAATAACACTGACCAGAACAGAAATCTGATAGACCAGAGCTTTAAGTCTCTTCCTGACCACAGGGCTGTCCCAGAAACCCTGTCTAACAGTCAGACTTAGGAATAGTACTTTTAGAATCTGCCCAGTGTTAATTTTCTTCACCCTGACACTAATTTATAAGGAAAAATCTTCTGTTCACTATGCTATCTTACTCCCTTCTTGAATCCAATGAATTGAGTCTCTATCCACATTATGCTGCTTGATATGGGGATAGTGTTGGTGAGGGCAGGCCCTTGAATACAAAGGCTGATTTATATTGGGTCCTGCCTGAACCTCACAGCTGCAAGGATCTGCAGAGTCTCAGTAGCCTATGCTATAGCTGGAAGTGTTTCAGGCCCAAACATCAGTCTAGCTCATCAGGGCACAGGTCTGGGCATGGTTTGGAGGCTGATCAGGAGACTCCATGAGCCCAGCAAGGTGGCACACACCTATAATCCCAGTGGCTCAGGAGGCTGAGATAGGAGGATCACAAGTTCAAAGCCAGCCTTACAAACTCAGTGAGATCCTAAGAAATTCTGTGAGACCCTGTCTCCCACAGGGGATGTGGCTCAGTGGTTAAGCACCCCTGGGTTCAATCCAGGTAACCCAAAAAAAGAGAAAGAGAGAAACTCTGGGAGCACTTGGCATGGGTAAGTGTACTGCCCAAGGTTGAGATATCATTGGTGGAGACAGTTCTTTGGCTGCCAAGGCTAATGCAAAGCTAGGTCTTACCTGAGTCTCAAAACCTTGGGTGCAGGAATACCCTAGGCCCCCTCTAAGATTGGCAGTGATGCTGCCTGAAACATGAGTCTGTCCCACCAATATAAAAGTCTATGCCTGGCACCAGGGCTGTTAGAGGCTTTATCTATAAGCTCTGCTGGGAGTAGGTCCTTTGATTTCTCCCTGGTGCTGGACCTAACTTCCAAGCTCTGGGTTTCACTGTGATGGGTCTGGTACTGGGCTTCGAGTCTTAGGCATGGACTTAATGTCCTCTCACTCCTGCAAGCAGTAGGTGTGTCTCTCTAATGTGCCTGTAGCTGGAGGAGGAGTGATGCAGGCAAAAAGTTTCCTTCTTTTTTTTTTTAAACTCTTCAAGTTATCTTTTTTTTTTTTTTTTATATTAAAACTTGGTGCTGTGTTCTCTCAGCTGACTTCTTCAGTTCTTATGTAGTTAGTTTGGTATGTGAATAGCTGTACCAATATATGTGTTTGTGGCATGACGATGGCTGCAGCATTTTCCTCAGCCACATCGTGCTCTACCATCTCTAACCATATTAGAGTAAGAATGGTCTACACTTTCCCTATTTCACAATTGCCTTGTTCTGTTCTAATTCTCTGATTACTGGTTTCATAACATTCGTTGCAAACATTTCTTCTTTTTCTGTGTTTCTGGAAGAGTTTTTATTTAAAAATAGTAATATTTAGGACTTAATTATAAAACTAGCTGGGACTAATAGCTTTTCAGTTGATATTAAAATTGAATAAACCCATCCACATTTCCTATTCCTGCTTGAATATGAATAGTTATGTTATACCTTCCTAATGTTTAAGTTTTTATAATTAGTTGCATTTTCTTTTTGTTTTTATTATTCTTTCACTTTTCAAGATTCTATGTATCCATTTGGAGTTAGTCCCCATTTGTCTAAAATTTTTCCTCCTACAATATTGCTTTATTAATTTCACCTAGGGCTTGTTTATTTTTATAGCATTTTTTAGTTTAATACATTTATTTGTGTGGGTCTTTCACTAGTAGATGATGAATTCTGTAAGTAGAGGAATGACTTCTCTCTTTTTTTCTGGTAAGTATAAATTTTTGATATTTTAACTTTTTAATTGACATAATAATTGAACATATTTATGGACTGCAGTGTGATAAACTGATGAATACATTGTATATTAATCAGGTTTGCTTTGCTGTGATCAAGAGCAACTGAGAAGAAGAAAAGTTTATTTTGACTTAGGGTTTCAGAGGTTCAGTTGACCATTGGACAACTCCAAAACCCTGGGCCCAAGATGAGGCAGAATATCATGGCAGAAGGTTGTGGTAGAGGAGAAGTAGATCAGGACATGACAAGCAGGAAGCAGAGAGTTCCATTCACCAGGGACAAAATATGAATCCAAAGTCATGTTTCCAGTGACCTACTTCCTCCAGCCACATCCTACTTGCCTAAAGATGCCACCAACACAGTTAATCTATGTCAGCGGATTAATCCACTGAGTAGGCTACAACTTTCATACTTCAATCCCTACGAATATTCTTGCATTGTCTCATATGAGCTTTTGGGGGATACCTCATAGCTACACAATATCATGATGTATATTGATCTAATCAGGATAATTAGCATTTTCATCTCCTTAAATTGAAGGAGCCCCAATTAGGGAGATGGCTATTGCGGTCAGCTGGAAGCCATAAGTTCCACCTGATAATAAGTATGTATGTGACGCACCTGTAAATGCACGTGAGGCACCCACAAAGCTAAAGGTATATAACCAGGTGAAAGCGGTTGGAGTCAGGAGAAGAATGAATTCATTCAGTCAGTCATGCAGTCGCTCGGTCGGAAGAAGAGTTCGGGTCGGAGAAGAAGAAAAGAATCAGAGCGGCCAGAACTTAGGCAGAGCGGTTACAGAAGAGAAACCAGATAGAAGAAGTAATTGCTGGTCAGAGTTAGGCCGAGGCTCCCGAGGAAGAAAGAAGAAAGAAGAAAGAAGAAAGAAGCTCTAAAAGCTAAGCTCTCTCTCTCTCTCTAAAGAAGAAATCTCTCTCTTTCAAGCTCTTCTCTTTCTCTCTAAGCTCTAAGAAGAAAAGCTCTATCTTTCTCTCTAGCTCTAAGAAGAAGAAAAGCTCTATCTTTCTCTCTAAGCTCTAAGAAGAAGAAGAAGAAAAAGCTATCTCTAATCTTTCTCTCTAAGCTCTTTCTAAGAAGAAGAAAAATCTTTCTTTCTCTCTCTAAGCTCTCTCTAAGAGAGTAGAAGTAAAAGTAGTAGTATCTTTACTCTGCCTCCGAGAATTTTCCTCCCGCGGCGTTGTGGCTGGCCACGACAGGCAGCTTACATTAAATGTTTATTACTTCCTTGTGTTGGAAATTTTTGAACTTCTCTCTTCCAGTTCTTTTAAAAAATATAATAAATTGTTGGAAACTATAGTCAACCTACTGTGGTGCAGAACACTGAATTTATTGATCCTATCTAATTGTATTTTAGTACTCATTATCCAACTTGATGCATCTTTCTTCCTTTCCTTCCTAGCCCCTTCTTCCTAGCCTCTACTGTTCACTATTCTATTCTCCCCTACTATGAAATCAGCTTTTTAGCTTACATATGTGAGAACATGTGAATGTATTTGTCATTTTGTGCCTGGCTTATTTGGCCTAACACAATGCCCTCTGGTTCATTCATGATGCTGCAAATGACAGGACTTCTTTATTTTCATGCTTTGATAATAATTCATTGTGTATGTGTACCTCTTATTCTTTACCCATTCACCTGTTGCTGGACACTTGGTTGACTGAATATCTCGGATATTAATAGTGATGTTGCAATAAACATGGGAGTGCACCTTTCTCTTTGCATTTTCTTTGGATATATTCCCAGTAGTGTAACCTTAAAAATGTTTATAAATCATTTTCAGCTTTATTAATCCATACTATAATAGTTTGCATTTTGTTCCTTAATTTTTCTACTGTATTTTCTTTCTTTTATATTCTTTGGCTTTTTCTATAGTTCTTTCTCTAGCTGTCAACCTTATTTCTATTTCATTAATTGCAAGCATTTTCTACAACATAAGCATTTATGACTATAACATATAAACATTGCTATAGTTATGGTGTATGTATATCTATAGGAATTTAAATAAATTTCTATTTTCATTTCCCTGTGGTAACTTAGGTCATTATGATACAAATTCTTTGAAATATTACAATGTATGTTTTTAAAGGTCATATATTGTTCATATTGTAGGTTAGCTGAAATGCGTCAATTATATAGCTAATGTTTGCTCATCTCCCTAATATATCTGTCTGCTCTAACAATTTCTGAGAGAGTTGTGTTAAAATTTCATTTTGTGACCAGGATTTGTCAAATAATACCTAAAAATCTATTAATGAGATTATATTATTTTGAATGTTTTAGGTTATAATTCTTATGCTTTAAATATACCAAGAAAAAATTAAGTTCACAACTTACATTATAAGTAAAAAGAAGACATAAGGACAATTATGTCACTTTTCATTGTTTTTATTTAATCCAAAAAGAAATGCATGATGCTGGGTTTTTTAATTTCATTATTGCATTTTAATCAGTTATATGCAATATGTTTTCTTGACTTAAATATAATTTTATCTTATAGCTACACTGTGCCACAACACTTCAACTTGATAATTGCCTTTTAATTTCAAAATTTCTCTATTCTTATAATTTATTTATGACTCTTTTAAATAGCATACATTGATTATTTTAGTTTCAAGATCCAACCTGACAATTTTGTGTTCATCTAGTGATTTAATACACTTGAATATTTAGAATGTATTAATATATTCATATTTTTTCCATAAAACTTAGTGTTTCTACTTCCCAACTTTTTTTGCATGTCTTTGTTGAGGATGATTAAGATTTTAAAATTCAATTATTTACCAACTCTTGTTTGAAAGCTGCACATTTTACTTCTATGTTATTATAATCCTTAAATTTTAATATGTATAATTATTATCATAGAGAATACAGTTTAGTAGTATTTCTACTTTTCACTTAAATAATATAAGCATCTTATAATGAATTAATTCTGTTCATTACATTTACATGTACTTAATATTAGGTGTTATTGTGGTTCTTGCATTAAAAACTCAAATGAATAATGTTATTATGGTTTTATTATTTTTATTATCTAAAATATAACTGTTTCTTCATCCATCATTCCTTCTTACAATCACTCATTTTGTCCGAATTTTATTTCCTTCTTCATTAATAACATAGATCAGTATTTTGGCAGTACATTCCTCATGCATCTTTGTTTTTTCAGTCGTTTCAAAAAGAATATTTTTCTTTTCAGTTTTCATGATAGTTAATTAGGTGTAGTAGTCAGTGATGACAATTCCTTTCTATCAGCACTGTAATGATAATATTGAATTCTAGCTTATATTTTTGTTGGTACTGTTAAAATGCTATTTCTTTGATGATCTTTCTTACTTAGTTTCTAAAACCTTCACTTTGACTTAGAAACTGTATGATTTTACTAGCATTTTTCCACATATTGGTTTATTACTTTCTTCCTGTCTTTGTTTTATTTACTTTTTTACATAACACTTGTTAGTTTTAGATAGAAATTTCAAATATTTCGTTTCTGTTTCTTTTCTCTATCTGTAACTCCTGGTAGACATATGCCAGATCCTTCACACTATTTCTGCTTTTCTTAATACTTCTTTCCTGTTTTTCATTTTCTCATCTTTCTTGGCTATTTTCTATCTTCATATAATGTTTAATTTGTGATTTTACTTGCTTATAAAATTTTAACTTGCAGAATTTCTATTTGTTGCTGTGTAATTTTAAGATAATTTGTTGTGTCATCTGATTCTGATTTCTTTATTAGGCTTAATAATTTTTATGTATTATATAATTATTAACAAAATTAACAAAATCTGTTAATTTTGTTATATGAAATTCTTAGACTCAGTGATATTTATCTTGTCTAGCTCTAATTTATGGTAACATTTTTTTCTAGAGTATTTGGAATTTTACAATTCAAAAAATCATTTTAGTATTACTTTTACAGCTTAAAGTGAACTCCTTTACCTCCAAAAAGGCTTTGTAATTGTTATAACTTGCCTAGGACAATGTTTGGTGTTATTTTTGCTAATTTCTTTGGCTGGAACTTCTTTGATCATGAAGAATTTGTACCAAAACCTCAGATGTGACAGAGTTACATTTCAAAACTTGGTTTCTAAAAACTATCTCAGAGCTGAGATTGAATGAAACATTTTGTTTTCTTACTCTACTGAAGGAGCCCTAATTAGGAAGGGCTGTTGTAGCTAGCTGGAAGCCATGGGTTCCACCTGATATGTATGTGACGCACCTGTAGGCACCCGCAAACCTGAAGGTATATAACCGGGTGAAAGCGGTCCGAGTTAGGAGAACGGAGAATTCAGTCAGCCGGGCAGTCACTCGGTCGGTCAGAAGAATCAGAGCGGCCAGAACGTAGGCAGAGCGGTTACAGAAGAGAAACCAGATAGAAGACAGAAGAGAAACCAGATAGAAGAAGTAATGACTGGCCAGAGTTAGGCCGAGGCTCCCAAGGAAGACAGAAGACAGAAGAAAGAAGAAGGAAGAATAGAAGAGAGAAGAAAGAAGCTCTAATCTTTCTCTAAGCTAAGCTCTATCTTTCTATCTTTCTAACTAAGACTCTAAGCTAAGAAGAAGCTCTATCTTTCTTTCTCTCTAAGACTCTAAGCTAAGAAGACAAGAAGAAAAGCTCGCTTTAATCTTTCTCTCTAAAAATCTTTCTTTCCCTCTCTAAGCTCTCTCTAAGAAAGTAGAAGTAAAAGTAGTAAAAGCTTCACTCTGCCTCCGAGATTTCCTCCCGGTTTTCGGTACCAGGCAGCTTACACTCTACCACTGAGTTTTATTTTCTTAGTTCATACATTTAACTGATAATACTGTGTAGCCATTTCAGGGCTCTCAATTTAGGCAATAAAATCATTTCCCACTCTACACTCCACAGGAGTCCAAGGGCTGGCCTTCCTTCCCCCCATGGTTAAGAGCACTGGAGCACCAGCCAATGTGCACACCTCCCTGATCTTCCATTTCATCTTTGTTTTAGTTCTGTAGGCACTTCCTGAATTTTTCTGTGAATTCAGCTGGGTAGCATTTAAAAAGACAGGGACTTTATATTTTTATATTTTCTAGAAGTTTTCAAACAGAATGTTATTTAGATTGCTTAATCCACCATGCTATTGAAAAGGGAAGTTGTCCCTCTGGTTTTATTGCAGTTAGACTTAAAATATGTTTGGTACTGTGCCTAGAATTAATTTCCAGCCCATTTCCTTCTCAGACCTTCTATATGCCTGTTCTTGTAAGGTTTCCATTGATTTGTGTTTTTGACAATGCCCATCCTCTCCTTTCATATTTCCCCACATTTATACTTATTTTCACTAAAAGAACTTGTAGTTTAATTGAGATATATTAAGACCAAAATTTTTTTGAGAAAACCTTTTAGCTTGAAAATTCTACTCTATTCTTAGCAACTGTGGCTTCAAATAATGAGGTTTCAGCTCCATGCCAAGATAACTCATGGTCACGAAGAGATCTACCTGAGTTTAAAACTACATATTGGAAAGACAGGTAGTTCTAAGTAGCAAAAACTGTCATCAAGTCTTCCTTGCTGCAGTGCAAGCTGTCTTTTAGGTCCTCATTTCTAACTTAGTGTTTCTTACTTTTCATGATCTGCTCTAGTTATTATAAATAGTAGTAAAATTCTGGTGCCTGAAAGGATTGTAGAGAAGTTCATATGAATAATAATAAAATGTAATCAATAATAATGAAAACTGACCAGTAATTACAGAATATTTTGAAATTGAAAATATAGTACTTAGATAATAACTACAGATTCCCTATGTAATCAACAGTATAAATTTGTATAGAGAGATTGTACTTATTTAATTAATAAGCCATGGACAATTAAGTTGTGATAAAATCATCATTTAGCAGTTATTCTACTATAGATTATATGCTTAATGTTAAATCACAAAAGAATATAGACATATAAGTGTATATGCTTTGAAATATAGTAATGTTTATTTTTTATTGTCTGCAAAGGAGATGACCCTTCCCAAGGCAAAGAAAGGAAAATTATGTATTAGGTATCCTTTAAGCCTCTCTATTATTGTGACCTATGACCTAAAATTTCAGGACTAAATAGTTAATATACTGAAACTTTTCTTTAGTACAATTAAGTAGGACAAATTAAACCCATTATATAATACATTTTGTGGGTGAAATTTTGACAACATCATAGTATCTATATCAAGGGATTTAATTATAGAATGTGCTTCAAAAATGAAAGAAAATTCATTTCCACTGGTATTGTGCTTAATCCAGGTAAACTCATATGTAAGAGAACAGGGAATAGTTCAAGAGAATTTAGAAACTGAAGACATTAGAGATTTGTTTATCTGTTTGTTTGTTTTTTTCATTATTCTGACAAGTTCCTTATAATCTCTTTAATATGAGGTTTTCAATATAAGTGAAAGAAGAGAAAAACCAATATTTTTTAAAATAAAGAACAATAACAAATGGTAAAAACACTTCTAGCAAATTAATTATAAACCAGAATTATTATAGCATAAATATTTCCTAGGTGTTAATTTTAATATCTATGATCTGTTTGAGTGCTTCACTTTCTAATCTACAAATTTCTACATGCAATCATATTAGTTTCCTTTAGTCTGTTTAGATGAAACTGCATTTACCAAAAATGCTTTAGCTTCTAAAAAGGCATTTATGCTATTGTGGGTACTATTTTAACTATCTGACATTTACTGTAATCAGTTCTCTGTGTCTGCCAGTGCCTAGATGATACACATCTGTTGGCTCACCAGGTAGATGTGTGTTAAAGACCAACTGCATGTCACACATTCTAATGGGCAATAGAGCCACAGCCACAAACATGATCTCTATGTCAGCAAAAGTTTTGTAAACTAAAGGAGAGAAATCTTTTACAGTGCTCATATTTACCCCATAATATTTACTCATTACGTCCCCCAAATGTTCCTTCATTGGGAGTAATGCCACAAGTACTTAGAGAACTTGTAAACAGTGACAGTTTTTTTTTTTAACTGCTTTTTGTAACTTAAGACTTGTTTGATTAAAAACTTCTAGCTATGCAGCAAATCTCTATAGCATAAACATGAAAGCAATGGGCCTGCACTCCGATTCTCCTCAAATTGTGCAAAACATAAACATAGTAAACCCAACCACCTGTAGTTGGATACTGCCAAAGGTGGCTGTGCTACTGGTAATCTGACTTGAGTGCTCTGGGAGGTAATTGAAGGCAATTAAAGGCATCTTAGTTAAGGAGTTTCAGAGTTATGTCCCTGAGGTTTTGTTTTGTTTTGGGGGGAGTGCCAGGGATTGAACTCAGAGGCATTGGACCACTGAGCCATATCCCCAGCCCTATTTTGTATTTTATTTAGAGACAGGGTCTCACTGAGTTGCTTGAGGCTGGTTTTGATCTGGTGATCTTCCTGCCTTAGCCTCCCAACCACTGGGATTACAGGAATGTGCCACTGTGCCCAGCTGTCCCTGAGTTTTTAAGGCAGTATTAAAACAAATTTTGTTTGTTTACTTGTTTTTATTAGAGAATTTCAAATATATTCTAGTCCAAAAATTTGATCAATTTACTACTGATTTAGACACAAAGCTATAAGTTTACTTAATTTCATGAATAGTAGTGGGTACATATAAAGTTTTACAACTTTGGAGGGTTTATGTTTGGATTATCTTATATCACATGTAGTTTTAAAAATGAGATGTTAAGCTGCAAAATTAATTGTGTCTTTGTGAACAAAGCAATGAAACCAGTTTTGATGTCACTGAGAATTATGATTAACATATTGATATTCAATATGCCTTTTAAGATTCCTAATGGTTCATGTAATATATTTATAAACCATAAATATATATTGGATAAAGAATACTGCAGATTAAATTACCTTTTTTTTTTTTTTTTTTTTGGTACCGGCGATTGAACTCAGGGGCACTCGACCACTAGGCCACATCCCCAGCCCTTTTTTGTATTTTATTAGAGACAGGGTCTCACTGAGTTGCTAAGTGCCTCGCCATGGCTGAGGCTGGCTTTGAACTCGCGATCCTCCTGCCTCAGCCTCCCAAGTACTGGGATTACAGGCGTGCGCCACCGCGCCCGGCTTAAATTACCTTTTATTTAAAGAAAAAAACAACATTTAAAGGTACAGTTGCTATTTTGATTTACTTTAGAGCAGTAAAGCCTTGAAAAAAAGAAATTGTAATTGTGTTTTTATATATGCATGAATATGCCACAATGAAACCCAATATTCTGTATAATTGAGATGTACTGATAAAAAGAAACACGTATATTCATAGGTATAGAACAGAAAAGAAAATAGAAGCGTAAACAGAAAAAATAGTACCCATATGTTTACTATGCATAAAATAGTCACCTGCTTTATAAATTATAATTGAAACAGAGGAAACCAAGATAATTTATCTCTTAGAAACACTTAATCAGGATAACTCTTAGGAGTTAATTAACTCTTAGGAGTTAATGGGTGAGAATCACACTGAATTCTCACCACTTAAGTAAAGGGGTATAGGTTGATTCTCAGTTGTTTAGAAAATTGTTAATGGCACAAGGTTATGGATCTAATTGTATGAAACAATTAGCTCTGCATAAAAAAATCAGCATCAACAACAACAAAGCTGTTCTACCAACACAAATCACACCATTAAGTGCGGTCAACCATCCCAGGGAAGCAAGCCAATGGTCCCAATGGGATGGGTGCAACATATTTTCTCTCCTGGAAGAACAATTAAATACACATTTCCAGCTGTTGACAGTTCAGCAGTGGCATTTTAATTTAGGAAGATATCTTTGAACAGAGGTACTTAAGAAGGAATATGTTTGTGATAAAACAGCAGACCTAGATGCCAAAATGAACATAAGTGAAAAACAGAGTCCTGTCTTCCTACCACTTAAAAATGTAAAGCTATGAGATAGTTTTTTAAAATTATTTTTTAGACATTGATGAATAAAGATTTTATTCATTTACTTATATTTCGTGCTGAGGATTGAACCCATTGTCTCACACATGCTAGGCAAGTTCTCTACCACTGAGCCAGCACCCCATTTCTATGAGATAGTTTTGAACTTCCAAACAATCCCAGAGCTCTGTGGACTTTCCGCAGGCTTTTGGAATTCAGCTAGCTCTGCTCAGTCCCACTGCTGTGTCAAGCAAGCATACAAAGAAAGTGCCAATGTACTTATTTGTACTGAGAACATCAGTAATGGGGCATCCCACAAGGTATTTAATTCTTTGCTATAATTATGTTATTTGTCCATTTAGTCTATTCTCTGTCCTTGATTTATATCTGAAAGGCTGGGTACTATGAATTCAGCATCAAGGCTTCCTTTCCTATAGCTTCCTGCTGGGTAAGGCAAAAGGGTGAAACAGGAGATCTGAAGAAAGAGGGAGAGTCAGGTTTTAGTGTTTCTGCTCCTCTTTCTGTGCTCTGAACCATAACATATGTATAAATAATAAGGAAACTTGCCACACTCTGCAGACACTGCTCTTCCTGTCCAGGGAACAAAGATCAGACCCAGGAGGTAGGTGAGTAGCTCACCTTCTATGCTTCCCTAATACATGGATCTAATGCCAGGCCTACTCTCCTTCTGGTCCTATCTCCAAGTTTCAAGATATGATCATGTGTGTTCTTCTTTCTCCTTTCTATATTGATATAAGCATATTATTAAATTATTTCAGTAATGTTTATATAAAAAAACCATATACATAAATTGCACCAATCCTAAATTTACAGCTAGATGAAGTCTCACAAAGTGAGCACATCCATAGAACCAGCATCCAGAACAAGAAAGAGATCACCTAGAAACCTAAAGGTCTCTGTGTGACCCCAGCATGTCCCTATTTCCAGGAATAAAACATATCCTGGCTTTAAACCACCAGAGATTTGTTTTGTTATTTTTAAACTCATTTAAAAATAATCATACCACATACATGCTTCGCATTTGTATCTCTTACTCCATTTTATGTCTGAGCGTCATCCCTTCCCTTCATCCTATTCCATTGTCCTTCTCACTCCTATAAAAAATTTACAAACTAGATGATTAAAACTATTTCCCTTTTTCTTGAATAGTCACAAGTCTAGCACACACTTCTTAGACTTTTCCCCAAAAGTGGCTGCTAGAGTCAAGATACTGATTCTGCTTTCACCTGAGACACTACTTGGAGATAGCCTCCTCTAAGGTATGAATCTTCTCTGATATTTCCACAGTGTGTTCAAAATTTTCTTCCCTGGAAAAAATTTTTGTACCTTCTCTCCTCATCCAAGTTCATCCAAAAATATGGTGGTATTTTAACATCTGGTTGAGTCCAGCAGTGATTGCTTATTTATTACTTGCTGCAGTCTTTTAATCCAGAATACAAATGTAGTTGACTCCTTGGTTCCTCCCACCATCGTGGTCCCACTACAGATCTTTGCTGCCATTAGAGTCAATACAACTTTCTGTAAAATCTGGTATTTTCAGCTCATGAGTCACTCTCCATTAATCACTTCCTTATAATTATTGGGGTGGGTGGAGCCATGGTGATAAGCATTTAAAAATGACATTGACCCATCATTCTAGATTTCTTATTTAATAATCCACTCTAAAATTATAATCATAAAGTTTCTTATGAGGTATTTTATAATCCCCCATACCAATATTTAGATTTTCCCTTATTTTCCTAACACCCGCTCCCTGTTTACTTTTCCCTCATGTGATTTCTGTATTCTTCCTTTCCTTGTATACCTCCCATGCTCCTACTTGCTGTTGCAATTAGCTCCTCCGGGCTTCATTTTCCTTCCAACGTTTACCCCTGAAAATAATTATCAACCTTCTAATTTGAATGGGAAATAGAACCCTTTGGAGTCTTCAGAAAGAAATAAAACCAAATCTCTCCTTTGCTAATTTCAGCTGCCTCTCATGCCAGAGCATGATTTGTTTCTCTGCTCAATCTAACCAAAAATAGAAGAATAAATTGAAGGACAAATAAAGTATCATCCTATCATATCTACAAACATAAAGACAGATGAAATGCTTAATTTTTTGATTTGTTTAATAATCACTTAGCCTTAAAAGCAAACTTGTGAAATAGAAAGGATTTAGGACCATTTTCCCTAATGTTTTATATGTACCAATATGGAGGGCCAGTTATGAAATAGTACATGGTAAAATCAGATATATCATTTAAGTGATGATATGAGGATAATAAGTAAATTATGGAAAATCATTAACAATCAAGAAGGTTACAATAACACACTCTTCTTCAGTATCATGTATCATACTTATGCTTTGTTCTCCAAAAAAAAGGAAGTAACACAATTAAGAATAGCATTATAAGCCTGGTGTGGTGGTAAACACCTGTAATACCCATGACTTGGGAGGCTGAGACAGGGGGATTGCAAGCTCAAAGCCAGCCTCAGCAGAAGCAAGGTGTTAAGCAACTCAGTGAGACTCTATTACTAAATAAAATACAAAAGGGGCTAGGGATGTGGTTCAATCCTCAGGACCAAAAAAAAAAAAAAAAAAAAAAAAAAAGCATTATATATGATAAAAAAAATGTTATACATAAAGTAATGCAATATTTTATTATGTAATTAATTAAAATTTTGGTAAAATTGTAAGGAATCATAAAAATAAAGTTTACAATCAAGTAGTGGGAGGGAAAAGAAGGGTTAACACATAGAAAAAATGGAAATAAGTTTTAGAGAAAGTAGCACTAAAAATAACAATAAAGTACATGAATGTATCTGAAAAGATATTTGTGCTTAGCTGGGCCCAGTGGCACACGCCTGTAATCCCAGCACTTGGGAGGCTGAGGCAGGAGGATCGAGAGTTCAAAGCCAGCCTCAGCAATGGCGAGGCACTTAGCAACTCAGTGAGACCCTGTCTCTAATAAAATACAAAAACAAACAAAACAAACAAACAAACAAACAAAAAAAAAAACACTGGAGATGTGGCCCAGTGGTTGAGTGCCCCTGAGTTCAATCCCTGGTACCAAAAAAAGATATCTGTGCTTATGTCAATGTTTTATTCTTAAAATATGTAAAAATATATGAGTGATAATTCCTAATTACAATGTGAAAATAAATGTTATATTTTTAACACAATAGCTCAAAGAACACATTTGTTATTAAATGAAAGCTAGGAAATATGTGTATGTTCTCTCTCAAAAATTCCTTTACAAAATATCTTTTAGAACTTCAAAAGGTTATGCAAATACAGTTTGAAAATTACTTGGGAAAATTCACAGAGAAACTGGTGTTTTTCTATTTGAATTTGAGATATATAAAAGAAGTGTAGCAAAGTAAATTTTGAGGACACTTCTTTTCTACTTCAATAAGGTTGTTGGAAGACCTTCAGGCAGCAAGATAAAGGAGCACACACAGTCTTGTTATTCATGTGTTCAAAAATCAAGCTATGATAACAGAGAACTTGTAACATTATAAATTGTGTTAAATTTTGTTAGCCAGTTTAATACTCCAAGTGGCCAGAAATTTTCATTTGGACCCGATTATTACCTTTAAAATATGACTATAGGCAACACTGATAAGAAAACATCTATATTTTATTTTGTAAATAAAAGAAAAGAAAAAAAACTGATACTTTTAAGATAAAAGACTCTGAAAACTAAAAGCATACCTTGTTTTTCAAAATCTAGTAAAATAAAGGTAAAAATAGGGATGAGTTAGGTGATTGACAAGATCATAAAACCAGGCTGTTTATGTGTGGCTAATACAGGGAAGAGCATTGCAGGCAAATAGTTGGTGGGTTGACAACCATTACAAGGGACACTTGTCATTTACAAAAGGGAGAAAGAAGAGCCATTCCATAGGTCACCAAACATCAAACATCTAAGGCTGTGGCCAAAATAAAAATGCATATTCAGATATAAGTTGGAGGCAGGGATTTTGCTTCAGATTGATAACTGATGAATTTTAGAGCACATTTGTGACTGGCCTTACATGGACATTGCTTGGCTTCTGCCAGTGATCAACAAAGATGTTGAACACGGGTACCACTTGGTTTTCATGCCCTTAACTATAATTCCTTCCAAGAGGAAAAAATAACAAATTCTCTTCAAAATTTAATTCTGACTCTTCTAAATCTTACAATTCTCATAGCTCAGTTCTGTTTTCTCAATTCCATTAGTTTACAATCCTCTATAAAAATAATTTCTCCAAGCCTAGTCTCTACAAATGTAGCCATAACAGAAAAAGTTCTGTTTTTCTACTCTAGTGAAAGTGTGTTATGGGTCTTATGTTTACAAGTCCAAGATATTCAGTTGCACTTTTTCATATGAAATGACAAACTAAGCCTAGAATTCAGGGAAATACAAGAGACCTACAATTGCCACTATAATATCAAACAAAATTAAGTTGAAAGAACTTCTGACTTTGAAATTTACTATAAGACTGTAGCCAGGCATGGTGGCACACGCCTGTAATCCCAGCACTTGGGAGGCTGAGGCAGGAGGATCGCGAGTTCAAAGCCAGACTCAGCAATGGCGAGGCACTTAGCAACTCAGTGACACCCTGTCTCTAATAAAATACAAAAGAGGTCTGGGGATATGGCCCAGTGGTTGAGTGCCCCTGAGTTCAATCCCCGGTACCAAAAAAAAAAAAAAAAAAAAGAAAGAAAAAACTGTAATAATAAGTAATAATAAAGATTAGTGTAATTCACATAGATCAATGGAGTATCATGAATATTGACTATTCATGTTCAGTATTTCTTAACAAGGACACTAGGTAAATTCAATGGGAAAAGAATAGTCTTTTCAAAACTGGTGCCAAGAAAAGTATATCTACACAAACAAAAGAATGAAACTGAGAAAATTCCTCAGATTACACACAAAAAAATTAACTCAATATAGATCAACAACCTAAATTAGTATCTGTAATATATGAAGAAATCTTACAAATATATATTAAGAATACAACACAATTTTGATTTATAAAGTATTAGAATAAGTGACAAAGTAGGAAAGAGTGGAAAATATTTAAATGTAGATTTTGAAGTCATTACAGTTACTGGTAATGATGAGGTACATGCAATATTCACTAAGTAAGTGGGCAAGGAGTGTAGACTGCAGCAAAAGATTGTTAATGCTCAGAAAGTAAAGATATGAGATGCCATTGGGGTATTCCAGACACAAGGTGAGATGGAGAAGAATGCAGTGAATCAGGAGATAAATTGTTTAGTGAATCAGAGGGAGTGACTGCAAGTTTACTTTGTGAAAGCTACAAGAATTTCAAGGTAATTCAGGAAAAAATAAGGCAGTAGCAATATGTATCAATAGAATTAAGACGCTAAAATTAAGTTACTGCTGTTTTGTTATTTGAGCAGTCTGTGACAAGTTACTAATAGCATTAAAAACTCTATCCCTTCATCTGTAAAACTAGGAAGAAAAACACTTCATAAAGTTATTGTGGAAATTAAATGAAACACTGAATATGAAGTGTGTGGCATAGGAAGAAAAATTTACTGAAAAATCACAAGTATTGAAATGTTTCTAAGTTTTACTAGCCTCTGAACTGATTTTTAGTATTTGTAAATATGCCACTGTGTGATTCTTTGTGGGAATCTGACATCAGAAATCTAAGATCAAACATTTGCTGATTTCATGTTTTATTAAACAGGGTGCCTATGCTTGTCTTGTGTTAGACAACTGTTGGGACTATGTCTGCCAAGGGATAAAGATTTGACTGCTTACCACACCTTAAAGGACCGGGGCTAAACCAAGGGGTGTGGCTATGACGTAGCGTGAGAGGCTGAACCGCCTTGCTTGCTGATTGGTTAGTTCTAGGCCTATTTAAGTCAATGCTTGTTCAATAAAGCGAGTTCTCCGGACATCCCGTGAGCTATACAAGACTCCCTAGATGTGGCGTGTTATCTGTTCAAACAGGCAGAGGTAAGGCATCTAGCGATTTCTGTCTTAAGCTCGCCCCGCCGGGTGAGTTGCAATTCTTCTTGCAGGCAGGAGGAATTCCCTTTAGGGCCCATAAAGGGAAGCAACTCAGAACCTGGCTCTATTCATAACTCGGACCCCGGCAGGTTGGCGCCCAAACGTGGGGCGGGAACAAGGAAAAAATTATCGGTGAGCTTAATAAGGTTAGAGACACAGCGTCTCTTTCGCTGCAGAAATCCCCTTTTATTATGGGACAAATCTTAGCATTCAGGAAATCACGAGACCCAGCCCTTGAGGCGTGGCGCAGTTTATTGAGAAAGCAAGGTCTCCAAATATCAGACGGTCAATCGGAAATAATCTGGAGTTCATTAAAACGGGCGGCTCCCTGGCTCCAAAAGTCTGATTTTAATTCTTGGGAGATTTGGGACGAAATAACACAAATTTTAAGGGACCGAGAAATTGAGTACGGGGAATCCCCGCCTCCGGGAGTTTATCCAGCTTTATCCGCCCTAAAAGCGTACTCGCTTTTACAAGAAAAACAAACACCTAACTTTTCCCGGTCCGCAAATTTAAAGAAATCTCACTCCAGGGAATTAGAAACTACAGCCCCTCCTTTAGAGAGATCTGACAAGGTCCCTGAGAACAAAGACCTCCAACCACGTGGCTCGAAACTTTCTGAAAGTGATCCGCCATTTTCTGAATCAGCTCTTCTTAAGCCTTCGGCGCCATTACCATACCAAGAGGCGCCAACGCCCTCTAATGGGCTTTCACCTGTAATGACATTTCCAGTTAATTTAACAAAACTTCCTATAGCTAAAATCACTCAAAAAGCTAATAAAAATCTGGCCACATTTATTGAGAAAGTAGAAAAAGGCCTTCAAAGAAAACTTCCACCTAATGACCAATTTACAAAAATGTTAGTTTGGGAAGAAATGACCACAAATCACAAGCTGGCCTATGCTAAGTTAAAAGATAAATTTATAAAAAGATGGATTATTACCACCAAAGATGTGGGTTCAACAACTCACCAGTCTCAGATATTAAACACTCCCATTAATGCTTGTACTAAGATATTAACAACAGTTTTAAATAAAAAAGAAACCTATTTTAAATACGGACGACAAGGCTATTTTAAAAAAGACTACCCCGATGGTCTTGGTCGGCCTCCAGAAGGCTCCCCTGGCCAGATCTCAAAAGATTTAACCTTAATTATTATTGATATTAAAGATTGTTATTTTTCAATACCTCTTCATCCAGATGATTATGAAAAATTTGCATTCTCTGTCCCATCAACCAATTGTCATAAGCCAGATGAAAGATATGAATGGATAGTTCTCCCTCAAGGTATGGCTAATAGCCCAGCCTTTTGTCAATATTATGTTTCATGTCTTCTGTCACCATTAATGAAAAAATCACAGCTTACCTTATATGTCTATATGGATGACATCATCCTGGGTACTACTGATGTCCAACAACTAAACTCTGCTTACTTAACCCTCCTAGAGCTCTTAGAAAAAGGAAGATTACACATATCCAATGATAAAATACAAACTATTCCTCCCTTTAAAATATTGGGGACAAAAATTAGCCTAGACTCGGTTTGTCCTCTCAAACCCCAACTTCTCATTCAAAAATCTTATTCCTTGACAGAGTTACAAAAGCTATTAGGAGAGCTAAACTGGTTAAGACCTTGGCTTCATACCTCTACTGAAAATTTATTACCTCTCTTTGAGTTGCTACGGGGAAAATCCCCCTCTGATGTGATTTTACTAGAAGAGAGTCATCTGTCAATATTACAAAAAGTCCAAGATGCCCTCAATTCAGCCCAATTGGCTCGATACCAACCAAAGCAACCTTTATATCTATGGGTTTTCTCAGGTGCTAAGCTCCTTACAGCTGTGCTCACCCAGATGGGAAATCCCTTAGAATGGATACATTCCTCTGTGGGAGGAGCACCTCGAGTTTATTCCCAATTAGATCAATTAGCAGATCTTGTAATAAAAGGAAGAGATACATCATTGAGACATTATGGAAAAGACCCAGATATTTTAACAATTCCTTACCGTTTGTCAGATTTTGAATGGATACAGAGAAACAACCCTAGAGTCTCCTATGCATTAGAAGGATTTCTAGGAAAAGTTGACTGTCATTACGGGTCAAGCAAATGGACTTCTTCTTTCCCCAAACTGGAGTGGACTCCCCCCATCTTGTTTTCTAGCAAGCCACTCCCCAAGGCAGTAAATGTCTTCACAGATAGAAGAAAAGAAGGGTCAGCAGTTGTAATATTTCACCCATCCTCAGGCCAAAGGACACAATACTTTGAAGCAGTTACTAGTTCTGCTCAATTTAAAAAATTATATGCTGTTGCATTAGCCTTGACCCATGTCCAAGAGCCTATGAATCTTTTCTCAGATAGTTTATATGTAATTAACCTATTACCTACTTTAAATGCCTCATATATAAAGATAGATAATAATCCTATCACCCCTCTAATAATCCAGGTTCAATCCCTGTTAAAGGGGCGTAATGAACCTATGTTCCTCCAACATCTTAGGGGACATCAAGGCTTATCTGGGCCCCTATCTGAGAGAAATCAGGCCTCTGACCATTTGGCCACCACAGGTGTATTAACAGTTACAGTTCCATATCAACAAGACCTTCAGTTAGCTCAAGGTCTTCACAACCTTACTCATTTAAATTGGAGAGGTCTACATAATAAATTTCCTTTAGTTCCTATAAAAGATTTAAAAAAGATTATAAGGACATGTAAATCTTGTTTGCCCTTCTTACAGGTCCCACCTCTCCAGTCCCCTGGAGTAAATCCCAGAGGCCTAAGGCCCAACACTATCTGGCAAACTGATGTAACCCATTATGTGCCATTTGGAAAATTAAAGTATATATTTATGTCCATAGATACTTATTCACATGCTTGTTGGGCCACGGCACATTCTGGAGAAAGGGCTAAACATGCTGAAAGTCACTTTTTACAATGCTTTGCTATTCTTGGATTGCCAAAACAAGTTAAAACTGATAATGGACCCTGTTTTGTAAGCAAATCATTACAAAAATTCTTCCAAACTTGGCATATTAAGCATACCACAGGGATTCCATATAACCCAAAAGGACAAGCCATAATAGAAAGACATAATAAAACCTTAAAGGACCAATTAATAAAACAAAATGGGGGAAGCAACCCTCATGACCAGTTGAAAACAGCTATGCTTGCTTTAAATATTTTAAATTTTTCCAAACAGCAGCCTCTATCTGCATTTCAAAGACACTGGTCTAACCAAACGCCTTATATAAAAGTTGAGGTCCGATGGAAAGACCCATTAACCGGAGTCTGGAGAGGTCCTGATCCATTAATAAGTGCTGGCAGAGGTTTTGGATGTGTCTTCCCAATGGGGGAGCAAAACCCTATATGGGTGCCTGCCAGAGATCTCAAATATTGCCAATCCGACCAAAATGACTACCCAGGAGCACAAGCTCTTGAGGAGTGATCCTTTCTTTTTCCACAGAAATGAAAAAACTGTGACAAAGCTCCTGTCGTGCTGTGATTAAACTTCTCATCACATCCGTGTCAAAATTCATCAAAGACACTATCCTAGACTCCTTCTTTGTCAACATCTCAACCCTCTGCGATGAGAGAAGAAGGACTGTGCCATTCCTGTGACAATTATCTGGACTTTATGCTAGATGACTTCCTTTGGACTCTGAGAAAAGAGCGCTATATCTTAGGACAATTATTTAGACTTTGTGCTGGACGGCTTCCTTTGGACTCTAAGAGAAGAGTCCCATTCCTGTGACAGTCATCTAGACTTTATGCCAAAAGGCTTCATTTAAACTGAACTAAATAGATGGACTTTCTCTTTTTGGTGAAATCCTTGTTAAATGGGTGGACTTTCTCTTTTTGGTGAAATCCTTGCTAAATGGGTAGACTTTCTCTTTTTGGTGAAATCCCTAATTGTCATTGTCTTTGTGTGCACCTTTAGCCCTATAGAACTGGCCAGATACAGCTGGGTGGTCTACTGTCACGCTGAGCTATAGCCCTATAGGCTTGGCCACGGTCCTTAACAGGATGCAGAGGTATGCCATCCAGTCAAGCCTTCCCAAAGGTGACTGTCATGTCCCGTGTGCTCCCCTTGGCCACCTGCTGGCCCTAGGCACGTCCACCTAAAGTGCTAGAGTGATAGCCAATAACAGGTAAGATTTTTCCCCAAAGAGGAGAAGTCGACCTAGACGGGCACACTCTCTATGAGTTGGACACCCTACAAGATGGGACATCCCATTTAAAAATAAATGGAGAGACCCATTTTTTAAATAAACAAAAAAAGGGGAATTGTTGGGACTATGTCTGCCAAGGGATAAAGATTTGACTGCTTACCACACCTTAAAGGACCGGGGCTAAACCAAGGGGTGTGGCTATGACGTAGCGTGAGAGGCTGAACCGCCTTGCTTGCTGATTGGTTAGTTCTAGGCCTATTTAAGTCAATGCTTGTTCAATAAAGCGAGTTCTCCGGACATCCCTTGAGCTATACAAGACTCCCTAGATGTGGCGTGTTATCTGTTCAAACAGGCAGAGGTAAGGCATCTAGCGATTTCTGTCTTAAGCTCGCCCCGCCGGGTGAGTTGCAATTCTTCTTGCAGGCAGGAGGAATTCCCTTTAGGGCCCATAAAGGGAAGCAACTCAGAACCTGGCTCTATTCATAACTCGGACCCCGGCAGACAACCAGATACTCACAACTGGGCCTTAAGTCTATAATAAGTAAGTCAAAGAAACAGACAGTCGAAAAAACCATCCTGGTGATAATGGCAGTGACATCAGGAGGAAATGTTAAACATGTCATCCAATGTCTAGATGCATCTTCCTCAGACTATTTCTGTAATGGGAACAGGTTTCTTTCAATATTCACCCCATTTTCAAGCCTGATTTCCCAGGACAAGGAATTCAAATGCTGCTGAGTCTCAATCTTTCAAATATTTGTTTCATTCTCTTTGTTTCTTTCTCTGACACTGGCTCTCTATATGTGGCAGGAAATGTAAAAACCATCAATATTCACTCTTCATATCTCCATGTCTGTTCCTGGGAAAATTTTTAAATCTCCTTACTTTGGTTACAGGTACAAAACTGAGGAAAGATTGTAATTGTTCTAGTTTGTGGCAATGTCTATTCCTTGAGCAATTAACTGTGGCCACAGTGTTGAGAAAATATAACTGACCTATATCACACTAGGAGCAAATCCCCAGGCCAATCAACACAAAGCCAAGAAAACAGAATCCCTCTGACAGAAAGAATCAAACACCAATGAACATGTTTAAGACAAGAAGAGAGTCATTTCCTAGAAGAAAACAGGAAAAGAAGTGGTTTTCAGATGATAAAAAAGGACTATGACCCAGATGAGTTAGAAACATTCACACAATTTATGAA